>CAXKVT010000207.1:0-567500 GCA_964058875.1 Carex rostrata
AAAAATATAAAATTTGATCTTCAAGCGAATTATAATATGAAAATTATGTTAAGCGGTTCAGATTAGCTATTTAAATTTTGAAAACGAAGATAAAAATAAGAGGTACGAATAAGAGCTATTTAAATTATATTAAATGGATTTTTTTTTAATAATTTTGATTGGTAATATACAATGACTCTTCAAGCAAATCTTTTGTATTAATTTTTTCAGATCAGATAGGACATTGAATTCAGATAAGAATATATATATGAGATTAGATGGTGAATGAAACCCTATATAAATCCTCCATTGATACAAGGAAAAGAACACAACCAAGCATATATGCAAATTATAGAGATGAGATTCAGAAAAAAGTAGTTAGAGAATAATTGAAATCTAAGAATTACATGCTATCATCCCTAAAAGGTAAGAAGCCCGTTCTCTAATGCTATACTTTATTGCTTACCCCCATATTTGGTTGTAGCTTAAAACTAAGGAGGTCTAAATTGGTTATTTCAACTTAGGCCGGTCTAAATTGTTCATATTTGGTTGAGACCTAAAATTAAATCATAACTTAAACTTTTCCTTGTTTGCTTAGAGTTGGTGGAAGACTAAAGTTTTGAAAACCTAAATTGATTAATTATTTATAATAAGATAATAATTATATGATATTAATATATTAATAATAACTGTAATATATTATATATTATTATAAAATTTATTTAACATATTAATAATATAAAATATTAATTATATATTAATAATAAAATACTAATTATATAATTATAAATTACTAATAATTAATAAAAATATACTAATTATATAATCTTATTAAAATAATTATTTAATATATTAATTATATAATTATATATTAATAATAATTATTTAGGCCACAACCAACATGGTGTACATGTTTACTTTTAAAGGTATGGGCTTTTCTCTTTCTCTCTTTCTTTACCTTTTCTTAAACTTTCTTTTAAATGGAATTAATTTTGTAACCTCAATTATTATTTTATATGTAATGTCTACCTTCATTCTTAAGTTTTCTATTTAGCAGATTGTGCTCGTTATATGTGGATTTTATGAGCAACCTAATCACAATAATTTTCTATGGAAAAGTTACAAGAAAGGCCCCTAAAAAAGTTGGGTATAGAATGCATGTGGTGTTGTGAGTTTTTTTGGGTAAATTTTGTAACATAATTGTTTTGACTTCATGCAGCACACAAACCATATGCATTGTTTTAATATTCTATAGTACGTGTGTGCAGCATGATTAAAAACTCCTCTGTTAAATCTAAATTATAATTTTTTTTAATTAATTTCATATTTCTCCAAATTGAAATGTGAAATTGATATATATATATAGAGTAGAACTAGGGTGCTCTTAAGCTCACCAAAGTTTTGGTGAGCTTAACTCTAAAACTCATCAAATCGATTTCAAATGACGAATCTGGACTGTTGAATCCCGCCTACCTTATGTGTGATGCATCTACATGTGAAATTTTTAAACATTCGAATTAATTTAGTATAAAGTCAAGCGGTCAAAAAACGTTCAAAAGATGAATGCACTAAAATTAATTTATTAACTTTCTAATTTTGACCGCTTGACTTTATACTAAATTAATTCGAATGTTTAAAAATTTCACATGTAGATGCATCACACGTAAAGTAGGCGGGTTTTAACGGTTCGGATTCGTCATTTGAAATCGATTTGATGAGTTTTAGAGTTAAGCTCACCAAAACTTTGGTGAGCTTAAGAGCACCCTAGTTCTACTCTCTCTCTCTCTCTCTATATATATATATATATGAGGAGGGATCTGATTATCACAATTTTGAGTTACCACAAAATTACCACAACCATTTTCTACATTTTCAAATTTCAATTCATCGATCCAAACTGTTCAACATGATCTCCACAATAAAATGTGCTTCCAAATCAAAATTTACATTTTTTTAAATTTTTTTTATTATTTATTAAGATGAGCACAAAATTCAATGGTATGAATTTGATTATTTTTTGTAAAATACTTAATAAATAGTAAAAAAAATATAAAAAATATAAAATTTGATCTGCAAGCGTTTGCACGTCATTCAAATGTAAATAATTAATTTGTCACGTATTTGTACCTAATATATTATATTAATTTTTTTCACATGACACTGAATCACGTCTGAAATTATTAATATAAAACATAATAAATATTTATACCTTATCTAATATGTATTAATAACTCAATCAACAATACTAAATAATATTTGTTCAAAGGTTAACTGCAATTAGGGGTGAAAACGGAGTGGATTCGGAGAGCATAATGTCGATATCATATTCGTATCCGTCTTTCAATGAGCGGGTGCGAATACGGATACAGATAGTAAACATATACTAAAATTTAAAACCAAATCTGTCTTAAACTGATATGGAGCGGATAATTTTCAAATACGGATTCAAATATGGAGACGAAACAAATAATTATAGAATAATTGAGTCCTATAAACTTTACAATACAATTAGGATCCTACTTTTGATAATTGAGTCATATAAACTTTATAGAATAATTTATTATTTATATGATAGAAATATTATACAAATGCAATCCATTTATAATATATGTTATTAAAAAAAATAACTTTCATCTTGAATAAATAATGAAAAGTTGAATCAATAATGAAAGATTAAACGAGTTACATGCATTATGTTAACTTTCTAACTTTAAAGTTATTGTTTATTCAAAGCCCAATATTTGGACTAATTGCAAAGGAAAGAAATCAGAAGCTAACAACTCTCCGGGATGCGAAAGTTTTAAAACTTCCATCGGTGAGAATCAATTAATTATAAAAAGTGAAGCGGTAGCCGGTGAGAATTTCGCTTCCTTTGAGCCTACGCAAAAATACGGGATTTTCGGACAATATTACCCTCAAAAGTTGAGACCCTCCTCTTTTTGTTCATTTTTCTATTGTCTTTCTTCTTCTCCTGAGGGAACGATTCCCACTAGACGCGGGAAAGAAGAAAAACCATTGTTTCTGGGGAAGTGTAGTGACGATCTAATGGCCGGCACTCTAATCCGACAGCATTACGAGATTCGCACGAAAATGCTCTTTCCATAGACATCCTTACCTTCTTGGATCATCTCTTCTTAAGCTGTCACAAGGTACTTGTCTTTCGCTTCCTCTCTGAATTGGTCTCTTCTTTCCATTTATTTCTCCTTGTTTTTTGGCTACAAAATTATCCATCTAATTTTGTCAATCCAGCCCTAGGCTTCACCTTCTTTACTCAGAGGCACACAGACCCCCTAGCAGCTCCTTCATCGCCAATCCATCTTCACCGACATTTGGAGCAATTTCAGGTAAGGCCAGCTGATTGTTGATTACTGTTTATATGTAACTGAAGTTACTGTTTTGAGCTTACCGAAATTTGGAGAAATTTTGTTTGAACCAGTACCCTACAACACAAATTTGTTCAAACAGTGCCTAATTACATCAGTCTACTCTAAAGTGAATTATGCTCAGCTGGTTCTCTAATTGAGGCCTGTTGCATTCTTTGCTCCCCTTCCTGCATAGTCATATCTGCCTGTTGCATTCTTTGCACCCAATTTGACAGTCGATGCCTGATGGAGAGAAAATCCTTCATGGACTGCGCAATTCTGACACATTCAGATGCCTTCCATGAGGGCAAATCTTGGAGATTGTTACCAGTAACCACATGCACAAGAGTCTTGTAGTCTGAGAATAGGTTGGCCTTTGTTGTTTCCCTATTTGCCAACCTATATATACATCTTGATTGTGTTCAGTAAAGCCAATGCTTCTGCATGGAAGGGATCCTCCGCATGCATATAGCCAAAATCCATCCTTTCAAATTCCTGTACCCCATCCTTCCCTCTTAGAACTGTCCCATGATGCAACTTTGCTTGAAAAATGAACTCGTTGCATGCTTTCCAGATACACAATGAAATTACACATTGTCCTTCCCCTCCACGGCCTGTGTGAGATCCATTAAGGTTCTTGTGAAATCAAGTGGCAGTTGATTCACATGGAGTGCCATGGGTGAGGCATACCAAGTAGCTTGGGTTAATGGGCAAAAAAAGATTACATGGTTTACAAATTTGTTTTCTTGGCCACACCTAGTCCATGTCGGATTAATCGATTGTATCCTCCAATTTAAACCTGCCATTGTGGACACCCCTCCATGTATGGTCTTCCATAAGAACATCTGCACTCTTGGTATTAATTAACCCTTTCCAAGACCAAACCCGTTTCCTGGCCTCCAGTTTTAGGACATCACAGTGTACCTGATGGAGGTTCTGTTGTACCAGTATTAAGTACCCTTCCTTGGCCTGAGCATCAAGATTTTTTACTGGTTCTCTAAAGCTTTCTCTTTTAATATTATATATGTGGTTTTGTATGTATATTAGGACAAAAAAAAGTTTTTGGTGCTAGACAAAGTTTGACTGAAACTTCATTAGTTATTAACTTATTACAAACAAACAAACAATGGTGTCAGTAACAACATATCTTTTTTTTTTGTGTGTGTATGTTAACACAGGACTTCATGCAAGGTTTCTTTGAACATTGAACCATGAAAGACATGGTTGACTGGATTAGTAGACTACCTAATGATGTTTTGAACCATATCCTTTCCCGTCTTACCGCAAAAGAGGTTGTGCAAACATGCATCCTTTCCAAAAGATGGAGAAACACTTGGGCTTCTGTGCCGGTCTTGAACTTCCAACTTGGTGATTTTCACAATGATTGTGATCGGTTTGGCCGGTTTGTAGATAGTGTGTTTGAAAATAGAGGGCAATCTTGCTTGGAAAAAGTTATATATAATGGGCGATTTGAGGATACCTCTCATAGGCCTTCAATGGAATGGCTTGATCGTGCAGCATTTCTAATGCCTCGGATTATCGTTGTCAGCATTTCATTAACTAGTCTAGATGCTCCGTTGATTTTTCTCGATTCGGTGTTCTCATGTGAAAGCCTAGAAGACCTCTTGTTGTCTGTCCAATCAGTTCCTGTGAAAACTATTATTAGACCCAAATCAATAGCTCTTCCTTCTCTCCAAACTTTGGGGCTAGGCCACTTAAGTCTTGATGATGATTTTGCACAAAAGCTTTTCTTGGGCTGCCCCTTTCTCAAAAGCCTCACGCTAGTATGCTGTGATTTGTTTATATCTGACATTTCCTCTAACGTGTTGAACAAGTTGATTTTTCACTCTTGCTGTCAATATCAGCACATGCGAATTTGTTGCCCTAGTCTTATTACTTTGTTCATCTGTTCTAATGAGAACAGCATCAGAATTATTTCGTTGGAGAAATTGACCTCTCTAGTATATGCTAAAATCGGCTTAAATGGGAATGATGAGAAAGTGGATGTTAATGATCTTTCGGATGCACAGCTTCTTAGTGGTCTCTCAAATGCTACAAGTTTGAAGTTCTATTTAGATCCTTATTTAAAGGTAAAACACACATTTTCTCATCTCTATGAAACCAACACTCAAATTCATTTCCTTATTGGCATTATTTGGCATGGACGTAATAATGTTTGTGTTACTCAAAAACATTGCTTGCATAATAAATAAAACCAGATTTCCCAATTGAATATATTGTTTGTTGCTTCTTCAATTCCTTTTCTATACTAGCTAGTTACATAAATGCATGTTCCCCATTGTCGATAACTCTTTCAACTACATTGTAAGATGGATGTTCCCTTTAAAATTTAAAAATGATTCTCTTCCAACTACATTGTCCAATATTTCATTTATGCAACTTTTTGACAAATAAAATACGGTTAGAATGAAGTAGATACTAAATTACTTTAAATTATTAGTGTTTTGATAGTAGTAAGATAAGTATATGAATTGTGGTATTGAACAAAAGGATTAAAATGCCTTGTATATTATCAGCAAAATAAAATTTTGTCATAAATAAATGATAATGTTACATGGTTTATGGCAAAGGGGACTACCTCCATTAGAAAAGCAAACTGTTTTCTATCTCCATTTCATTTTATGATTGATTGTTATATTATATATAATTAGGTCTATTAAAAATCATACTGCTTGTTAATCAAATCCCATGGATTGAATGAAAGTGTTTCTGTCGACGGGCTATATATAATACATGAATATTAAATAATATAAACTATGCACACCGACCAAACATTATTAGAGCATTACTTCCATTTCAAATTTTCAATGGACAGCTTACAGAAAGGTGTGTATTAATGGAAAAATGGTTAACCTACATATTATACAATAATTATTATAATTAAATTAATAATCAGTGTTTTTCATCTAGTAGCTATAAAAATATCGTCTGTGATGTGGTCCTTAAATATCTAAACACAAAAGATCTTATTTCTCATATTTATCTTGAAAATTAGTTGAATGACAATTAGGGGTGACAACAAAGCACATAAAATCCGAGTTAGATCCGTATTGGAAATTAATTAGATACAGATATCTGATATCCGAATATCTATACATAGGGATACATATATGAATATGGATTTAAGTTTTAATTGTCTGTATCCGGATAGTAAATGTATAACGTATAGTTTAATATATACATGAAAAAAAAATTATGTTATTCATTATTATATTATAATAAATATTATGAACTTTATTTTTTAATAATATTAATATTTTTTAATAAATATCATATTCATCTGTATCCGTCTAATATCTGATCTGTATTCTGAACCGAAAAATAAAAACAATATAATTGTATCATATGTGGTTGGTTAAATTCAGTGAATATTTAATCCTCTGTGTCTAATATTAAATGAGATTTTTTTAATAACTTTTATTGGTAATATACAATGACTCTTCAAACAAATCTTTTGTATTAATTTTTTCAGATCAGATACATTGAATCCAGATAAGAATATGAGATTAAATGGTGAATAAGAGGAGTGCTATTTTGAGGTCAATTATTACAATATTGAGGGCTCGGAGAAAATTTTATCTCTAAATATCTGTTTTACCCTTCAACTCTTTATCTCTCTAATATTCGTCTTATTAAATAAGAATGTTATTTAAGGAAAAAAATAATTTTTATCTCATATCTCCTTTTTCCTCCCCAGCTACACCCCCGACAACTTGTTTGCTCCAATTTATACAATTAATTGTTTTTATTCGGACCACACTGCATTTGAAGTTATCTTCTATACGACGTTCCGCTAAGCTTCTTCTGAATTTTATTTAAATTTATTTGGGGTGTATATATATATTTTTCATTTGACGTATTTTTGAGAGACATCTTTCAATGGTTTCGATCTTCTATAGTTTGTACTCGTTTAATCTGTGTGAGTTAATGAAATGTTGGCTTCCAAGCATAGGAACAGATTTAGGAGATGGATTTTAACAAGCTGTTAGCATAAAGTTTTTTTTTTCTTTTGCACTTTATTATTTTATTTTTCACCTTATCTCAGAGTATACTCAGAATTAGACTTTTCAGTTTTTATGCAGTGATGAAGATTCTTTTTTATTTTTAGTAGAAACTCACAGGCCAATGATGAAGATAATTACTTGTGTTTTTTTTTCTAGAATAAATGTGGCACGGTAGATTCAGTAAAAATTAACTCGATCCCATAAATATTTACAGCAATTAATAGATAGGGTTGAAAGAAAAAAAATTAGAAACGACTCCTGCATTTGGGTTAGCAAATTGTATACTGTGTATAATCCAGCAATTGAGGTGTTATTTGTGTATTATAATCAAATGCAAATAAGAGAAATATTGAAAATACATTTGCAATTAGATACAAGAGGAATTCAACACGTGAGATTTTGCCTCTAGGAAGGGAGTAATTACTTTCCTTTATTAGTTTCTTTCATTAATTAGATACATTTTTTTATTAACTTTTTTCATTAATTAGATACAAGAGAGTGAAAGAGTAACATAGGTATTTAGAGAAAAAATCGTCTAAGTTCTCAAAATTACAAAAATTGCTCTAAATATAGCGCATCCCGGTGAATAAATCCCTGTATAAATCCTCCATTGATACAAGGAAAAGAACACAACCAAGCATATATAAAAATTATAGAGATGAGATTCAGAAAAGTAGAGAATGATTGATATCTAAGAATTACATGCTATCATCCCTAAAAAGTAAAAAAAGCCCATTCTCTAATAATGCTATACTTTATTGCTTGCATATTTACTTTTTAAGGTATGGGCTTTATCTTTGTCTATTTCTTTACCTTTTCTTAAATGGAATTTTGTAACCTCAGTTATGATTAAGAAGTTGCTGTTCACTAAACCATGAGATTGCATGCTATCATCCGTATCGGAGGCGTGTCGGTGTCGGATGCGTGAACAAAACTATATTTTAAAACATTTAATACAACCGTCCGTCCGTTGATTGTATAAAGGGCAAAGATGGAATAATTCCAATACATTAATATGTGCAGTTCAGCTCGGTGTCATTTTCTATCTATCGCCTCCAGTTCCCTTCTCTTCTCCGCTCCTTCTAAAACCCCTCTGGCTACTGAACCTCTTTGCCCCCTGACCCCTCTTCGCCGCCCCTTCTCTGTCAGACACAGCCTCTTTCCGAAGAGCCCAGCAACCCCCTACTCTCTCTCGCTCCAGTGCTTCGCCAGTACTTCGCGTCTCTCTCTCCGACACCAGCGCCTCAAGGTCTTGTCTTGTCTTGTGTTCAATTGCACAATTTGGGGATAAGTTGAGACTGGCATAGGTTGATATTTAGCTTAATTTTACTGTTAAGTTTAAATTTTTACTCAAAACTTTTACTAAAAAAGAAAAAAAAAAAGAATTGAGGTTTAACTCGGGAAAGTGGTCTAATTATGCAATAGAGGGTGATTGAGGCTTAGAGAAGAAAACTCATCTCATATTGGTGTAGGTCAAAAGTTCTACCAATTGTAGGCCAAAATTGTAATCTCTAGCTTAGGTACAGAAAAGAGTACTTACAGATCTTTTCTAATTAAATATACTGAAAATAGTTCTTACTGAATAGACCCAGACCCACTACACAGTTCATGATAAAAACATTCCAGTACCTGATGGTGGTTCTGTTGTACCAGTATTAAGTACCCTTCCTTGGTCTGAGCATCAATATTTTTTACTGGTTCTCTAAAGCTTTCTCTTTTAATATTATATATGTGGTTTTACTGTTTGCTTTTTTCTATGCCACTAACAAAGGCTGACTGAAATTTTCATTAGTTATGAACTTATTACAAACAAACAAACAATGGTGTCAGTAACAACATATCTTTTTTTTTTTGTGTGTATGTTAAGACAGGATTTGATACAAGGTTTCTTTGAACATTGAACCATGAATGACATGGTTGACTGGATTAGTAGACTGCCTGATGATGTTTTGAACCATATCCTCTCCCGTCTTACCGCAAAAGAGGTTGTGCAAACATGCATCCTTTCCAAAAGATGGAGAAACACTTGGGCTTCTGTGCCGGTCTTGAACTTCCAACTTGGTAATTTTCACAATGATTGTGATTGGTTTGGCCGGTTTGTAAATAGTGTGTTTCAAAATAGAGGGCAATCTTGCTTGAGGAAAGTTGTATATAAAGGGCGATTTGAGGATACCTCTCATGGGCCTTCAATGGAATGGCTTGATCGTGCAGCATTTCTAATGCCTCGGATTATCGTTGTCTGCATTTTATCTAATGTAGATGCTCCGTTGATTATTCCCGATTCCTTGTTCTCATGTGAAAGCCTAGAAAACCTTGCGTTGTGTGTCCAATCAGTTCCTGTGATGACTATTATTAGACCCAAATCAATAGCTCTTCCTTCTCTCAAAACTTTGGTGCTAGAACACTTAAGTCTCGATGATGATTTTGCACAAAAGCTTTTATTGGGCTGCCCCTCTCTCGAAGGGCTCAGGCTAGAATACTGTGATTTGTTTATATCTGACATTTCCTCTAACGTGTTGAAGAAGTTGATTGTTCACTTTTGCTGTCAATATCAGCACATGCGAATTTGTTGCCCTAGTCTTATTACTTTGTCCATCTGTTCTGATGAGAACAGCATCAGAATTTTTTTGTTGGAGAAATTGACCTCTCTAGTATATGCTGAAATCGGCTTAATTGGGAATGATGAGAAAGTGGATGTTAATGATCTTCCGGATGCACAACTTCTTAGTGGTCTCTCAAATGCTACAACTGTGGAGTTTCTTTTACGAGATCCTGATTTCAAGGTAAAACACACATATTTTTCATCTCTATGAAACCAACACTCAAATGCATTTCCTTCTTGCCATTATTTGGCATGGATGTAATCATGTTTGTGTTACTCAAAAACATTGCTTGCATAATAAATAAAACCAGATTTTCCAATTGAATATATTGTATTGTTGCTTCATCAATTCCTTTTCTATACTAGCTAGTTACATAAATGCATGTTCCCCTTTATTGAAAACTCTTTCAACTACAATGTAAGATGGATGTTCCCTTTAAAATTTAAAAATGATTCTCTTTTTTTAACAAGGAACATTGGAAGAAGGATATTACTAAGTGCAGAACCTTCAGGAACTTGAAGAGCTTGGAAATTTCAGCTTGGGGCATGATTAATAATTTCAATTTGATAGCTTGTTTCCTTGAGCATTCTCCTCTTCTACAAAAGCTTACTTTGAAATGTCTCTCGAAAGAGTACTCTCTCTCTCTCTCTCTTTCTCCCTCTCTCTCTTCAATTCGTTTATATGCTCTATATATACAATTTAGTAATTTAAAACCAATCTATAGAGAGCACCCTATGTCATTTTCTATGCTGGTAACTTTTTATTTGAAAATGCATGATGGTCATATTCTAATTGTGAACTTTGTTGTTTTTATTACCAAAACAGAGAAAACATGATACATGCCGAGCAAGATGTTTCGTTCCTGGTTGAGCATCTTGAGACAGTTGATATTCATTATCCGAAGGATGGTATGTTGCCAATTAAGCTGATGAGCATGTTGGATAGATGTGTAAAGACATTTGGAAATATTAATATTTCCTCGGTTAGTAGTTAGTACCTCACCTTATTATCAGAAGTGTTTTGCAGAGATGAGATACTGTATCACTTTATCCTCTTTTGGCCTAATTACATTGACACCATGCTGTGTTATGTTATGTTATGTTTGTTTCTTAATTATACTTGCTGCATCCTTCGTCATGTAATTATAAATACCTTAATTGGCAATGGGGTGTTACTGTTCATTCTACAGTAACACCCCACTTCTGCGTCGTCGGATCGGATATGGACAGACCTTGATAGATTACGCTTACGTTTGCTGACGTCATCTCACATGATATAGCTTCCGTCTCACAAATTGGTTTTTTGTCATTGTGACACTCGTCATTCCCCCCTCCACAGTCGCCATGTGCTCAGCCCGTGTTACGTGCTGCTCGCCGCTATCTCCCTGACTTTGCCCTCTGTTTTTGCCCGGGCTCCCTTCCTTGGGATATTGACTCCACTTTCCCCCTTTTCCTCTTGCTTCTCACCTCTTCTCCATTTACTTTCTTTAAGCTCAAATTTGAAACTGCGCTCATCTCTCCGCTCAATCTCTCAAGGTATGTCTCTCTCTCCCTCTTTCTTTCTTTCTGATTCTTTGTTTGTGCTTCCTACCTGCTCAAATTAGCCTAGGAAATTTATCTCATTTTGCTACATTTTCAAATTCAAATACATTGCAAAGGTAGAAGTTCATCTTGGTATTATACTTCAGATGAAGTTGCTATAATTTGATGATTCTATTTTTTCATCCAAGAATATCGTAAGCAAAAAACTGCATGGATGGACTCTTGGGAGCATAGCTTGGGAGGCCAAGGAGAGATTCGATAAGAAGTTCAGTAATCAAAGAGAATCAGTGATAAAAAAGGTAAAGATTTTGTTTTTTAATTGTTTGCTGATTTGAGTTTGACACTATTAGATTGAGCATAAGAGAAGGGCCAAAATTAGCATTTTGCACCGTGTTTTATTCCATTATCTGACCATACCTTCGTCGCAATTTTGAAAATATTGACAGAGCAATTAATAAAAAACATTTTCAGATGCCAATTAAAGAAAGTAGTTTAATTGAAAATAACAAACGAATCAAAATTGGGAGTTTTCTTCTAAAGATCATGCCATGAACAAATTTGAGTTTCTTCTTAATATCATCTTCACTGATGTGATATTGTGCGACTAACATGCATGTTCCAATTAACCAAAATTAGGCTTATTCTTTTTTAAGGTCGTGTCATGAACAAATTGGAATATCGTCTTAATATCACTTCATTGCAGAGTTGTGTGTCAATCCTATGTCACGACATTATTTGAAGACTGTGTCATGAACAAATTTGAACATCTTCTTAATATCACTTTCATCGATGTGATCTTGTCTATGACATGCATGTTCCAATTAACCAAAATTAGATTTACTCTTTTCAGAGATCATGTTATGAACAAATTCAAATATATTTTTAACATCATTTCCATTGCACAGCTATGTATAACTCCTATGTGATGGCATTGGATTCACATTTTTTACAAATTGCCTCATATGAAAAAATCTAATGCCTTCCACCCTCAATTTTCTGGCACAGGCTTCATAAAAGTGATTCAAATTATCTTATTTGGGTTCCATGCATTGCAATTTTATTTCAATTAATAATGTTCCTTCCTGTGTTCTTTGGAACAGTTCAGGTATTTGTTTCTATTTCTATTTGAAATTTTCTTCTACTAGAAAGATTTATTTGCGTCACGACGTCAAAATTTGTCACTGATTCTTTGTCATCGTGTCTGACAATTGTCCGATTGTGGTCTTCACTGGTAATTTGTTATCAGTACAATTATGGTCTTTATTGGTAATTTGTCAGTGTCCAATTGTGGTATTAGCATGCTTTCAGAAGCTAGCTCGAAGATTTAAATAGGCCACAAAGTACTAAATAAGGCCACCAAGTGCTTCACATTGACAAACACCAAACAAATCCAATAAGCTCGCATCTGTTCTTACCAGAGCATATCAGAAAATTAAAAAAATACCAGCAATAGAGAAACCAGCAAAATTAGCACCTTCTTTTTCAGAATAAGCCAGAAAATACCAGAAATAAAGAAACTAGCAAATTATAACCCTTTTCAGTAACTTTTTCAACAACAAAAACCAGAAAAATTCTGTTCATATCAGCAAAAAACCAGAAACGAAAACTGAACTTTTCTAATCAGATTAATATCAGAAAAACCAGCAGCAGAAAAATTGCTGACCATACACAGTACAAACAAATCCTAGAAACAATCAATTTGATTCTTACCGAAAAAATAAATCAGCATAATGGTACAGAAATCATCAGTGCCGTGCCAACAAAAATCTGTGACAAAAAATTCCGAGATCAGCAAAAGGAAAGGCAAAAAGGCGTTTGGTAAATCCAAAAGTAATACTTTCGTGTTTAAAAGTTTACAACTTTGCTTCCTCCTTGCTAAAATTTGAGCACTCGAAGGACCACTTAATTTGAAAGAATATTTGTTTTTCACTTTGATGGTAGGAAGTAGGAACATGTACTTCCCATGCAATTTGAAATCAAGATTGAGTGCATTTGTCGATCTGTTTGCTCATAGTTGCTAATTTGTTTTCTCACTTCTCTCTGACCAGGTCAATGTACCAGATATCCTACACCCTTTGTTACGAGGAGTTAATTCTAGCCCAATAATTCAATGTACCAGATATTCTACGTCAATGTAAGTGAATTATACCCAAGCAATTAGCTGTGTCTCTACCAGTAACAATATACATAGCATAATTAGGGTTTAGGGTCAATTTTTTAGTCTCTGTGTCACACCCCGCGGCCACGGGTCGTAACAGTCCCCCGCCGTAAGCATACAACGCCGTGTATGCTTACAAGGCAATTACACAGTTCAAACACAACAACAAGCAATAGAAACAAGTTTCTAATATAAAATCATAGTACACAGTCTGGACAGTAAATAATACAACAAAAGTATCACATCCGGATACCAACCATGAGGTCTACCCTAAATTTATATAACAAAATATATCTAGGATTATCAAGTGGTAAGCTACTAAGGCCTACTACTCTCGTGCCTCTCCGGAATTAGTCGCACCAGTACCTGTAAAGTAACCCAAAGGGTGGGGGTGAGAATAAATTCCCAGTGCGAAATTTGCCACAGTTTAGATTATTGGACTTGCAATCAAACTCTATATTCAACAATGAAACTGAAACAATAACAATGCAAACAGATATATATAATCATAAATAACAGAATGTCAATGCTCGACAACAATTAATCAACCTGAAACACAGTTCACGGAGTTTCCAAGATGAATTTCAAACACAATAGATATTTTGGCTTAACTCTATTTATTAGGGCTTGTAGCAATTACAGATGTTCTTTAAGCTGGACCCTTTATCAAACCCACATCTGTAGGGTTACTGACACCTACAGATGGCCAACCGAGCTGGACCCTTTATCTGACACCCATCTGCAATTGCTTGGCTTAACAGTTATTAAGGTCTGGTTCAAGTCACGTAAAGAAAATTCTCTTGAAATGTCGTTTCCAATATTCGCAATATTCAATTGACCTTCCAAATGCATTAACACGTAGGAGAATGCCACCGAGCCACAGACGTTACACACTAGTCACCCACGATTCCAAATCACACATCATAACATAATCACCCTCCCTCGTCCCAACCGGTACTGGGAAACATTGAGGGCCGTTCACCTAAGGCCATTTAGGATCCTGGGAATCAAAGCCAGCATACAGCCCGACTTTGCAAATTCATTGGATCCAAGTGCTTAACTTCGTAAATCCATTCACATACATATCAAATCAATTCGTGGTGACTTTCAATCAAATCAGATCATAATAGATCGACACAACCTACAACCATACCAGCATGCAAATCACTCAAGTCACATCAATTCGAGTTTAATTTGATTGGGCTATGCAAATGTTATACACAATTCAATGATGCAATCAATGATATTCAACATGACAAACGAAAACACAGTTTAATTCCTGAAAATAAAGTATTAAACAAGTCCAAGAATCTCGCACCTGTTTAAGACGAGCGTACCGCTTAGTTACGGATCGGACGTCTCGAATTGCCTCGCGATATCTTGCTCGACCGAGCCTACACCTATATTATACGTTTACTTGGTTTAATTCGGGTTCAGTGGTCTATACGTTTACTTATGGTTTGTACGGTCCTAAATCAATTATTATGTTTTGGTATCGATTCTTTTCAGTTCCTTCTTTCTTATTAAAAATCTCACACATTTGCCTCTATGTCCTCTTGACCATATACAATTCCACTTAGGTAACAATCCATCACCGTTTCACTACCTTGGTTCTCGGATCAATTCAATTTACCGATTGGTTAAACCCTAATTTGATCAAAACCTCAAATTAACCGTTAAAAGTTCTAAAACTCAAGATCAAAAGGTAATCTTACCGATTATAAGTCTAATCAGTTGGATTAAACTAGTCAATTCACGATTATGTTCATTTTAGGTTTTGGCACGAAACCCTAGAAATCAAAATCCACAAATCGGAAGGAAATCGGGAAAAAGATTGACAAATGACAAGCAAGGAGTGTAGAGGAACTAGTCCTCGAGCAATTCACACACAAATCTCGAGTTTAAAACGAAAACCAGAGAAATATGAGATTTTAGAGAGAAACGGAAAGAGAAAGAAATACCAAATAGGTGAGCTAGGAGAGATCCTCGGCTGCTTACTCGGTTCCAAACTCGATTTCTCGCAACAATCGGGAGTCTGAAAGAAACGAAAAATCACACGCTCTTTTTCTTCTCTCTTGGCCGAAAATCACTTAAAAATGGGGAAATGGTGAGGTGAGAGAGAGAGAAGCTTCAATTTGAGTTTTAGGGTTAAAATTACCCTGAATGCGGATGCACCCATCCGCACTGCGGGTGGCTTGACCCGCACTCAGCACTTAGTCGGTTTTCGAAAAATGGAATTTAACACAGAAATCTCAGAGTGCGGACGCACTCATCCGCAGTGCGGGTGGCTTCACCCGCACTCAATACTTAGAAAATTTTAGATAGAAATTCAAGAAAATCCGAGCGTAGTGCGGATCAATATCATCCGCAGTGCGGGTCAACCTCACCCGCACTCAGTACTTAGCCAATTTTAGACACAATTTCAAAAAAAGTCTGAGCCTAATGCGGATGCCTTCCACCCACAGTGCGGGTCATCCATCTGCACTCAGCATTTAGAAGAATTTCAGAAATTTCAGATAAACACATGATCTCATGAGTGCGGACGCACCCACCCGCAGTGCGGGTCAACCCATCCGCACTCAACCTATAAAATCTCAAAAATTTCGAAATTTTAACGCGGTTTCGATTCATACTTAATTTACTTATTTCTATGACCTTAATTAAGGTCTAAACTTTTATTTCATTAGCACAAATTTTCGATTCTTGCCTTTAAATCATTTGAATTTAATTATTAAAATTTCGTAACGTAACACTATGTAACAATAATAAATGATGTATAGAGTATTCTGTGCACTCTTTTCAGTTAGGGTAATATCTTTGGTGCTGGCATTTTTATTACATGTTCAGTTGCACAATTGAGGAGGATAAATTTTGGACACATCAAGTTCAATTGCATTTAATTTCTCTACCTGTCAACTATCTCTTAATCTATTTTATGGTTTTCTTCTCAATATTTTAATATCTTATTACATTTATTTATTCGCTTTTTTATTCTATTTTTCATTTTTTTTTTTTTTTTTGACTAAACTCACATCAAGTTCAATTGCTTGTTAACACAGAAAAATCTATTTGGTTTGTTTGTGGTACAACCAGAAGAGATCGAGGAATCTTAATTCTGACTAGAAGCATAAAATTGCGCAAGGCTAAAGCTATTGTTATTCCATTGCTTCGAGATTTTGTAAGGATGTCTCAAGCTTAACGGGTATGCAAATCAGATTGTATAATAAACATGATAACCTAAAGTATTCTAGCTTTCCAGGGGTATTCGGGGTAGGGTCAATTTGCCCGGTGCATGAAACCATTAGACCCAGTGTTAATATTTTAATTTTCTATATCAATCTTGAGATTAGACTCTTATTCCACAAATTGACTGTTTATTATTTGGGTTTAATTAGACCCATGTGTTAATTTGCAAAGTAATGTACTCTAGCAAAGAAAAAGACAAGTACCTAAATTTTCAAAGGCTTACCAAAACCTAAGATTGGCTTTTGGATGCAAGTATTTGGTTTTATCCCCCTAATTTATAATTTTGGTTGGAAACTCAAAATCCTTTGACAACATTAGATTTTGGTAATCCCTTGAGAATTAAGGTAATTGGTAAGTGAGTTAAGCTTTCCTGCTCCTAGCAGAATTCTTTACTGACAATTAGTTAGTTAATTAGCTTCTACCGTACCTTTCAAAAAAAAAATTAGTTAGTTAATTAAGAGCCTGTCCAATGGGTTATGGAGAGAGGATCTGTGCAAATTCTTTTTTTTTTTTTTCCATTTGAAAAATGCAAAATGCAGATGTTGTTTGCTAAAAAAATGGCAAAATGCTTTTTAATTACCATAAGAATGAATTAACTTGGTTATTTTTATTTAAATAACACACTTTTTGATTTCTACAGCACCGACAATAGTGCAGCAAAGGAAAAAGAAAAATAACTACAGAAAGTCTCACATCCTTTCATATTGTAGATATTATTTTGTCCTACTATTTCATAAAAACATACACTAGTAACCATTTTTTTGTTAAAAAAACTGTGTTTGAAAGGACTGCAGCAAAGGAATAACAAGCTAATCCCAACCGTCATTCTTTCAAACACAAAAAATGAACCAAACACTAGCTGAACTATAGCTTTTGTATAATTCGATCATGTACAACTTTTGTTAAAACTTTCTCCTCTGTGTTTCTCCACTGCCTTACTCATCCTATATACTTATTCAAATTCTTTGAATACTTTTCCATCTGCCTCGACAATCGTTGCCGAAGCAACGCGAGGACCACCGCTTGCAAGATTTTAAAGTTACATAATTTTATGTTTCAAATTTTAAATATATACTTTGTTAATAGTTTAGTGAATTAAAAACTTCAAAGCATACTGATATGACTACTACAATACAAAAGAAGGGGAAAAAAAAAATGTCACGCATGTATGTCAACTTACACACCAAAAAAAAAAAATGATTGTGGTTGCCGCAACGACGCATCTAATTTTAATTATTTTATGATTCAATTGTGCTTGGGCATGACTAAGTGAAGTGTGCTTCATATATAAACATAGTAGTAATAAACACAAAAACAATGTACAAGCACAAGCCAAAATCTCACTTTGAGGCTAAACAAGACTTAATTAATTGTAAATGGCCTCAACACTGAGTCGATTTCGATCGTATGCTCTACAGTACCTCAAATGTTGAATTTGGAATTCGGATCGTTTAATCAGAATTCGGATCAATCCTAGCTAGAAATTCATAGAGCCCTTTATTGAAAGATTAACTCATATATCTCCTTTGGATGATAGCTTCTCCTTTTGAATTGTACAACATTGAAGGGATACAACTACCCACAAATATTGCATTCATGTAACTTTTTGACAAATAATTAGTGCCACAACTTAACCTTATGTTTGACAAATAAAATAAGGTTAAAATGAAGTACATAGATACTAAATCACTTTAAATTATTAGTGTGTTGATAGCAGTAAGAAAAGTATATGAATTGTAGTATTCAACAAAAGGATTAAAATGCCTTGTATATTATACCAGTAAGTAAAATCTCTATGATTTTGAGTTTTAATAGTGATTTGTCGGTACTAATCGATTTTCCCTTTCCCTGAAAATTTTTTTTGACCTCTCTGGATGTTTGATTTGTAATTCAGGCTAAATTTAGTGTTAAAATCAAAATAAATTTATTGAATTATGATTGGTATTATAATTATAAGTTAAAGAATTAGAAATTACAAGTCAGAGTATTGAAAAATATAAGTCAAAATATTGTTTTTTTATCGAGTACGCAATTAGTTAATAGATTTAAATCCAATTAGCTATTTAAACCTGATTCGATATTTTTTTACCCCTCTGACAAAATTTTTGGATCTACCCCTGGATGTATGTGCACACATGACAGGTTGCAATTCCCCTTTAGAAGCTCCCAAATCTCAAGTATCTCCTTGCTTGTCGTCCAGTCAGGTTCAGGGGATACATGTCTCGTTACTAGCTCCACCAGAGTAGCACAGTCCGAGAAGAACACACATGGCACTGCCCTGTTTTCAATTATCCGACCAAGAGCCATTCGAAAAACAGAGCATTCCTTCACCCGGTGCAGCTGAGAGCCCTGCTGGAACTATTGCTTTGGCAGTGTAAGAGGCCGCGAACAACGTTTCCCTAGCTATTTTCCTTAGGTACTTCTTGAAGACTTCCACTGAAGGGGCCTTCCTGCTGTAGGTCGACTGATCGTTCCGGCATTGGCCGTTTCTTGTCTCCACAGCCCCAAAATTGAGAACCAATTATCCACATATACATAGAGCTTATCTAAATTTGGTAAAGCTAGCTTGTAGACTACAAACAATAGTACTAGTTGTTTTCATGTAGAATTGTGTAGCATTTCCCTTGCTAGCTTTCTTTTCATGTAAACCTAAAAACACACTTGATTGGACCTTTAGTCGCCCAACTTAATTATCTTATACACACTTTATTGGGCCTCCAATGGCCCATGATCCATTATAAAAGGCATGCATCCAACTATTACTCGATCTCTCCATTGATTTTAGAAATGGATATGACCATTTCACAAAATGACAGCTAATGGCTACCTCAATTATCCCTTCTCTGGTTAAATTCATTGAACATTTAACCCGCTATGTCTAATATTAAATGGCATTTTTTTAATAATTTTTATTGGTAATATACAATGACTCTTCAAGCAAATCTTTTGTATTAATTTTTTCAGATCACATACAATGAATTCAGATTAGAATATGAGATTAGATGGTGAATGAAACCCTATATAAATCCTCCATTGATACAAGGAAAATAACACAACCAAGCATGCAATTATAGAGATGAGATTTAGAAAAAAGTAGAGAATGATTGAAATCTAATAATTACATGCTATCATCTCTAAAAGGTAAAAATCTCATTCTCTAATGCTATACTTTATTGCTTACATATTTACTTTTTTAAGGTATGGGCTTTCTCTGTCTTTTTCTTTACCTTTTCTTAATCTTTCTTTTAAATGGAATTTTGTAACCCCAAGTTATGATTAAGAAGTTGCTGTTCACTTGGTTTGACTTAGCATATACTAAACCATGAGATTGCATGTTATGAATTTCAAATTAGACAATGAACAAATTTTCTCAAATATATATACCGCAAATATTGTTTACGGAACGAAAAAAAAAGTGAATTCCAAACTTTTATGCATTATCTGAATGTTCATGTGAGCATGAAAGATTGTATTGGATGGATTATAATGGATAACTGTTTTGGTTAAAAGAAAATGAAATCAGTAAAAAACCTTGTTTTGTTTGTCTGTGCATTAACAGAATGAAAGAGAAACCAGACAAGGTCACAGAAGGAGAGAAGAAGAGAAAAGCAAGATATGAGCAAAGAATGCATAGATGTAAATGCTTGGAACAGGTACATATATATAATAAAGCTGTTGAACATTGAGCTTGATAATTCAATTTCTATAGTCAATCGTTTTTTTCTTTTTTTAATTTTGATTTATGAATGTAGGTGAAGATGCTTCAATGCTACCTTCAGTCGCTTGCTTTTCTTAGTTTAGTGTTGGCATCGGTACCATCTCTGCTTAATGACCTGAAAATTGTTTTTGAATTGATGCGCTTAGCACAAGTTCCACTGAATCCAATTAGCAATGCCGGGCAAGACGACCGCTTGTGTCAGCCAAACATCTCTGCTAATAATCCACCATTTATTGCCAGCACAAATCTCGATGACGCACCATTTCATGCTGATGAAAATCGTCATGATCCTCAACCTTTTGCTGGTAATTAAAATTAACAATCCTCTCTATCTTGATGATCCTTTATTTCTTACCAATGCAGATGCTGACGATATTACGTTTCTTCTGAATGCAGGACATGATGATATTTTGCTTCTTAACAGTGAAGATGTTGCATTCATTCTTGCTAACTTAGATCTTGATAACCCTCTATTAGTTTCAATTGCAGATGATCAAATTCCAGCATTTAATGTACAAAAGCAAGGTTTCCAAGGTGAGTTTCCTGATAACATTATATTGGATTAATTCTTTAGATTCTTTACTGGTCAAGTAACTTGCCGATATATATATAGTACAAGGAACTCCTACTGTGCTGTGATTATTAAGAATAAATCATTATGCTATTATTTGATCCAAATTGTATGATCAGATCTTATATATAGTTCAAAATATTCAAATTTAATAAGATGCATGAGAGGATATAATGGCACATATAACAACATATGTGAAGTCAATAGTACTAGAGAGCTTGTTTTAAAATGATTATCACATTTATTATAGGTTTAAAGGCGCCATCTGTTGAAAATATAAATTCTGAGAAAGAGGACCGATTTGCAAAAGGTGAGACATTGTTTATTGTATAAAGTAATACTGGTAATTAAATTCCCCACTGAATCTGATACATCCACCAGTTTGAGTGCAAATTTCAACAATAATTACTTTGGTAAACTATATTGGTTATATACCTAATCAAGTTGCTTTTCTGGATCCGTCGTTGGAACTCTGAAGTAAAACTTTTTCCAAGACTTGAACTTCAACCCCTCGATATAACTGATTTCAATTCTGTTCTTGATAATTATTTTAATTTTTATCTGATTAGAACTCATCTTAATTAAATAATTGCAAACAATTGTAGATCTTAAAGCTCCAGATATTGAAGATAAGGATTCTATGAGAAAGCATCCAGTTATAGAAGGTGAGAGCATCTTTTATTGGATGATGTGTAGTGGTCAGACCTCTATAGGCCATAAAAATCAGAATTCCCTTGAATTCTGATTATTTATTTTGTTTATCCATTTGTTTTTTTTTTAATGTTTAAATTGGTTTGTCACATTTTATGTTAAAGTCTTGCAGTAAGGTTTTCGATGGTGAAATGAACTATGCAGGAATGCAACAACCAGAGAAGCAACAGAGATGGAAAAGAGCAAGTAACAGTAAGGTAAAAAGCCTTACCCTATCCGATGTCCAGAAGCACTTTGACTTGCCACTGGCAAAGGCAACAGAGAAGCTAGGAATTGGGAATGAGTATCCTCAAGAAAAAAATGCCGAGAATTTGGTTTTTCGAGGTGGCCGTATCGGAAGATCAATTCAATTAATAAACTTATTACTGCAGTTGAGGTAAATTAACTACGTACAAATTAAGTTCTTCAATTTGATTTAGTGCTCAACTCACAGAATTTTGTTAACTGTTGTGTAGGGGAAGGTGAACCAGCAAGAACAAGAGAGCATAAGCGAAGCTGTGGAGGAGGTGGAGCAGCTCTAGAAAAAGCTTCAGCTAGAAAAAGAGGTGATCCAGAAGTGCCCTGACATGAAAGTGCAGGAAGAGACCATGGAATTTCACAGAAGCTCTTTTGATGAAAGAAGAATAAGGCAGTAGCTAGTTAATTAGACTGTGTCCCATTTATAATTCCATGATAAAAAAAGGTAGTAAAAAACATTATGAAGATTCTGGTGTTGTGATTGTTGGGTGATTTAATGTTGCTTTGTTTAGTGGATTCTGGTGTTGCTTAGTTATCTATTAATTTTCTCTCTATTATTGTTGTATATATGTATATGTACTGTCTACCTTCATTCTTAAGCTTTATATTTAGCTGATTGTGCCCTTTTATAAGTGCATGTTATGAACAGCTTAACCACAATAATTTTCTATGAAAAAGTTACAAGAAAGGCCCCTAAAAAAATTGGGTACAGAATGGATCTTGTGTTGTGAGGTTTTTTTGGGTAAATTTTGTAACATAATAGTTTTGGCTTCATGCAGCGCACAAACCATATGCATTGTTTTAATATTCTATAGTGTGTGTGCTGCATGATCAAAAACTGCTCTGTTAAATCTAAATTATAATTTTTTTAATTAATTTCATATTTCTCCAAATTAAAACCTGAAATTGATATATATCCAAAATTCAAAACACCGAAATTTTTTTTATTTACCACCCTAATAAATCAGAATTAAATGATTATCACTCGATTGTGCTCTTTTACATGTAGATTTTATGAGCAACTTAATTACAATACTTTTATATGAAAAAGTTACAATAAAGGCCCCTAAAAAAATTGGGCACAATAATTTTTTATGAAAAATTAATCACAATAATTTTTATATGACACTAAATAACGTCTGAAATTATTAATATAAATTATTAATAAATATTTATACCTTATCTAATATGTATTAATAACTCATTTGACAATACTAAATAATATTTGTTCAAAGGTTAGTTAACTCCAATCCATCTAGAAGATTATTTTTATTTATTAGAATCAAATTCTGGACACAAAAAAAAATAGAATCAAAATTCAAAGAGGCTTTAAACAATAAATTAAGGTACAAATCATCGCTCTTAATTAATGTACAGAACGGTTAGCTAGCATTAATTGGAATGGGTTACTTTGAGATTCGTGCAGAAGGGTTCGGATTTTATAAAATGAAATTTTGAGATATGTGAAATCCCTAGCCGACATTCATCTCTCCTCCATTCCTCAACTCAACCCAACTAATTTCGAATTTTGAATTTTGAGAGCAGCATTTTGGTAGCACGACTTAAGCATCTCTTTGTTCATTCTTCCATTCTTTCTTCTTCTCTCCTGAGGGAACGAACGATTCCCTAGACTAGACGCGGGAAAGAAGAAAAACCATTCTCCGGGGAAGTTTAGTGACAATCTAATGGCCAGCACTCTAATCCGACAGCATTACGAGATTCGCACGAAAATGCTCTTTCCATAGACATCCTTTCCTTCTTGGATCATCTCTTCTTAAGCTCTCACAAGGTACTTCTCTTTCGCTTCCTCTCTGAATTGGTCTCTTCTTTCCATTTATTTCTCCTTGATTTTTGGTTACAAACTTATCCATCTAATTTTGTCAATCCAGCCCTAGGCTTCACCTTCTTTACTCAGAGGCACACAGAGGCACAAAGACCCCTAGCAGCTCCTTCGTTGCTGATCCATCTTCACCGAAATTTGGAGCAATGTCAGGTAAGGCCAGCTGATTGTCGATTACTTACTGTTTTGAGCTTACCGAAATTTGGAGAAATTTGGTTTGAACCAGTACCCTACAACACACAAATTTGTTCAAAAAGTGCCTAATTACATCATTCTACTCTAAAGTGAATTATGCTCAGCTGGTTCTCTAATTGAGGCCTGTTGCCTTTGCCTTGCTCCCCTTCCTGCATGGTCATATCTCCCAATTTTACAGTTGATGAGGCCCTGTCAGTGCTTCTCTAGATACATGTCTGATGGAGAGAAAATCATTCAGCTACTGTTTCAGATGCTTTCCATGAGGGCAAATCTTGGAGATTGTTACCAGCAACCGCATGCACGAGAGTTTTGTAGTCTGAGAATAGGTTGGCCTTTGTTGTTTCCCTATTTGCTTTTGCCAACCTATACATCTTGATTGTGTTCAGTAAAGCCAAAGCTTCTGCATGGAAGGGATCCTCTACATGCATATAGCCAAAAGCCAAAGCCATCCTTTCAAACCACCCCCCCCCCCCCCCCCCCCCCCCCCCCACCCTCCTTTCTTTTAGAACAGTCTCATGATGCATTTTGCTTGAAAAATAAACTCGCTGCATGGTATTAATTAACCCTTTCCAAGACCAGACCCATTTCCTGGCTTCCAGTTTTAGGGCATCACAGTGTACCTGATGGTGGTTCTGTTGTACCAGTATTAAGTACCCTTCCTTGGTCTGAGCATCAAGCTTTGTACTGGTTCTCTAAAGCTTTCTCTTTTAATATTATATATGTGGTTTTCTATGTATATTAGGACAAAAAAAAAGTTTTTGGTTGTAGACAAAGGTTTTTTCATATATGTGTTACTTTTTGCTTTTTTTCTACGCCACTAACAAAGCCTGACTGAAACTTTCATTAGTTATTAACTTATTATAAAGAAACAAACAATGGTGTCAGTAACAACATATCTTTTTTTTTGTTGTGTATGTTAACACAGGATTTGATGCAAGGTTTCTTTGAACATTGAACCATGAATGACATGGTTGACTGGATTAGTAGACTGCCTGATGATGTTTTGAACCATATCCTCTCCCGTCTTACCGCAAAAGAGGTTGTGCAAACATGCATCCTTTCCAAAAGATGGAAAAACACTTGGGCTTCTGTGCCGGTCTTGAACTTCCAACTTGGTAATTTTCACAATGATTGTGACTGGTTTGGCCGGTTTGGCCGGTTTGTAGATAGTGTGTTTCAAAATAGAGGGCAATCTTGCTTGAGGAAAGTTATATATAAAGGGCAATTTGAGGATACCTCTCACGGGCCTTCAATGGAATGGCTTGATTGTGCAGCATTTCTAATGCCTCGGATTATCATTGTCTACATTTTATCTAATGTAGATGCTCCGTTGATTATTCCCGATTCCGTGTTCTCATGTGAAAGCCTAGAAAAACTTGCGTTGTGTGTCCAATCAGTTCCTGTGATGACTATTATTAGACCCAAATCAATAGCTCTTCCTTGTCTCCAAACTTTGGTGCTAGAACACTTAAGTCTCGATGATGATTTTGCACAATAGCTTTTATTGGGCTGCCCCTCTCTCGAAGGGCTCAGGCTAGAATACTGTGATTTGTTTATATCTGACATTTCCTCTAACGTGTTGAAGAAGTTGATTGTTCGCTTTTGCTGTCAATATCAACACATGCGAATTTGTTGCCCTAGTCTTATTATTTTGTCCATCGGTTCTATTAAGAACAGCATCAGAATTATTTCGTTGGAGAAATTGACCTCTCTAGTATATGCTCAAATCGTCATAAATGGGAATGAGGAAATGGATGTTAATGATCTGCCCGATGCACAACTTCTTAGTGGTCTCTCAAATGCTACAAGTCTGACCTTTTTTTTACAAGATCCTGATTTAAAGGTAAAACACATATTTTCTCATCTCTATGAAACCAACACTCAAATTCATTTCCTTATTGGCATTATTTGGCATGGACATAAGGGTGCAAACGGGTCAGATATTATCCGACCGTATCCGCATCCGTGTCTGAAAATTAGATACGGATATCTGATATCTGAATATTCGTGCGGATATGAATTCGGATATGATTTTGAATTTTAATTATCCATATTTGAATAGTAGATATATACCATATAGTTTATCATTAATTACAAAAATATTTATGTATATATCTACGGATATCCGATATTCGATATGTATTTGTATGTATATCCATCTAATATCCAATTCGTATCCGATCCATTTGCACCCCTACATGGACGTAATAATGTTTGTGTTACTCAAATGAATAAACATTGCTTGCATAATAAATAAAAGCACATTTCCCAATTGAATGTATTGTTGCATAAATGCATGTTCCCCTTTATTGAAAACTCTTTCAACTACAATGTAAGATGGATGTTCCCTTTAAAAATGATTCTCTTTTTTTAACAAGGAATATTGGAAGAAGGATATTACTAAGTGCAGAACCTTCAAGAACTTGAAGAGCTTGGAAATTAAAGCTCGGCACATGATTAATAATTTTGATTTGATAGCTTGTTTCCTTGAGCATTCTCCTCTTCTACAAAAGCTTACTTTGAAATGTCTCTTGAAAAAGTACTCTCTCTCTCTCTTCCTCTCTCTCTTCAATTTGTTTATATACTCTGTCTTTTTCTATGCTGGTAAGTTTTTATTTGAAAATGCATGATGGTCATGTTCTAATTGTGAACTTTGTTGTTTTTACTACCAAATCAGAGAAAACATTATAGACGCCGAGCAAGATGTTTCGTTCATGGCTGAGCATCTTGAGACAGTTGATATTCATTATCCGAAGGATGGTAAGTTGCCAATTAAGCTGATGAGTATGTTGGATAGATGTGTAAAGACATTTGGAAATATTAATATTTCCTCAGTTGGTTAGTAGTTAGTACCTCACCTTATGAGAAGTGTTTTGCAGAGATTAGATACTGTATCACTTTATCCTCTTTTGGCCTTATTACATTGACACCATGCTGTGTTATGTTATGTTATGTTATGTTTCTTAATTCTACTTGCTGCATCCTTCATGTAATTTTAGTAATTTTATAATTCAGTTATGCAGTCAATACCTAGTTCTTTGAGTTGAGTTGGTTTGTATGCATTCTGAGATTTTCTTTTTTAGTATTTTCTTATAGACTAAATGAAGTGTGCTTCATATATAAACATAGTAGTAATAAACACAAACAATGTACAGCACAAGCCAAAATCTCACTTTGAGGCTCAACAAGATTTAATTAATTGTAAATTAATGGCATCCATGTGCTCTACAGTACCTCAAATGTTGAATTTGGAATTCAGGCCGTTTAATCAGAATTGGGATCAATCCTAGTTAGAAATTCAAAGAGCCCTTTATGGAAAGATAAATTCATATATCTCCTTGGATGATAGCTTCTCTCTTTGGATTGTACAACATTGAAGGGATACAACTACCCACCAATATTTCATTCTTGTAACTTTTTGACAAATAATTAGTGCCACAACTTAACCTTATGTTTGACAAATAAAATAAGGTTAAAATGAAGAACATAGATACTAAATCACTCTAAATTATTAGTGTGTTGATAGTAGTAAGATAAGTATATGAATTGTAGTATTCAACAAAAGGATTGAAATGCCTTGTATATTATACCAGTAAAATAAAATCCCTATGATACATTAGTAAAATTAAAATTTGGCATAAATAAATGATAATGTTACATGGTTTATGGCAAAGGCAACCGCCTCCATTAAAAAAGCAAACTGAGATCTATCTCCATTTCATGTTATGATTGATTTGTTATATTATATATTAATTAGGTCCATTCAAAATTATAGTGCTTGTCAATTAAATCCCATGCATTGAATGAGATTGCGTCTGTCAGCAAAAAAAAAAGGACGAGAAATAATATATAAATGAAATAAAATCCATCTCCATGACTCCATATATAATACATATAAACCATGCATGCACACCGACCAAGCATTATTAGAGCACTACTATTTCAAATGTGGCTATTAATGGCAAAATTGTTAACCAACATATTATGCAATAATTATTATAATTAAATTGAGAATTAGTCTTTCATCTAGTAGCTATAAAAAATTATCGTCTGTGAGTGATCCTTAATAAATATCTAAAGGCAAAAGACTTTATTTTAAAAATTAATTGGATGACAATACACGAATCTTTATCTCAAAAATAACGGTTCGACTTGTAACTTTTCAACAAAAACATTGTTATAATCAACTTAATGCGTCGAATGTAAGGGTGCATATGGATCGGATAATATCTGACCGTATCTAGATACGTATCCAAAAATTTGATATAGATACTCAATATATACCATATAGTTTAATATATATATAAACAAAATTATGTTATTCATTATTATATTTAAATAAATATTATGAACTTTATTTTTAATAATATTTATATTTTTTAATAAATATTATATTCATCCGTATCCGTCTAATATCTGACCCGTATTCTGAACCGAAAAATAAAAACAATAGAATTGCATCATATGTGGTTGGTTAAATTCATTGAACATTTAACCCGCAATGTCTAATATTAAATGGATTTTATTTTTTTTATAATTTTTATTAGTAATACATTGAATTCACATAAGAATATGAGATTAGATTAAATCACCAAATTCCATGAATGAAACCCTATATAAATCCTCCATTGATAGAAGGAAAAGAACACAACCAAGCATTTATGCAAATTATAGAGATGAGATTCAGATAAAAGCAAAGAATGATTGAAATCTAAGAATTACATGCTATCATCCCTAAAAGGTAAAAAGCCCATTATCTAATAATGCTATACTTTATTGCTTACATATTTACCTTTTAAAGGTATGGGCTTTCTCTTTGTCTCTTTCTTTACCTTTTCTTAAACTTTCTTTTAAATGGAATTTTGTAACCCCAAGTTATGATTAAGAAGTTTCAGTTCACTTGGCTTGACTTAGCATATACTAAACCATGAGATTGCATGTTGTGAATTTGAAATTAGACTATGAATAATTTTTCTCAGGTATATATACCGCAAATATTGTTTACGGAACGAAAAAAGAGTGAATTCCAAAAATTCAATGCTATGAAAATAACGATTTTGTAAAATAATTAATAAATAATAAAAAAATTCAAAAAAAATATAAAATTTGATCAACAAACACATTTTAATATATCCATCATGTTGAATGATTTCAATCGACTATTTGAATTTTGAAATCTTTGAAAATGTAAAATGTAATCGGATGTCACCAAAAACAGTGTATGAGGATCCCTCCTCATCTAATAATGTTGTACCTTTGTTTAGTTATAATATCTACTAATAAGCTAGTGTAATTGTTGCTCAAAATCTAACAGAACTAATAATAAAAAGAAGTATAGAGACTGAAATAATCCCATCAATTCTACAAAAGAATTCATTACTTTGAAGCAGTTTGACAGGCTTAACAAAAATCTACTGTTCACAAATTTGCTTCTAGAAAAAAAAAAAACTAAAACAAAGAAGAGATCAAAGTAATTGAGAAAAAAGGAAAAAAAAATTAATAAGAATAAATTACATCACAAGGGCCATAAACCGCATTGAGATTATCCTATTTCTCGAACCCAATTGGTGTTAATTAAGCAGCTCTTCTTTGTTTCACAATTTACAAAACTTTGGAGCAAGAAAAAGAAAAAAGAAAAAAAAAATCTGAAGTATTGTTTTGTCGCCTCACCTCGCCTCATGCTGTATAATTGGAAAAGAGATTAAGCATATTGTCAAGGCCCTCAGGGTAAAACTTGCGAGCAAACAAGTAGCATGGTCTCTTTGACCCATTCCATAAACACGGGTCCCGTGTTACCATTTTCTGTCAACAAACAAATCAATCAACTAGTTAATTAATTAACTAAAACTGGTACTGGTATTAGTGCCTAATCAGTGTAAACTTAAATGATAAAGAGTGAAAGTTTGTACCCTCTCATCACTTGTGACATGAAAACTCTCATCAATCGACTGCAAAAGAAGAATCGTGTATAAAAACAAAGTTAGATTCTAAACTGATACATGGTTTGAGAAAGGCAATGTTAAATGTAAATAAGGAACTTACAGTAATATTTTTTACGAGTTCATAAGTAACATCTTGGGCCCTGTAAGCCTTAGGATGCCACTTCCCTTCTGACCAGTCGACATGTGTCACTGACCAATTCGATATCCCATGTGGATCCATCATCTGTTAACACGTGGCAAATTAAAATTGCAACTAGAATAATAAAGGCATATTTTGCACTTTTTTCTTTTTTGCAAAAGTTTTTTTGAAAAAGTTTCAGGGACCAACATAAAAGAAGGTCGGCAAGTAATGCTCGTCAGCAATGCAGTTGCGCCCATCCCCTGGCTGGAAATAACAAAACAAAGAGGCATAAAACGTTAAAAGGAAAATTTTATCCGAACTTCGGTAAAACCAGAGAACATCACATCAGCCACTGCAAATAGTAAATATCAACAAGCGACACACAAAAAAGTGTATAAAATTGTCCAATTTACCCATAAAAACATGAGATTTCTACTACACTGAATGTCCAATTTTCACATAAATGGATGAAATGTACTTCAACAGACAAACATGATATTTTGGGATTTTGTAGGGATAAAAACGTAAGAAATTTCTGTTTGAAATGTAGTATTACCTTGCAATAAAGCTTAAATTTGGTGTAATAAAGGCTATCAGCAAGAATCAAAAGAGCATGCCGTCTCTTGATGGCAAACCACTGCAACATATATGTAAAAAAGAAATAAATACTTACGGAAAGTTATTTACTACTATGTAAATTTACTAGAGAATAATATTAATATAATAATAATTCAACCTGCGCGCCTTTCCTAAAATGGGACTCTTCGATCTCTGGGAGGAATTCATTAGAGTATCTGCCGTTTCCATGTGGGCCCGGATCTAGGAAACTAGGGAAAAATTAACAATTTCATTAAAACAATAAAAATAAATAACTCAAACACATTTTAGCCAACCCTCTATATAAAAGTTATATAAGAATTAGATATGCCAATAATACATAAAAAAATCAAAGGAAATGTTCAGTCTTACCAGTCAACATGGCTGAGATTAGCCCCCATTAGATAGTTATATACATAATCAAAATTGTGCAAGGGGACACAGCTGCCAAGGAAAATAAATTAAATTTTAGTACACTGACAAAAAATGATGGGAAAAAAAAACCACGAAATTTGACAATTATAGTAAAAAACCTGTCAGAAAGCAGGACAAAAAACTGGTTATCGGGGTCTTCAAGTGCATTTGCTAAGAGCCTCTTCTCTGCATCCACCATAGAAATCTTTCCCCATACCACCTTAATTTCATATAAAATAATATAACGGAAAAATTAAGTAAAACTGTCCTTAAAAAAGTCGTCAGAAAAATTGTACTTCCATAAGAAATGAAAAGAAAAGGTACCTTGTCACTGCGAATATCTCGGCCAATAAACAAAGGACTAACATGCACAGGTTTCTCTCTTGAAGCATGTACATAGATACTGAATCTCCCCTCATGTCCCTACAAATATTCTTTCTTTATTATATTTAATACCAAATTAAACCTCATAATTTAAAACATTTCATGTATTTTCAGAATCTTTTATGACAATTATAACCACTTAAGATCTATCAAAGCAAATTGAAAACAACCAATAAAGTCAATGTCTGTTGCATCATAACAGTACGGTTTTTTTTTTATTCTCCCAATTTATATACCAATATGTCCCAGTTCAAGCAAAGGCAACAAACAATTGAACTGCAGAGCTAGAACATAAATAAATTTAACAGAACCAGAACTAAACCCTAAAATTATTATAAATTTAACCCGGTAGTTTATCATTTTGTGGATTTTCATAATCTTTTATCAGAATTATAAAGAACAATAAAAAGAACTGGGGGTACCAGAACTGAACCCTAAAATTATTATGAGATTTATCTAGAAAATAAAAAGAACATCAATAAAAAGAACTAACCGAGAAAAACCTCTCCCATAACTTCTCAAATGGTAGAGAACCGGGGCTGAGAAACATAAATGCAATCTTGGCAGTTCTTGGTTTGGGCATAGGCATCGTCAGAATGTCTCGCATGACGACACTTGCCACCAACTCCTCGTCAGTTTTTTCTCTGGTGGGCCGTGCTGGTAACCAGTCTTTGAAAGGCGTGCACATGCTAGAGGCAAAGAAGTAACATGTTGAGTAACGCTTTGGAGGGTACACGTAGGCACCGATCAGAGAGAAGCAGACCAGTGCCAGTAAAACCAAAATCCACATTGGCCGTTTGGTCTGGAAGTTGCGGTGGGGCCGGGTCCCATTTGTCAACATTAATGCCATGTCTTTTGGGGCCCGCTGCCACACCTGAGATACCTTCATGCTGATGTGTCGATTGATTGGTTTAAGTGATTTAGTTTAGTTAGACTATATATTAGTCCCACTTATAATTCCTTTTTTCCTTTCTTTCTTTCTTTGTTTATTTTTGGTTTTTTTTTACGGAAGTCGCACTTCCATTGGACGCCAACACGAATAAGTAATAATGGAGCTCTGTAAAATTAAATGGCAAATAATTCAATCAGATAAATAGATATAAAATCGTGTTTGCAACTCTTCTCATGATTCAATTTTCCCGAAGTCAACTCTAGAATCAAAGTAAGGAACTTTAACCTAATTTTGGGGATAATAGGAAATAAACCAAATACCTTAATATTCAAAACAAATCCAAGATTCAGGATAAGAATCATAAAGGCAATAATTTTGTTCTTATGTGAATTAATTTTACCTACAATTAATTAAAGTAGCAAGAACATGTTTTCAATTTAGAGAAACTTGTATTGAAATCGAAATCTTAGAGAAAAGGAAAAAAATTGAGTTACCTTCAATTGAAGAGCTGGCAATAGTAGAGCTACCTCTCTCTCTCTCTCTCTCCTCTATTTATATCTATATTATATTATATAAAGCCCCTTGAAAAAACAAAAAATGAGAAATAATCAGCTAAAAATGAGAAATAATGGAAATACGATGAATGTCGATGAAAGAAAACCAACAATTTTTGTAATTTTTGTAATTCCTTGGCAGATCAAATCAAATCAAATCAAATGCAAAGCAATTACCTGGTATCGATGAGCTGGCAAATAGATCAGAGAAGCGCGACAATGTGGAAAGCGCAAAAGAAGAAGAAGATCTAAAGGATCCTTTGTTAATATGCCAACTAGTCAAGGTCCTATTCGCTATTTCTACCTCTTTCTCTCTTTCTCTCTGAGAAGAAGAAGAAGAGAAGAGGAGAAGAAGAGAGAGAGGTGGATTTGAAACGGGCTAATGGAAAACAAATAGTATTTTTTTATTTGCAACTTTTCTACAAGTTTTGTTTGTGCGCATAAAGCGGGAGGAGGGATGAAGAAGGAATTATTTATTTATAATGGTAATTAATTAAATAATCTCACTGTCTGGAAGGAAGGAAGAAAGGGAAGGAAGGAGAGAGAGAGATGCCGATTTAGTCAAAAATGAAGGGGTTAAGTAGAAAGAGGGGAATTTATTTCTTCTAGCAACTATTGGCCATCATTTGTTCCGAGGAAGAAAGAGCTCCGATGCCGGTCGGACCTACTTTTGACCAAAATGGATTCCAGTACCGTCCGATTTGTCTCAAGATGTGCACGAACAAATATTGATGCCAAAGAACACGAATATTAAAGCATCGCGCACGGATCGTAAATTGCATGAACGGTCCTTGAGCCCATCAAACTTAGAGTAGGTCCCATAGGGAGCGGACCTACTCCGTAATATTTCCTTTTATGTGCGCCTTGTCTCTATTTTTCTGGATGGAAATACTCTCAAGTAACTCAAATTGTGCGTTTAGATCTGGACCAATTCAATCCGAGATAGAATACAAGGGATTCTTTAATATTCGTGCTCAAACATATCTGACGGTCCTGATCTAAACTCAAATTTTAGTTACTGTAGGTGATTGTATGAATTCGGTTGCCTGGACGCCTCGTCTCCTTAGCAGAAAAATTAATTGTTTGCACCTGGAGCACACCGTAAATGAAATTCTCAAGTGGGACAATCGGACCCATCACCCATGTAAATCAATGTAATGGAAGAAAATGATAAAAACAGAAAGTGACAGAATGGCCCTCAACAAACACGCGTGTTGCCAGATAGTAACCAAGGTTATTTTTGTCATTTTCTCTCCAAATATTACATATGTACTTTTTGGTCAATGCTCCATAGTAATTGATGCCTTTTTTTCAATTTGATTCTATGTAATAATTAATTGTGTTTTGACCTTTGATGATCTAGAAAAATGTTAAAACTTTTATTTTTCTGTTTGTATAAATAATAAAAGTAAATTATTTGTCATGAAACTCAACTATATATTAAAGTTTTATTAACAAATATGAATTAAAGTTTTTATTCTCTCCAAAATTAATTTTGTTGAATGTCAATGGTTAGTCAACAACTAGATGCAAATTAATTATTGTGTCAATGGCATGAAAACTTCAAATGTAATCAATTGAATTGAATTGTATTTAGTTTGAAACAAAGAAAGTGTTGGTGGTCAACATTAATATGCTTAGAGATATATTGTGCCAAGTCAAGCTTGGAGTTTGGGTGCTTGAGGTGCAAGTGGTAAATTTGAACCGTTTATTTCACTTGGCACGAATCTTAAAGAAGACTCCTTACAGTTGGAATTAATCTGAATCGTCTATTTTTTTCAATTGCACCTCGGATGGGGATACGTACAATTTGACCCAATATAACTTATTATATTGTCATTGTAATTATAATTAGTAATACATGTAAATTCATTTTCCTTGCATATATAAACTTTCAGTCAGTTTATTTTAATGTTTGTATATTTGTATTTTTTTTAATGTTGTTAAAATGTAATATTTGTATGTTGTTTGGAAAAGCTTTGTCAATTTTTTTTTTCAAAAGAAAAAATAAATAATAAGCGTGCGCCGTAAAAAGCATTGAGCATTGTAATTGCACAAATTTTTATTTCTACCATTTTCTGCCAAAAATAAAAAAATAAAAAAAAAACTCGATTTCTGGAGAATTTGACTTCTACCATAGAAGCAGAACATCGATGTGGCACACTATGCCGATGCGATCTCAGATATGAGTCCGCATCAGTGTTCTGCAGCCCTACTACTTTTCTTTTTTTGTCTAAAGAAATTTTATATTAGTTCTTGGAAATTGCATCCTCTGAGATATGTCAAATTTTTTGAGAACCCAAAGTTGAATTTCAAATTTGAAATCCGGGTAAGAAAAAAAAAGAAATGACAGGGTCGCAGAATATCGGTGTGGATTTTAGTCTTTGGGTCCGCATTGGTGTTATGCGGGTGTAATAAAAGTTGAATTTCTCAAAAAACAAAAAATTGGTTTTTTTTTTTTTGGAAAAATACTAGAAATAAAAATTTGGATTGTAATTGTTAATATTTTGAAAAGGTTGTTTGATGGTCACAATTAAATTTAGTACATTGCCAAAACGCATGTCACAATTAATGATTAGAACAATGTGATAATGATATTTCCGAGCATTACGAGATAAAATTGAGGGTCGTTATCAAAAACCTTGTTTACCGACATTGACAAAGCGTCAAATATCTCTCTTAATGATAACCTTCCAAGGTTTTTTGGTAATTTGGTTCAAATTAAAGAGTCTAAAAGGCATTCAAACGAGTTCATATATAATTTTTTATTTCACTGAGTTGTCAAATCAAATGTAAAAAAAAAGTAATAATAAGAATTTTACTTGATCAGTGTTGTAAATAACAGTATGTGCTCGTTTGATGAACAGGGTATCCCTAAGCGATTAATTGAAAATAATCAGAAATAATCAGTCAAAATCGAGAATAATTGACCGCAGTCGGAAAAATCCATGACCGTTTGATCACCGCTAATGATTAATCGGTCTAAACAGATGTTTTTTACAACACTGATTGTCATAGATAAAGATTTATTTTTCAATTTTTCTTTTTCAAACAGATTAATTTAACTTTTGTTTTAAATTGTCGAACAAAGTATAAATCATAAAAATAAAATGAAATAAGTAATTTAATCACCTTCAAATTGAAGTAGCCACCTATTATGACTAGATCATAGAATATTTTAGGCAACTATAGATTTGACTATTTGAGGTCTTTTTCTGTCAATGACGAGTTTGTTTAATGGTGTAGTTTTCTCGTTGATATTTCTTGAATAAGAAACCAACCGCGTTCTCTCTGAATTTAATTTGAACTGACCGCATCAAATTTTGGGTTATTTTTGAATCGGTCAAAATATATTCCCATCCAAAAAAAAAAACAAAAATACATCTGCGGACAACAGCAAAATAATTTTCATAAAATTAATTGTATGATGACGAGGGTTCTAATACCTCATGTCTTTCATACTTCATATTTTATGTATTTGTTTTTAAAGTCTAAATCATCGATCCGAACCGTTCAACGTGATATCCATATTAATATGTTTAGAGATGAAATTTTATAATTTTTGAAGTTTTTTTTTAACTATTTTTTAAGATAAGTACAAAATCATTGTTTCTAGACCGTTTAGTAACAGTGATTTTCTACCCATCTTAAAAAATAGTAAAAAAAAAAATCAAAAAAATATAATTTCATTTCCAAGCATGTTTTAATATGGATATCATGTTACGTGATTCGGATTAACAGTTTGAATTTTGAAAATAAAAATATAAAATATGAAGTATAATGAGACATGAAAAACAATATACATAAAACTTTATTTGTAACATAAATAGTAAAACCGTTGGATTTTTTTGAATTTTTTTACTATTTATTAAGTATTTTACAAAATTGTTGATCCAACGGTGGCTGCACAAAACAGTAAAACCGTTGGATTAGCGATTTTCAAAGTGGCTTAATAAATAGTAAAAAAATTCAGAAAATTATAAAATTTGGTCTCCAAGCAGATATTAATATGAAGAATAAGATGAACGGTTCGGATCGACCGTTTGGATTTTGGAAACTCAAATATTGAGCCGTAGCATAGAGGCCACTATGCTATCCATAGCACCCCAGCCTAACTCTATATATATATATATATATATATATAGGTGGGCTACGGTGAGTTGCGAAGTAAAGCGACTATTTTACTTCACGCTCATATTTTGCGATTTTAAAGTTCAAAACGTCGATCCGAACCGTTCATCTTGTTCTCCATATTGAAATGTGCTTGGAGACCAAATTTTATATTTTTTTGGATTTTTGTTACTATTTATTAAGCAATTTTGAAAGTTGCTAATCTGATGGTCCAGAAAATTTTACTGTTTTTACTGTTCACAGCAAAACAGCAATTTTAAAAAATGCTTAATAAATAGTAAAAAAATTCCAAAAAATGTAAAATTTGGTCTCCAAGCACATTTCAATATGGATTAAACATTTAACAGTTCGGATCGGTCGTTTGGACTTTCAAAATAAAAATACGGCGTAAAGTAGAAACGTGTTTTACTTCGCAACTCACCGTAGCCCATCTCTCTCTCTCTCTCTCTCTCTCTATATATATATATATATATATATATATATAAACACTGTCATTCCATCCAAACAGGTAACATGCATTTATTCGTTGTTGTACCAAACAAATGGAATATATGTGAATATACATGTTTCAAAACAAATGTACAAATTTTATGGAGCATGCATGCATGTGGCGAACCCTAAACCTTATCGTTAGAGATACTAATTATACATAAATAATTAATTAGTCAAGCTTGTTTGAAACTACACATCAATCAATCATCAATTAATTAATAAATATGGATTACATTCTTTTCATATCCAATTTATCGTTTCGCTTTCATATCAATTAAATTAAGGTTGACATTCGTAAAAAGGTACACATTTTTATATCCCAAATTGGCGTCTGTGAATATTAAAATTATAACATAGATGTACCAAGTTTAAACTTATTTAAATTTTATATATATACATATTTATTTATTTAAATGTAGGGGTCCAAGTAAAAAAAAATTATCTAGTAAGATAGGACAATTTAAAGATGATATATAATTTTATAATTCATTTGAATATTAATTTATTTTTTAAAATTTTTTTTGAGAGATATATAGAAATGTATTTTTTATTTTTTTATGAGCCTACGTGCAAGTGTCCCATGTTGGATCGTACCGTGGAAATATTTTTATGGGCAATCCAAATTTGAGAAATATATTTATGAAAATTGTATTTTTATTTTTGAAAGATTTGTTATCAATACTAATTTGTGATAAATAGATAAATTTTTCATCAATTTTAATAATCTAGTTTCACAATTAACATATGATAAAATCCAGAAAAATAAAAAATAAAAATTGGTAAATATAATAAATAATAAATATTTTAATTTAATTTAATTGTGTAAATTATATGAATGATATTAAAATTCTCCGAAGGTTTTTGTATACAAATGAATTACCCAATTATTTTATACAAATCCGTACTTAAATTGCACGCCAATTTACCAAAAAAAGGAATACTTTTGAGGAATTACGTGGCGCATTTCCATTGGTGAGCAACTAGACTAGGCCTATGGCCTATTTAATTAGTGACGCATGACAATTCCCTATTGCATCAAAATATAAAATTGAATTCCATTTCTTGGACTTGGACATGATGGCAATATATCAAGCACACATCATTGAAACATTAATATATTGTTGTCTATTCTTATCATCTTATGGTTGTTGGTTCCTTCATAGATGAGAATATGAGATGGTAGTTGACAAATTTGACATTTTCATGTTGCGTACGGGATGTTAATTAATATGGTTATAAACATAATAATATATGTAATTTTAAGGGTCTTTTTGTAATCACTGTAATTTTTGGAAAAAAAAAAACACTAATTAAAATAATAATATATCTAAATAATTTTGTTGTTTATTAGTAAACATTTTCATTTAATGTTTATAAAGAAATTAAAGCATCAATATTTCCAATTAACTTCCTTCCACTTTTACAATTTTATATTCATATTGGTAATTAAAGAAATTATATGACTTGTGAACTATATTGATTTCAATAATTTGAATTCGTTGTTTGAAGTGAATATTATATGTTTTCGAGTTAATTACCAAGAGATAGAAGTTTATTGTTGTTGCTGTTATTATTTTTTTGTTATAAAATATTAGTATTATTATTATAACCATGATGATTAATTAGGCAAAAGGAAATCACACCGAAATAAAAAATGAAATCGAAAGAGAGCAAAATAGTAAAAAAAAAAAGGGGGGGGGGGGGGGGGGGGTGAATAATAAATGCTAAGAAAAGGTGATAGTTAGTGGAAATCATGTCCATGGTCTTAAAAAGTTGCTCAAGCTATTTTCTTCATATCAACTCTCACATGAGTGGTCATAACATAAATCATATTACAACATAAAATAAATAAATAAATTATTATATTCAATGATGCCATGAGAAGACATTGGAGATTTGTTTGCCAAAAGTTGGTGCAAGAAGTAGTGGAGATCATGACAAGGCTTCCTTCCTTCTACCAATCACTTCTCAACCATTCAAAACTAAACTTCACTTCAGATTTTTTTCTATAAATGTTTGGATTTTTGGTATTTTTAAATAATTTTTATGTGTAGTGTATGTATACCCAACATTTCTCTCGTAGTAACAAATGAATTATTTGAGTTTAATTTAATGAGATCAAAAGTTTGTGATTCGGAAATAATTTAGATATAATTTAGAAATGATTCGGAATTATTTATTGAGTCCGAATAAGAGATCTCAGTTCCACAGAAAAAATACGAATAATTCAGTAGAAGTTCAGTTAACCAAATAATTCGTCGTTCAATTTTCCGACACTAAAAAAATGAATTATTCGCGAATAATTCGCAAATCTTATCACTATGGTACACATACATTACAATAACACTTAATATATATTTCTATCTAACAATATGGTAACTTTTAAATTATGCTATACACCATACATCATCATCATCATCATCATCATCATTATTATCATTATTATTATTATTTTAAATTGGCCACAATAAATTAGTTTAGTTTTAAAGAACAGTTTTCTTAATTTCCTCTTAATTTTTTGGTCAATTAATATAGCAATAATTTCGTTTTCATAGAATTATAGCCCGTTTAACTTGGATAAACGGGACAACAAATTAAAAGAATACTATATGTAAATCTTTCCCATTTAATTTGGAAATCTTGACTTTAAAACTAATTTAAATATCTCACCAATTAAATACCAAGCGAAGGAACACTTTTGCAGATCTGAATTCGCATCCTATGAAATTAATATCTCATATTTTGCGTGACTTTTTGGAAAATCTCAACCAATCAAATACTATCTGCACGAATCTCTAAGCTCAAATAAAAAATTAAGTGATAAAATGTTAGATGTGTCCTTAAATTCAAATTTATTTGTGATTGAGGAGACTTAAATTCAAATTTCACCAATAATGTATTATGGATTTTATATTTCAGCTATTAAATCTAAATTTTTTAGTTCCGCATCTGAATTTTCGTGCTTATATAAATATCATAAAATGGTTAAATATCTCGGCATCATCAAGCAATGATAAAGTACCGCAGATCTGATTATCCAAATTTTCAACCAAAATAAACAAAAAGTGAAGGAATTCAGAGTAGGTCCCATACTCCAATGGCAATAGGGGTGTCAATGACACCCGTTTACCCGTTTACCCTACCCGTATCATATTCGATAAGACGGGTATGGGTAAAGTTTTTTTTTCGTTAGTTTATTGGGTATGGATATGGGTAAAGATTTTTTTTCGTTAGATAAACGGGTATGGATACGGGTAAAGGTTATTTCGTACCCGTTGGGTAATGGGTAATTATATGAAATATATTATATATAAACATATCAATATATTATATCCAATTTATTTATTTTATTTTATTTTTTCATATTGTTGTATGCCTGTATCAACACTAGAGACATATATATCAACGAATTCATTTCCTTGTTTTCTTCCTTATTCATCGTTATTGCCTTTTTCTCAATTCTACAAATGAAAATATTTCATGTTTCAAAGAAAATATATCATCACCTTATTTTCTGGCAATAATGTATTGTTTGGTCCAAATAAGTAATCCATTAATGTCAGTTCAGGTGTTAGCGTCTGAATTTTGCATCACATGTCAGTTTTCTCAAGGTTATACTATGAATATATATATTTAATAATTGAATGAGATGGAATGAAATGTTAGAAGAAATAATGTAACAAGTGACAAAATTGACCTTATGCTGTCTGAACCATTATATTAGTATTTTCGTTATTCGCCCACTACTGTTTCGTTACCCGTTAATCATAACGGGTATGGGTAGGGTAGGGTAAGACAAATTCTTAACGGGTATGGGTAAGATATGGGTAAGGTCAATTCTTAGTGGGTATGGGTATGAAAATGGTTCCACCCTCCCCGTATCGTACCCATTGACACCCCTAAATGGCAATCAGACCTATTTTGATTCGATGGGCTCAATCATCGTCCGATCTGCATTAAGATACATGCGTTCTGCTTTAAAATCCGTGAGTATTTATTTCAATTTCCATCTACAGATCATAATACAGATCGGACGGTGTTGAAATTCATTGGACTTAAAGTAGATCCGATGTCCATGCATTCAATTAAAAAATAATAAGAATACAATGTGTAGATGCAATCCTTCTTTATGTATCTTACATATATCATGCATGTAGCCTTGTTTTTAAATTGTTATCCTTTCATTTGGCCATGTCATGTTGGTGCGTAGTAAGGTGCATGGGGCGCACTTGTAAAGCCTACTAATTAATACTAGTAGCTAGATACTAAATTTTCTTGCCATATGAAAATAATATTTTCGTTTTAATTAATAATGTCAGTCGATGCAAAAAGTGTTGGGATGAGCTACACAAATGATTTTAAGAGAGTAATTTTTTCAAACAATTTATGTGTATACCCTAATATTCAAATAGATGGATAAATAAGAGAGTCATATAAGAAACCAAGATAATAAATAAGTACAAAAAAAATGGGGTGTCAATGACATCCTTTTATCTGTTTACCCAACTCATATCGTATCCGAAAACACGAGTAAAGATAAGATTTGTTTTTCATTAGCTTATCGGTATGGATAAGGATAATTATTTTTTTCGTTATCTTACCCGTTATCATATAAGATAATTTTTAAAAATAAAATTATATATATAAATATATATTTGTATAAAGATGATACATGATTCAATAAAAATTTGTATTTTTATTAATTTTTCATACTACAAATTAGTTGTATTTATTATTATTATTATTATTATTTATTTTCTTTTTTCTTGTTTTGAAATTTTTTTTTATCGAAAACACAAATCAAGATGTCAATGACACTTTTTTATCCGTTTATCCGACCCATACTGTATTCGAAAAAACGGATAAGGGTAAAGATATTTTTCATTATCATAACAGATACGGGTATGAAAATGCCTCCACCCGATCTGTATTGTACCCCGTTGACACTCCTAACAAGAATTGAGAAAAAAAAATACAAAATTTACGTGAAAACCCTTTCGAGAGTACACGATAAAAATTCACTAGATCAAAAAAGTCTTACTAGTACAAAAGGTTAGCAAGTATAATAATACTCTCTTACCGTTTCAAAAAGAAGAGAGCAAAACTTAAAAAAAACTTGAAGAAGGAAAAAAAACAAACAAGTAAAAGGGCTCCAGCAACATTTGGCGATCAACCAGCGACTCAAAAATATAAGGTTTTGATAGCCGCCACTTCTCCACTCCTCTACTTCCACCAACTTCATTCTTTTTACTCCTTGTAGTCTTCACCTCCGACACAACACCTCTCCTTCGAGTGGAGAGGAGAATGGAAGAGGGGGGAGGAACCAGAGCCGAGCGGAGTCTATCGGAGCCGAAAATGCGGCATCATCGGAGTTCAGTGCGACGGTGAGTAGATCCGGCCGTTGTCGGAGCGTGACGACGATCGAATAAGCGGATTCGGTCGTGGAGCGAGACAGAAATTAAAGTATTGCGATGATCAACATCTCGATCGATTGTTTTCCGCTAAAAGCCAAATTTGGGCTCTGACCCATTAGTGTCTTCACATCAACAATAAGTTCATTATAACATTTTTTTTTTTTTTGTGAGAAGTGTTACAAATGTCCTATGGCCGAATAAGTTTGGGCTGAAATTATGTTTTAATTTCTGAAATTTAATATTGATTAACACATTGGGCCGGGTCACATGGAATATGAATCGAATTATACTCTTATCTGAATAGGTGCAATTTAATGTCTGGATAGGCCTATAAATATGTGTTAATTAAACAGATATTCATAGGCCTATTCACACTTACTAGAAAGAGAGGGCTGTCAGTTGGTGCTAGAACTGACAATTGTTCTTTGAATTTGCATGGTTATTATTATTGCATAACATGCCAGGGAAGAGAAGAAACTGTTGTGCTGCTAATGGTAAATTCTATCTTGAATTTAATTTTACATATAGATTTTGATTTGAGTAGTGATTAATTGATTGAATTACAATTGTACTATAACTCTAAAGCTTACAAAAATTAGTTGAAAATCAAAACTTTAATATTTGAAATTGAGATTCGTACGTGTATTGTCATCCAACTTATTTTTAAAACAAATTAAGATGAGGAATAAATCTTTCCCCTTTAAGATATTTATTAAGAACGTCTCACAGATGATATTTTATTTAGCTACTACATTTAAGAATAAGATCAAAGACTAATTATTAATTTCATTATAACAATTGTTGCATTAATACAAACTTTTTCGTAATTAAGCTGTCCATTGAAAATTTGAAATGAAAGTAATGCTCTAATAATGTTTGGTCGGTGTGCATGGTTTGTATTACATATGGAGAGGATTTTATTTAATGCATGGGATTTGATTAACAAGCAGTATGATTCTAAATGGGCCTAATTATATATAATATAACAATTAATCAATCATAAAATCAAATCGAGATAGGTCTCAGTTTGCCTTTGTAATGGAGGTGGTCGCCTTTGCCATAAACCATGTAACATTATCATTTATTTATGCCAAATTTTTATTTTACTGGTATAATATACAAGCCATTTTAAATCCTTTTGTTGAATACTACAATTCATCTACTTAAATATCTTATTACTATCAAAACAGTAATAATTTAAAGTGATTTAGTATCTATGTGCTTCATTTTAACCTTATTTTATTTGTCAAACATAAGGTTAAGTTGTGGCACTAATTATTTGTCTAAAAGTTACATGAATGAAATATTGATGGGTAGTTGTATCCCTTCAGTGTTGTATAATCCAAAGAGCGAAGCTATCATCCAAAGGAGATAGATATATGAGTTTATCTTTTCATAAAGGGCTCTATGAATTTCTAACTAGGATTGATCCGAATTCTAATTAAACGGCCCGAATTCCAAATCCAACATTTGAGGTACATTAGAGCACACGAAATCGACTCAGTGTTGGAGGCCATTTGTAGCCTCAAAGTTAGATTTTGGCTTGTGCTCGTAATATTGTTTTTGTGTTTATTACTACTATGTTTATATATGAAGAACACTTAGTCTATAAGAAAATACTAAAAAAAGAAAAATCTCAGAAGGCATACAAACCAACTCAACTTACAGAACTGAATCATAAAATTACTAAAATGACATGAAGAAGGATGCAGCAAGTAGAATTAAGAAACAAACATAACATAACATAACACAGCATGGTCTCAATGTAATTAGGCCAAAAGAGGATAAAGTGATACAGTTCCTAATCTCTGCAAAACACACCTGATAAGGCGAGGTACTAACTACTAACCGAGGAAATATTAATATTCCTGAAAGTCTTTACACGTCTATCCAGCATACTCATCAGCTTAATTGGCAACATACCATCCTTCGGATAATGAATATCAACTGTCTCAAGATGCTCAACCAGGAATGAAACATCTTGCTCGGCATGTATCATCATGTTTTCTCTGATTTGGTAGTAAAAACAACAAAGTTCACAATTAGAATATGACCATCATGCATTTTCAAATAAAAAGTTACCAGCATAGAAAAAGGCATAGAGTATATAAACCAATTGAAGAGAGAGAGGGATCGAGAGAGAGAGAGTACTTTTTCGAGAGACATTTCAAGGTAAGCTTTTGTAGAAGAGGAGAATGCTCAAGGAAACAAGCTATCAAATCGAAATTATTAATCATGTCCCAAGCTTTAATTTCCAAGCTCTTCAAGTTCTTAAAGGTTCTGCACTTAGTAATATCCTTCTTCCAATATTCCTTGTTAAAAAAAGAGAATCATTTTTAATTTTTAAAGGGAACATCCATCTTACATTGTAGTTGAAAGAGTTTTCAATAAAGGAGAACTTGCATTAATGTAACTAGCTAGTATAGAAAAGGAATTGAAGAAGCAACAATACATTCAATTGGTTAATGTGCTTTTATTTATTATGCAAGCAATGTTTTTGAGTAACACAAACATTATTATGTCCATGCAAAATAATGCCAATAAGGAAATGAATTTGAGTGTTGGTTTCATAGAGATGAGAAAATATGTGTTTTACCTTTAAATCAGGATCTCCTAAATAGAACTCCAAACTTGTAGCATTTGAGAGACCACTAAAAAGTTGTGCATCGGGCAGATCATTAACATCCATTTCCTCATCATTCCCATTTAAGCTGATTTGAGCATTTACTAGAGAGGTCAATTTCTTCAATGAAATAATTCTGGTGCTGTTCTCATCAGACCAGATGGACAAAGAAATAAGACTAGGGCAACAAATTCGCATGTGCTGATATTGATAGCAAGAGTGAACAATCAACTTCTTCAACACGTTAGAGGAAATGTCAGATATAAACAAATCACAGTATTCTACCCTGAGACTTTTGAGAAAGGGGCAGCCCAATAAAAGCTTTTGTGCAAAATCATCATCGAGAATTAAGCAGTCTAGCTCCAAAGTTTGGAGAGAAGGAAGAGCTATTGATTTGGGTCTAATAATAGTCACCACAGGAACTGATTGAATAAGCAACACAAGGTGTTCTAGGCTTTTACATGAGAACACCGAATCGGGAATAATCAACGGAGCATCTACACCATTGAAGGCATTAGCAATGCAGACCCAAATCGTCCGAGGCATTAGCAATGCTGCACGATCAAGCCATTCCATTGACGGCCCATGAGAGCTATCCTCAAATCGCCCTCTATATATAACTTCGCCCAAGCAAGATTGCCCTCTATTTTGAAACACACCATCTACAAACCGGCCAAGCCGGTCACAATCATTGTCAAAATCATCAAGTTGGAAGTTCAAGACCGGCACAAAAGCCCAATTGTTTCTCCATCTTTTGGAAAGGATGCATGTTTGCACAACCTCTTTTGTGGTAAGACTGGAGAGGATATGGTTCAAAACATCATCAGGCAGTCTACTAATCCTGTCAACCATGTCATTCATGGTTCAATGTTCAAAGAAACCTTGCATCAAATCCTGTGTTAACATACACAAAAAAAATATATATATATGTTGTTACTGACACCATTGTTTGTTTGTTTGTAATAAGTTAATAACTAATGGAAGTTTCAGTCAGACTTTGTTAGTGGCATATAAAAAAGCAAAAAGTAAAACCACGTATATAATATTAAAAGAGAAAGCTTTAGAGAACCAGTAAAAAATCTTGATGCTCCGACCAAGGAAGGGTACTTAATACTGGTACAACAGACCCCCCATCAGGTACTCCATGTGGATCAACTGCCACTTGATTTCACAAGAACCTTAATGGATCTCACACAGGCCATGGAGGTGAAGGACACTGTGTAATTTCATTTTGTGTATCTGGAAAGTATGCAGCGAGTTTATCTGGAAAGCATGCATCATGGGACAGTTCTAAAAGGGCAGGATGGGGTACAGGTATTTACCAGCAGGGGGGGGGAGATTTGAAAGGTTGGCTTTTAGCTATAGGCATGCGGAGGAGCCCTTCCATGCAGAAGCTTTGGCTTTACTGAACACAATCAAGATGTATATATAGGTTGTACAAGACTCTTGTGCATGTGGTTATGGTAACAATCTCCAAGATTTGCCCTCATGGAAGGCATCTGAAACAGTAGCTGAATGTGTCAGAATTGCGCAGTCCATGAAGGATTTTCTCTCCATCAGACATGTATCTAGAGAAGCACTGACAGGGCCTCATGAACTGTCAAATTGGGAGATATGACCATGCAGGAAGGGGAGCAATGCAAAGGCAACAGGCCTCAATTAGAGAACCAGCTGAGCATAATTCACTTTAGAGTGTAATGATGTAATTAGGCATTGTTTGAACAAATTTGTGTGTTGTAGGGTACTGGTTCAAACCAAATTTCTCCAAATTTCGGTAAGCTCAAAACAGTAAGCTCAGTCACATATAAACAGTAATCGACAATCAGCTGGCCTTACCTGAAATTGCTCCAAATTTCGGTGAAGATGGATTGAGCAAGCACGGAGTCAAGAAGGTGAAGCCTAGGGCTGGATTGACAAAATTAGATGGATAATTTTGTAGCCAAAAATCAAGGAGAAATAAATGGAAAGAAGAGACCAATTCAGAGAGGAAGCAAAAGAGAAGTACCTTGTGACAGCTTAAGAAGAGATGATCCAAGAAGAAGGATGGAGAGCTCCTTTACCGAACAGGTACGATGGGTTTTAGAGAAAATGCTGCTCTCAAAATTCAAAATTCAAAATTCGAAATTAGTTTGAGTTGAGGGAGGAGCTCAGGAGAACTGGAGAAGAGATGAATGTCGGCTAGGGATTTCACATATCTCAAAATTTCATTTTACAAAATCCGAACCCTTCTGCACGAATCTCAAAGTAACCCATTCCTATTAAATGCTAACCGTTCTGTATATTAAGTAAGAGCATCATACACGAGCGATGATTTGTAGCTTAATTTGTTGTGTAAAGGCTCTTTGAATTTTGATTCTATTTTTTTTTTTGTTCTGAATTTGATTCTAATAAATAAAAATAATCTTCTAGATCGATTGCAGTTAACCTTTGAACAAATATTATTTAGTATTGTCGATTGAGTTATTAATACATATTAGATAAGGTATAAATATTTATTATATTTTATATTAATAATTTCTGACGTTATTCAGTATCATATAAAAATTATTGTGATTAATTTTTCATAAAAAATTATTGTGCCCAATTTTTTTAGGGGCCTTCTTGTAACTTTTCCATAGAAAATTATTGTCCTAATTAAGTTGTTCATAAAATCCACATGTAAAAGAGCACAATCAGATGGTAATCATTTAATTCTGATTTATTAATTAGGGTGGTAAATAAAAAAGTTTTGGTGTTTTGAATTTTCGATATATATCAATTTTAGGTTTCAATTTGGAGAAATATGAAATTAATTAAAAAAATATATAATTTAGATTTAACTGAGCAGTTTTTGATCATGCAGCACACGTACTATAGAATATTAAAACAATGCATATGGTTTGTGCGCTGCATGAAGCCAAAACTATTCTGTTACAAAATTTATCCAAAAAACCCTCACAACACAACATGGATTCTGTACCCAATTTTTTTAGGGGCCTTTCTTGTAACTTTTCCATAAAAAATTATTGTGATTAAGTTGCTCATAAAATCCACATATAAAGAGCAGAATCTGCTAAATAGAAAACTTAAGAATGAAGGTAGACAGTACATATACATATATATATACAACAATAATAGAGAGAAAATTAATAGAAAACTAAGCAACACCAGAAACCACTAAACAAAGCAACATTAAATCACACAGCAATCACAACACCAGAATCTTCATAATATTTTTAACTACCTTTAATTTTCATCATGGAATTATAAATGGGACACAGTCTAATTAACTAGCTACTGCCTTATTCTTCTTTCATCAAAAGATCTTCTGTGAAATTCCATGGTCTCTTCCTGCACTTTCATGTCAGGGCGCTTCTGGATCGCCTCTTTTTCTAGCTGAAGCTTTTTCTGAAGCTTTTTCACAGTAGACAGTATATAAACATATATACAATAATTAATAGAGAGAAAATAAATGGAAAACTAAACTAAGAAGGTAAATAATAATGTTGAAAACCATTAGCAACCTTCTTCAAATTGAGTAGTTGAAAGCCTTCTTTCCAAACTTTTCACATTTTGAAAAGCTAGTGAATGAAGGTAGCATTGAAGCATCTTCACCTACATTCATAAATCAAAATTAAAAAGAAAAAAAGATTGACTATAGAAATTGATTGATCAAGAGCTTTATATATATATAGTTGGTACATATTTACCTGTTCCAAGCATTTACATCTATGCATTATTTGCTCACATCTTGCTTTCCTCTTCTTCTCTCCTTTTATGACCTTGTCTAGTTTTTCTTTCATTCTGTTAATGTCACTGGCAAACAAAACAAGGTTTTTACCGATTTCATTTTCTTTTAACTGAAAATGCAATACAATTGATGATCACATAAACATTCAGATATATAATGCATAGAAGATTGGAATTCGCTATTTTTTCGTTCCGTAAACAATATTTGCGGTATATATACCTGAGATAATTTGTTCATAGTCTAATTTGAAATTCACAGCATGCAATCTCATGGTTTATTATATGCTAAGTCAAACCAAGTGAACAACAACTTCTTAATCATAACTGAGATTACAAAATTCCATTTAAAATAAAGTTTAAGAAAAGGTAAAGAAAGAAACAAAGAGAAAGCCCAAACCTTAAAAAGTAAATATGTAAGCAATAAAGTATAGCATTATTAGAGAATGAGCTTCTTACCTTTTAGGGATAGCATGTAATTCTTAGATTTCAATCATTCTCTAGCTACTTTTTTTCTGAATCTCATCTCTATAATTTAATTGCATATATGCTTGGTTGTGTTCTTTTCCTTGTATCAATGGAGGATTTATATAGGGGTTCATTCACCATCTAATCTCATATTCTTATCTGAATTAAATGTATCTGATCTGAAAAAATTAATACAAAAGATTTGCTTGAAGAGTCATTGTATATTACCAATAAAAAATATTTAAAAAATTCCATTTAATATTAGACATAGCTGGTTAAATGTTCACTGAATTTGACAAGAGAAGGGATAATTGAGGTAGCCATCAGCTGTCATTTTGTGAAATGGTCATATTCATTTATAAAATGATTGGAGAAGATTGAGGAATAGTCGGATGCCTTTTATAATGGATCATGGGCCATTGGAGGCCCAACCAAGTGTGTATAAGATAATTAAGTTGAGCGACTAAAGGCCCAATGAAGTGTGTTTTTTGGTTTACATGAAAAGAAAGCTGGCAAGGGAAATGCTACACAATTCTACATTAAAACAACTAATACTATTGTCTGTAGTCCCCAAGCTAGCTTGACCAAATTTAGAAAAGTTCTATGTGAGTGTGTATATATAGTCAAAACTTGCCTTAGACAAGCAACGTTTGGTCTAGAATTTTTTTTAAAGACCATAAATAAAAAACAATATGGCATTTTGGTCCTAAAAAAAAAATCGGACAGAAATGTCATTTCGGTTCTTATGATTTCTGTAAAAATCAAAACAATTAAGTTGGTTTGGTAATTTTTTATTTATTTATGGTTTTTAAAATAAAATCTTTGGTCTTTGGTTGGGGATCCAATGCATCACCTCACCGTTTGTGTTTAAATCTAGACCGTTCGATTAGAATTCATGCTATTTCCTGTACCAGTCTGGTAGATCTAGGGTATTCTTAAGCTGTTCAAGTTTTTTAGTAAGGTTCGCTCTAAAATTAATGAAACTAATCTACTTCATGAGTATATTATATTTATATATTTTCGAATTAATTTAGTATAAGTCAAACAATCAAAGAATGATAAAAAAAATAAACATATTAAGGAGTAATTGAAATGACACTTATATCATATAGAGTAGAACTAGGGTGCTCTTAAGCTCACCAAAGTTTTGGTGAGCTTAACTCTAAAACTTATCAAATCGATTTCAAATGACGAATCCGAACCGTTGAAACCCGCCCACCTTACGTGTGATGCATCTACATGTGAAATTTTTAAATATTCGAATTAATTTAGTATAAAGTCAAGTGGTCAAAATTAGAATGTTAATAAATTAATTTTAGTGCATTCATTTTTTGAACGTTTTTGACCGCTTGACTTTATGCTAAATTAATTCGAATGTTTAAAAATTTCACATGTAGATGCATCACACGTAAGGTAGACTGGTTTTAACGGTTCGGATTCGTCATATGAAATCGATTTGATGAGTTCTAGAGTTAAGCTCACTAAAATTTTGGTGAGCTGAAGAGCACCCTAGTTTTACTCTAGTCTGACTCGTGATAAAATACCAAAGACCTGATTATGCAAAATTTCAACCCAAAAAAAAAAGAAAAAGAAAAGGAAAAATGGACACGCTTTAGTGGTGATTGGTGAAGTACATGTACTATGCGATGACTCACCGTGACTTATTTAGCCGTCCTGCATTCAATTAAAAAAATAATAAGAATACAACGTGTAAATGTAATCCTTCTTTTATGTACTAATCTTACATAGTTACATGTAACCTTCTTTTTAAATTGTTATCCTTTCATTTTGCCATGTTGTGTTGGTGCGTAGTAAGGTGGGGCGCACTTGTAAAGCCTATACTATTACTTGTAGCTAGATACTAAATTTTGTTGCCATATGAAAATAATTTTTTCAAACAACTTGTGTGCATAAACTAATATTTAAATAAATAGAGATACAAAAGAGTTACATAAGAAATCGAGATAACAAGCAAGCAAGAACAAGAAATATAGATGTCAATGCATGGCACCCTTTTATTTATTTATCTGACCCGTATCGTATCCAAAAACACATATCATTACGATAAGATTGTTTTCGTTAGTTTATCGGGTACGGATACGGGTAAGGGTAATGATTTTATTTTATTTTATTTTTTCGTTAACTTATCGGGTTTCGTTAGTTTATCGGGTACAGATACGGGTAAGGGTAATGATTTTTTTTCGTTATCTTACCCGTTATCATATAAGATATATATACAGAGGAGGGATCCAACTACACCATATTTTTATAAGTTATTTTTACAATTTTAAAATCCAAACAGACAATCCGAACCATTCAACATTATCTCCATATTAAAATGTGCTTGGAGACCAAATTTTACATTTTTTGGGTTTTTTTTTAGTATTTATTAAGATATGTACAAAATTGTTGTTTTCAGATAATTTTGGACCATTGAAAAATAACAATTTTAAAAATTCTAAATAAATAGTATAAAATTTCCCAAAAATTGTTCTCCAAGCACATTTTAATATGGAGATAATGTTGAACGATTCAGATCATCTGTTTGGATTTTAAAATTGCAAAAATAACTTATAAAATATGGTGCCAAGATGTGTCACAATAAAATGGTGTAATTGGATCCCTCCTATATATATATATATATATATATATATATATATATATATAGGAATATGCTAGCATGCTATGCATAGCATAGAGCCCCTCCATGCAACGCCTTGGATTTCGACTTTTCAAAATCCTAACGGTTGATCCGAACCGTTCATCTTGTTCTCCATATTAATATGTGTTTGGAGACCAAATTTTACATTTTTTGAAATTTTTTTACTATTTCTTTAGATTTATTGAAAATCGCTGTTTTCAGCAAATCTGGACCATAAAAAAACAGCGATTTTCAATAAATCTAAAGAAATAGTAAAAAAATTTCAAAAAATGTAAAATTTGGTCTCCAAACACATATTAATATGGAGAACAAGATGAACGGTTCGGATCGACCGTTAGGATTTTAAAAAGTCAAAATCCAAGACGTTGCATGGAGCGGCTCTATGCTATGCATAGCATGCTAGCATATTCCTATATATATATATAGAGATGGGCTATGATGCATTGCAATGCATAGGCCATGGTGTGCATTGGACCATAAATCACTGATTCAAAGTTCAAATGACCGATCCAAACCGTTCATCTTGTTCTCCATATTAATATGTACTTGGAGACAAAATTTTACATTTTTTGGAATTTTTTTACTATTTATTAAGCCACTTTGAAAATCGCTGATCCAACGGTGACTGTTTGGAACAGTAAAATCAGAAGCCACCGTTGGATCAGCGATTTTCAAAGTGGCTTAATAAATAGTAAAAAAATTTCAAAAAATGTAAAATTTGATCTCCAAGCACATATTAATATGGAGAACAAGATGAACGGTTTGGATCGGTCATTTGGACTTTGAATCGGTGATTTATGGTCCAATGCACACCATGGCCTATGCATTGCAATGCACCATAGCCCATCTCTCTCTATATATATATATAGAGAGAGAGATGGACTTGGGTGAGACGCGAAGTAAACGCGTTTGGTGCTCCATGGTACATTTTAGCCATTTTGAAAATCCAAACAACCGATCCGAACCGCTCAACGCGATCTCCATATTGAAATGTGCTTGGAGACCAAATTTTACATTTTTTGAAATTTTTTTACTATTTATTAAGCCACTTTGAAAATCGCTGATCCGGTGGTCCAGAAATTTTTACTGTTTTTTACTGTTCACCCGGATTTTCAGATTTTCAAAGTGGCTTAATAAATAGTAAAAAAATTCCAAAAAATGTAAAATTTGGTCTCCAAGCACATTTCAATATGGAGATCACATCTAACGGTTCGGATCGATTGTTTGGACTTTCAAAATGAAAATATGGCGTGAAGTACAAAAGCCTGGTGCTCCGCGTCTCACCCAAGTCCATCTCTCTCTCTCTCTCTCTCTCTCTCTCTATATATATATATATATATGGATAGATAGATAGATAGATAGATAGATAGATAGATAGATAGATAGATATTGTAAGACTACCATACATTGCAATGCATATGCACTACAACAGAATCTACTTTCAGCGACCGGAATTCCGGTCGCTGAAAGTTATGGCGCCGGTCGCTGAAAGTCAAAACCGGTCTCAGAAAGTCAAAACCGGTCTCTGAAAGACCGGTCGCTGAAAGCATCGTCGCAGATACTCTTCTGATGACGTCACCGGTCTCTGAATGACGTCATCCGGTCGCTGAAAATCTTTCTGCGACCAAAGTTTTTTGCTCGCTGTTGTTTTTTTGTTGACGTCATGTAAAGTTATCAGAGACCGGAAATAACGGTCGCTGATAGTATATTTGGTCGCTGATGAGCTAATTATCAGAGACCAATGTAGTTCGTATCTGAAGCTCTATCCCGGTCGCTGATACTTATTTATCAGGTTTTTAGGTTTATTGTTATTATTTACATTTGCACCATTTAATAATTGGTATCACACGTACCAACATATAAGCAAAAATAAATATCAATACACACTCAACATACAACACAAGCATACAAACAAATATAAACATAAAAATCAAAAAGTAGTATATCATCTCATCAAACATAAACATCCGAGTACATAACAGTAAGTCTAAATGCCAAACAGTACCATCAGCACCATAAACATAAATATCGAGTACATAGCTGTGCCAATAACATAAACACTATCATATGACAAGGTAGAAATATATAAAAAGACCTAAGCTGTACCATCACTGCCAACATCCGACCAATGCTCCTCGTCATCAGTGTCATCATCATCCTCGTCATCCTGAGGAGCGGGTGGCGAGGCCTGGTGCGAGCCTGAACCTCCGGCCTATGAGGTTGTAAGAAAGAAGTTTACATAATTAGGATTAGTTTACGGTTCACAATTAAAACATACTTATCAAATTTTATACCTGAGTAGCTCCCAACCGAGATCCCAACCGAGCCTCCAACCGAGCATCCACCCGAGCCTCGATCTGAGCCTCCATCTGACGAAGTACCCGAGAAGATATCCTGTCGATATCTTCTTCTGTGAGACGCTGACCTGGCGGCATAGAGGAATATGACTGTGAAGAATGCGACTGAGAACTGCTAGACCCTCTGGAGCGAAACATGCCTCTCGTCTTGCCTGTAACATTAAAAGTAAGACAATTAGTACGAAATGACAAAACTAAAATAAATTTCAAATTTCAAAGAATGTTTATTTTACCTAGAGCACCGAGACCATAGTTATCGCCGTGGACATTCTGATCATCAATGCCCGTAGAGTACCAGAGGTCAGCGTCGTATGCAGGCCATGCGCCTCTATCCGCTCCATACTTCTCCGTCATAGCTTTCTCATATTTTAGCTGCAAATTTTGTAAAATATAACAATAATGTTATGTACAACTGGAATCAATTGGTGTAATCTAAACGATTCAAAAGTATTATTACCTGTGCGTTTTTAGCCTTAACATTAATGTATTCCCCCGTTTCCTTTCTCGTATGAGTAGGCTGGAATAACTCATCGGACCATCTGGGTTCGCGCCCTTGTGTTTGCTCCTGTTAAGAATTTGAAAAATCATTTCATTTAAAAAAAGATTATCAAGGTTAGATCGATTAGATTCAATTAGATTCAATTCGAATGAAAATAAATTAATTTAATAAAAAAACAACTTACGAAGCGCTGTTTGTGAACAAGCATGTTCACAGAGCCCGTCGTGGCACCTGAACCTTCAGCATTGGCCCTATTTTCTGCATTCCGCTTGCTCCTACTGGTAAAATCGTCACTGCACCAATGATCAACGAGTCCGGGCCAGTATGCCGGCGTGATCCATTCACAGTAGGGGCGAGGAGCAGCCCCACGCTCCTTCCACTCAACCATTGACTCTCCGTACTGCTTGGTTGCTGCCCCCTTGCACTTATTCAGCAAATCCTTCAGCCGTGCATTAGCTATCTTTTTAAATGTAGACCATGCCTCACGCTCATCTACATCAGGTGCAAACTGATAGTGCTTCTGCAATGCATAGTAGATAATTAATATCATCTGTTAGCTTTGAAAAAAAAAGAAATAAGTAATTATTAGAGGTTTTGTTTCAGAAAATTTTAGTTACCAAAAACTCCGCCTCGATAATATCCTTAGTATTCTGGGGGAAATCATTGTATCTGTAGTACGGGCCAGGATAATTATTTCGTACTTCCTGCGAAATAATTTTTGCAACATCCTTCGTCTTCTCCGAGTGCCCTGCATCAAAAGTCCTGCAAATAAAAATAATTATTAAAATCCCTACAATTAAAGCATAATTACAACATACAAAAAAAATTGAATATTACTTGAAACCCGCCAACCGAAGCACTGGTCGCAAACTCGGATCTGAAGGCGGCGCTTTGTATGCATTTCGACCGCGAACATTTCTCCCACTAGACTCTCCTTCGTCTTCCGCCGGTGCCTTTCCCTTTCCCTTTCTACTTGGTGCCATATCTAGAATTGAGATGATAAAAATCAATTAGTTTCACTCAAGAGAATTGAAAAAAAACAAGTAAATATAAAAATTGCTGCAACTTAAAGAGAAAGATATTAACCTAATGTTCCAATTTACGTTCTCTTTTTCTTTTTTCTTTTTTTGCTACTATCTTTTTTATTATTTCCTTGTAATTCTTGTTCTTCTACAATTTCAGGAACAGCCCCATCAACGAAGAAACTTGGGTCATTCAGTTCATATGCAGCGCGCACTACAAAATCGGTTGGTGGACCATCTTCCTGAAAGAACTCGGTCAAATGTGGGTTGTTTTCCACAGACGCATCTCCATCGAACAAAATAAGTGGTTTTCTTTTTCCTTTTGTCTTAATGGTAACCCACCAGTCTTGTCTCTCTCGCTTTGATGATGCGTAAGGCAGGTAATAAACTTGCATTGCTTGACAGGGAAACACGAAATGCTCGTCCTTTTGAAGAAGCCTTGTATGATTTATCTCCACTAATCCATGCTCCTTATCTACCCGTAACCCCCTATGTGTGTCGAACCAACGACACTTGAACAAGAACACTTTGTTGTTCACGCCACTATATTCCAACCGAATAATTTCTTCAAGTATGCCGAAATAGTCCCTTGATGTGCCTTCCCAATTCTCCCCTTCAACACAAACACCGTAATTTGTTGTTTTTCTGTTTTTCCCATATGATTCAGTGTGAAACCGAAAACCGTTCACATCGTACATGTTGTACCATTGAACTCGTCGTGTGACTGGCCCACGTGCAATTTCAACAATCCTTGAATCTGCAATCTTACCACTGAGCGCCGATTTACGCATCCACATACTGAACTCTTTCGAACGGATTCTATCGAGACTTGATGCGCTTATTGTTGGTCTTTTTTCTCTAATTTCAGCATCGAATTGTCTGCAATATGTCGAATTTGGTCACAGGACGAACAATGCAAATAAAGTCATAAAAATTAGAATATGTAAAGATTCTCACTCAATGAAAGGGTCGAATTCAGTGCGACAATTAGTCATGATATAATAGTGTGCCGCATTTAACTCTTCCTCCGTAAGATCTCTGATGGGAATTGAACCCATTGCACGTCCAGGATAGCTCATAACAGGAAGCCGTGTGTCATTCTCGACAAATCCGCCGTCGTCGTATCGCTCTGGACGATTCAACCGTGTAACTACCTCATCTTCAAAATATAAAGACATAAAATTGGTCATCTCTTCAGCTATGTATGCCTCCACAATTGAGCCCTCAACACGTGCCTTATTAGCCACCTTTCTCTTCAGACGCCCTATGCATCTACAATATCATGTAATGAGAATAGAAATACATCTCATGAAATGTTATTTAACATTGAAATAAATATACTCCAAAGAATTGAATGTCAACCTTTCAAATGTATACATCCAACGAAATGAGACGGGACCACAAACTCGTGCTTCGTAAGCGATGTGTGTAATTAGATGTTCCATTGAGTCAAAGAAACCCGGCGGAAATATTTTCTCTAGCTTGCACATTGTAACAATAATATCCTTTTCAAGCTTCTCAATATGAACAGGGTCCAATTCCTTGCCACATATGTCTCTAAAAAAGTTACTAACCTCTGTTAATGCCTCCCATATTGGATTAGGAAGAAAATCTCGAAATGCTGTAGGTAACAACCGTTCCATAAAAACATGACAGTCATGACTTTTCATCCCACTGAATGAACCATCATCAACATCCACGATATTCGACAGATTAGAGGCATACCCATCGGGAAACTTTAAGTTCTTCACCCATTCACAAACTTCACGTCTCTGTTTTTTGTCTAAGCAGTAGGTTGCGTGCGGTTTTACATAATTGCCCTTATCGTTGGTTGTCAGCTCTAAGTGTGGACGACTACATAGTTGTGCCATATCGAGACGAGCCTTTGCGTTATCTTTTGTCTTTCCTTTAACATCGAATAACGTGAATAATATATTTTTAAAGAAATTCATTTCTAGATGCATAACATCTATGTGGTGTCGTACCAGATGATCTTTCCAGTATGGCAACTCCCAAAATATACTTCTCTTTTTCCAATTATGCGTTTCACCAAAACCAGAAATGTTCTTCTTATTTTTGGTGCCAAATGTGACTTGCTGCAACAAAGAAACCCGATCGAACAATTCTTGTCACAACCATCCCATAGCGGTTCGTCTGCCGCTTTCATCATGCTATAAAACTCTTGAGCTTGTTGATTCGGGGGCTCGTCCGCAGTCCATTCAAAAGACGAACCTGCAGCATCAAGAAGCATGTCCACCATAGCATTTGGCGACTCCACCTCGGGTTGGCTCTGTTCGGGTTGGCTGTATGCCTCACCATGCATGAACCAATTGGTGTAGAAAGGTCGGAATCCAAATTTCATCAGGTGTTTTCCGATAGTTTCTTTGTCCAACCATCGGGTACACCCACACTTGGCACATGGACACCTAATGCGATCACCACTAGTTATATTTTCTTGAATACTAAATGCATATTCAAAAAAACCCTCAACACCCTTAACAAATGTGGGATTCATTCGCTTATTCAAGTAACGAGGACCGTACATCCAACTACGATCACCCTCCATTTCTCCTAATCATGACATACACATTTATAATTAAGACATTGTATATATACTTTAAGACTCAAACAAATAAAGAAGTCCAGATCTATACTTTAGACCCTCCAGATATCATCAATTGATAACGGACCCTCTAAAGCAAGTCATGGAAGAAATCACAATCAATTGTTGCATCATCCATGCAACAGGACTTGTATACAGCCATACAAGCGGCTTCTACACTACATAAACTATGAATTTAAACATACATACCAGATAGAGTAAGAGGACGCTTCGCTTGCCTTGCCTTGACTTGACTTGCCTTAATTAGGTCTACATAAAATTAAATGCACACGAGGTCAAAACTGAACTTGAAGTTATGATTTCCTTATATTCTGACACTTCAATGAAATAATGACATTAAATATAAACAGGTCCAAAGTTGTTAGTCTTTTGGGGCTTACGAAGGGCCGGTGTACAATCTTATCCCACTCTTTGAATGCTATGTCTCAATAGTGAAGAACTGTTTGTGGATTTAGTATTTAAGAAAAATTCGGCAGCATTTCCCCTTAGTTCCCCGAGTACGCGTTAGAAACACATCATTTTGGACATGTTTCAATACGTACTCGTAGGAACAACAAGGGAAAATGATACCGAATCTTTCTTAAATACTAGATCCACAGACAGTTCTTCACATCCTAAATGAGACAAAGCATTCAAAGAGCAGTCCCAAAACGGGGACTATTCAAAATTAATCCCTATTGGATTAATTTTGAACGGGTATGAACCTAAAAGGCATACTAAATGTTCCGGTTTTGTTGGATCATAAAACAGTACTATACTAATAACTAACAAATTGTACTACACAATTAATAATATAATTAAATACCATTTCATTAAGAGGGAGAAAACTTGCCTGACTACGAGCAATTATTCTACTTCTTCCCCGTACCTCTCTTTGAGCCTTTTTTCTTTTGGACCTTTTAATTCAACATCCTATAAAGAATTTAATATATATTATTAGTACAATTGATTACTAAAATTGTTGGATAAGATAAGAGAGACCATAAAGAATTTAATCATTATATCATGCTATAAAGAAGCTCATATGGTTGGATAAGATAAGAGAGACCAATAATCCTTTATTGATGTATAAAGTATATATTACAACAATTGTGCCTCAGAGAACCAATGCTTAATTTGCAATTTTTTAATAATTATTAAAAGAGAAGTCTCATCATATTCCTATTCTTGAAACTTGAAACTTTTGAGTTTTGACCTTTTAATATACTAGCTATATCCTAATTTTTTTTTATATATCAGCACTAAACTAATAGACTATTTGTCTAGTGTTCCATAATATATAATAGAAGCAATTATATTCAATATATAAGCAAAATATGTATAGTACTTAGATATATTATTGACGTCACTCTTTTAATTATTAAGCTTTTATACATATTTTATAATAAACATGAAGCCTATGAATTATTAGGGAGCAGAGATCAAGCTCTTCATGCAATTTTTTTTTCTACATTGACCAATGCACACAGCACAGCAGTGATGTGCAATGCTACTTTCAATTTTAAACTACTAAAAAATAGAGAAAATTTATATAGTGTACTGATATAAATGCATAGATCTAAAGGAAATTGATAAAATCAACAAAAACCAGTAAAATTCAGCAGGAAAACCAGTATACCAGTAACTACAATCCGATTTTGAGGACTAAGCAGCGACCCAGAAAACACAGAAATATGATTACAATTGGGATATTGATTAGCTATGGGATTAAATATTATGCTAGTGATATTTCACAGTAAAAGGGGTAATTGCCAACTTTGAGAAAAATAAACGTTTCTGTCAGATTGCAACTAACCTTTGAATATTCTTCAAGGAATTCAGTCGTTTCTGAAGTTCAATCACCTCTTCCTGAATATCCTACAAATTACATAAAGCAACCTTGACTAACAGCAACTAACCTTTAATACAAATAACCCCTGCTTGATGAATATCCTGCATGCATTATATTGCATTTTTATTAAATTGAACAATTTGGCAATGAATACCCAGTGATTACAGCATTATTTTGCTGTCTATCCCGAACTATAACCAGGATCATGGCATTTTTAGAACCGTAGGACCCTACAATCCCTTTCAGGATCGTAGCAGATTTATTTCCAAATGGGTTGTGACGCACTTAGACATGCAAAATCCAGATCCATTTAGCCTGGTTTAAAGCCCATATATGTCATTGTTGACAATACTGAAGATCACATGATTCACAACAATAAAAATGGATCTCAAGGTCAAACAAAATCTGGTCTCAAGCTCCTTGCTTTAATCATGAGCTTAAAGCAATGTAGTCTAAATTGATTAAATATATGTGATGCATAGCAGCCACAATGTAGTCTAAATTGATTAAATATATGAACAAACATATATACACAACCAGTGGAAATGCCTTCTAGCATCACTTATGAATATTATTGAATGTATTTACTTGATAGAAAATATATGTCAATTTTGATGATGTCTAACAAATCTGATGCTCTTCACTTGAGTGGTACATATCTAACAACCTATAAGTGGTAGTAGGAACAGTCAAAACAGTTCTTAGAAAATGAAAAAAGAAAAGGGAATAGTCAAAGGCAATTAATTGTTCAACTAATATATGAAAAAATAATTAACCCCTTCTAGCAAATTCCTTGCTTTGATCATGAGCTTAAAACAAAACCATGCATCAGCTTAGAAAGGCTAATAAAATGTGACACCATATATGCATTAGCCGATGCATTTAGAGAACTTAGTGTGTTATGTAGTATAACTAAAAGTATAATACCAAGTGTGCTAGGCTTAACTATTGACGCCTTAAATATGCCTTGATTTAACTCAAAAATTTCCAACAAATAGCAGATTTTTACAAGCAGAATTAATTAAACCCGCACCAATTAAAGCTGAGGTATGAGTAATCTGAATTGACAAACAAACCTGAGATCCAAGCAGGTTATGGTTATCCCCTTTCAAATCAATGCCAAATGGAGATCCCTCTCAACAAATCAATCAACTTAGTGCATCTGCCGAGTATACCTCACCTGCATTCGTCACGGCCACGCCGTTTTGACAAAGTAAACCTCAATTAAACCTCAAATGAACAATTTAGAAAAATCAAATAACTCAGTCAGTACCATATTTATACCCGAGTTAGTGCCAGATTTATACCCGAACCAACAATAAAAAAAAACAGCAAGATTAATACCCGAACCAGATTTATACCCGAGTCAGTTTAGGATTTATACCCTTTAACCACCGAATTTCACAAATTTCACAGATTCAGCAAGATTAAAAAAAAAAACAGAAAATTCACAAATTTCAGTAAATTCACAAATTTCAAACCTTCTACGACAAATAAGGGCAATCAGTGGCAATAGGGTCCTCCTGTGCAATCAGCGGCAATCAGTGGTGCGAGTTGGTTTTGGCGCGAGAGATGAGAAGAAGGGTTGGCGCGAGTTGGTTCTGATGCGAGCGAGAGACAGTCGACAGGGAGAAAGGCGACAATGGCGCGAGTTGGTTCTGCTGCGAGTTGGTTGTGGCGGAGAAGGAAGACAGGGAGAGAGGGCAGAGAAGTTAGGGTTTTGGGCGTCTTTTCTGGTCTCTGCCGCGCGAAGAAGGGTTTTGGGGCGAAAAATTTCGCAGAAAAAATTCGGCGCTAAAAAAAAAAAAATTTCAGCGACCGGCGAAGGCACCGGTCGCAGATATCGTCGCTGAAAGTTGTGGTCGCCGCTGATTTTCGTTTTTCCTTTTTTTTTTTTTGAAAAATCAATTATCAACGACCGGCGTCAGCACCGGTCGCTGATACCGGTCGCAGTAAATCTGTTTTGCTGTAGTGATGTATTTTTATACATTGGACTATAAATCACCAGATTCAAAGTCCAAATAACTGATCCAAACCATTCATCTTGTTCTCCATATTAATATGTGTTTGGAGACCGAATTTTATATTAATATGGTAGCCTTACTCTCTCTCTCTCTCTATATATATATATAGAAGTAAGGCCACCATGCTTTGCAAATTAAAGTGAGTGTTTTAATTTGCGCTCATATCTCTAGTTTCAAAGTTCAAAACGTCGATCCGAACCGTTCAAGTTGATATTCATATTAAATTGTACTTGGAAACCAAATTTTATATTTTTTGGAAATGTTTTACCATTTTTTTTAGAATTTTTAGAAATCACTATTTTTGATGGTCCAGAATTTTCTAAAAAATTCTAAAACAATAGTAAAAAAATTTCAAAAAATATAAAATTTGGTCTCCAAGTACAATTTAATATGGATATCAACTTGAACGGTTCGGATCGACGTTTTGAACTTTAAAACTAGATATATTAGTGCAAATTAAAACACTCATTTTAATTTGTAAAGCATCGTAGTTCTACTCTATATAAATATTTGTGTGAAGATGATACATGATACAATAAAGTTTTGTTTTTTATTAAATTTTCATAATACAAATTAGTTGTACTTTTTTTATAGTCTGAGTGAAAGCTAGCGGGTTGAGATGTAAGTTGTTGTATTATTGTGAGGTTCATCTATCATGAGAACTCAGTTACCGTAGATGTAATGAACTGATAGATTTAACCACGATTTGTTTATTTTCAATATTGCTAGCAACAAAGTGGAAATAGGGATAAATTGATTCTGAAATCAAACTAGTATGTTTTTGTGGTTTTGATTATCTTATATATCCTCATTGTTATATTAATTTACTTTTTTTATGCTTTTGGATATATTAGAATCCTGATTGGTTTAACTGAAATGCTATCATTTATTTTAATTTGACATAAAGCAATGATCCTATTTATCATTTAATTCTTATGGATGCCAAATTAGGGAAGTGCTTATATGTCAAGAGAATATAAATCGGTCTAAACTGAGTTAAAAATGTTGGAAAAATATTTAAATCAGAATTTTGATAACTGAATAAATAACAATTATATTAAAAAAATATAATTAAAACTGTATTACTCGAAGCTGCAAAATGAGAACCTAAGGCAACTTCTCGTCCTAAGTGCAGGAATAATGGGTTAAGCTTGTTCCAAGTTACACCGGTATTCCTCTACCTGCGGACGCAACCGTGGTAGAGATTGATATAGCTTCTTTCAACAATGATAGCAGAATAATATGTTTTCTATATAAAAATATTTGTTTGTGGGAGAATAGAAGTTGAGATTTATGAAGTATAGAGCTAAGAAGAAGAGTTAGAAAATACAAATTATTGGATGATTAGCTCTTCAAGTATCATGTATTATTTATAGACAATGATACCAATAATTTTATATATTTATGAGAATTAAAATGATATTCATTCTATTACCGTTTTTATATTAAAAGAAAATAAACGGTCCAATATGAATGAATGATCAGCATATGCAATCAACCCAAATGGAAATTGATTTTAATGCTTGCGCATGCTATATATTCTCAATTAATTCAATTGATTAAAATGAGTAACTGACAAGATTTAAACAATTGTATCATTGAGACCATAGACAACTCCTGTTTTACTTATCTATTTGATTCGCTTCTCTAAAAAAAAATATATATCTATTTGATTCGATCTTCTGTTGCCAAAACAATGAGCTTTTTATGTAAAAATCGGATCAATGAAATTTATTCACAAATAGCTCTATAATTCATAAAGTTAAAAACTGTTAATATTAAAATAAATATTATTTAAATTTTCAGTTTTAAAATAAATTTCTAACAACAAAAAAAAAGAGTGGGTTTCTTGTTCGAGAATGAAGTAGGTCTAATGGGTATCGGATTTACTTTTTGGTCTGATGGACTCTAGGATTACCTGATCCACTTGAAGATCTGTGCGCACGAAAATTGGCATCATCCGTACGAATATTAAAGTGAAGTGCATGGATCTTAATGGAAATCAGACAGTCATAGAGCTTATCAAATCTAATGGTAGGTTCGATGCTCAATGCCTTATTCAAAGTTGGATCTAATTTTTTCGTTCTGCTTTGAGATTTGCAAAAAAATAAGCTGAAGAATAGAAATATAAAAAACAAAAGAAAATTTGTGAATCTTCTCAATCAATGAAGAAAATTATTAGTAGGAGGAGGTTCTTGGGTGAAACTACATATAGGAAGAATATCTTCAATGAGCTCTACGTAATGAACTTGATTATGTCAAATGTTGGGTGAAGATATTGACAGAGTTAGTTTGTCTCCATGAAGCGCATGATTGATAGAGGCAATAAACAATTATATTATTAGTGTGCTGCATGAAGCCTAACCAGCTCTGTTAAATATTAACCCCAAATCTTGGAATGTTAAGTTGATTTCTTAAATAGAATAGTGGAATCGAGCAGTCCTTTGCATTGTCAGAAAGGCAGAAACCCTAGGCCAAGGTTCTCTTTCAAAATCAACTACTGATATGATAATAGCCCCACTCCTTGTTCAGTTTCTACACCACAGAAAAATTAACGTAGATTCATGAATCAACTCAAAAATTAATTATTGGAGAAAGGAGTAATAGCAATTGTACCGAATTCACCACGACCAAGCTCTCAGCCAAGTTGGTACCGAATTGAGCGTCGATCTGTACGATAATCTGTTACAGAGAGAGTACCAGTTGAGTACAGCGCTTGGTGCTCGGGCTCAAAGAAAGAGAGAAAGCAGGGGGAGGTTTTGGGCTCGGTAATCTGTAGACAGAGAGAGAGGACAAAGGAAATGGTAGCTTGGGAGAGAGAGAAAGGAATGGTGCGGAGAGGGTTTAGGCTTGCGTAGGCGGCGATGAGGTCGGGGTGTGAGGCGAGAGAGGTCTTGAGTCGGCAAAGGGAGAGAGAAAGGAGAAGAGTAGTGGGAGGTGGGGTCTACGGTTGGGGTAGCAATCGGGAGGGAGATGGAACTAGCGCAATTTTTTGGGTGGTCTGGTGCCATTTTTTTTTTAACCAAAATTTTCTGCGAGAGCTAAGCTGGCGTTTGCGTGATCTAGTAGTCCACTTACTATATGTTGGTTTTTCTCGTAGCGCCGTATAGATTAACACCGGGAAATGCCATAGTTCTTGTAGTGAAAGACAATATTCAATAATCTAAATTTGTTTACTTATCACAACAAAAACATTTGTGAGTTTTGACCCAGCATCATGATCTTGTCAGCATAAGGAGCATTACTTACAGCTAACTAACACTAGAAAACATATCAAAAGATCATTTGAATGCATCATATGATAAAGAAAATGACCAACAACAATAAAATGAGCGCTCTATTCTACTGAATACACACAATTAAAAATCAAGCTCTTTGTTTAAAACTAGAGAGAAAACTCTCCTCTGCGCTTTCTACTCCAACAACGGAGTACTCCTCGACCTTGGACAAATTGTCAACAACATTTTCATCATCCTCAAACATAGAAATATCTGCTCCCCATATAGAACTTGGCGGTGGCAAAGGTGGGAGACTCGCAATGGATGAACTATTGAGCATATTAGCTACAGTTTCCATGTTCGGTCTATTGGTTGGATTCGCTTGTAAGCATAGAAGCGCTATGTGGATGCACTTTGTTACCTCTTCAATGCATTCTTGTTCCAATGTTGGGTCTTTTAGTTCCAGTACTTCGCCTTCACTCCAGTGCTTCCATACCTTAAAGAGTTTTCATTTTGGTCAAAAAATAGTTTGTAGTAGTTGTCTGCAATAATGCCACAACAATATTTGTTTTGGACAACCTTAAATTACAATGTATCAAGTGCTCTGAAATTTCCGGAACTTGAATTAAGGTAGAATTGAAACAGAATGTGCCAAAAATAAACCTTTTTTTTACTTACATGAGTTATCAGGCCTGACGTGTACTGACAGCCTGGAAACGAGCTATTTTTTCTACCACATACAATCTCTAAAACAAGGATGCCAAAGCTATATGTATCTGACTTAGCTGAGAATGTACCTCGCAAGCTACATTCTGGTGCAATATATCCGCTGCATTAAATTAATAAAGAATAGAAGTGTAAATAATCAAGAAAGCTTGTTTGAATTTCAGTGCTATATGTATTTGTTATACTAAAGTTGCGAAGACACAACAAATTAACATACTATGTTCCCGCAAAATGAGCAGTTACGGTGTGGGTTTGGTCTCTGTCAAAGAGCCTTGCAAGGCCAAAATCTGCAATCTTTGGATACATATCTCTATCAAGCAATATATTACTGGCTTTCAAATCACGATGCACAATTTTCAATGGGGATTCCTCATGGAGGTAAAGTAGACCGCGACATGTGCCTTTTATGATCCTGAAACGTCTACTCCATTTGAGCTCTTTGCATTTGATATCGTCAGTCCCTGCAGTGAGACGAGGAATTTTAGTTATACCCGAGTGAAACACCTAATCAATATGACTGAAAAAAACAATATCTTGATATGAGTAGTAAAAAATTTACTGATTGTTTTTTGTGAAAAGTGTTCTTTTGGAGTAACAAAGTAGGGTCAGAGTCTTACATTCAAATTTTGTTAGAAAATATAAAAATCACTGCAAAAAAGTTCAACAAAAAAAAATTAAAGAACAGAATAACAGGAAAGGACTGGTGCACATGGAAACTTAACCAAAAAGCATCTTATCAAGACTTCCATTAGGTAGATATTCATAGCAAAGCATTCTTTCATCCTTGGATATGCAGCATCCCAACAATTGTACTAAATTGTTGTGCCTAAGTCGAACAAGTAATTCAACCTCAGTCTTGAATTCAGTTGCTCCCTGGGTTGAACTTCTTGAGAGCCTTTTGACTGCTATTTCTTGATCCTTGGGAAGAGTTCCCTGTCCAAAATTTTTTTTATGAAGTTATTTTGACTATAATTTACTGTATAGTGCTTGAAATAAAAAGAGATATATGAAGTTCTAATTGGTTTACTTTAAATACTGGCCCAAAACCGCCTCTTCCAAGCTTATTTTTATCAGAGAAGTTGTTCGTAGCATTTCTGATGGTAGTGAAGTCATAAATCTGAAATTCTGAAGCTGCAACTTCTTGTAATTCCTCTAAAAACACTGAAGTACCAGCACAAGACAATAAGGACACATGTAGAAAGAAATTATACGTTGATTTATTAAGATCAAATATCAAGCATAAACCACAAATTGGATCTTTTGTCATCGATATATATGTTTAATTATTGTTAAATTTCAATTATGTGCACTTGGAAGTTGACATCAATTCGTTTATGTGACGTACATTTTGTTCCACCTGAAAGAGACCACATTCTTTTAAACCAAATGCAAATCGTTATTATAAGCAGAAGAGTAGCAACACCACCACCTACTGCGCCAATTATAGTTGTGTTCAATTTCCTTGCAACATAATCTGCAAACAAGTCTGAATTCAAGATAAAATTTCTCAGAATTCTCTCAAAATCTGCGACATCGAGTTCATTAATTTGTTTATTACAACATAGAAATATAATTGCAATTTGGAGATTTTATTCTATGAACTAGCAGACCCAGCTATAATGCACCTTTTGAACCCCCTATCAGTTATAAGCCATTTGACAACCATAGACTGGCTTAAATTGTGTTCCTTCAGTAGGTTCAGTTCAAACCGAACTGAGTAATTGAACTTATAAACTGAACCGAAAGCAGATCGTAATAAACTAGTTAATAGCGGGTTTTACTGAATAATTTCCCTAAACCAATTTATGAAAAAAGCCAAAGTTGGATTCTATTTATTTTTAATGTATTAAATAAACAAAACCAAAATTATGATGCATGTTGCTGTGTTTCCATTTGATTGGATAATCTACATCACTTCAGTTAACTATTTCCCGAAGTTACCAAACAAAACAAGGTAAAAAAAAAAATAAAACCATTACGATCCTTTTTTTTCCTGAAATTCACCCGCATTTACTCATCAAGAAATTCCCGCATTTGAGCAAAAGCTTCCAAGAAAAGGGTAAAATAGGAAGAACACAGCCATGTAAAAAGAATAGTTTGATATTCGACCATGTAACAATTATATAGTGTTATATTGAACTGTACCAAATAGTTTGATATTGAAACTCTTTCCATTGAACTACCTAAATATTTTGGCTTACATATCCTACTGTTAATTTCTCACGAACCACAGAAAGAATAAAGCCTCTCAAGTTAGTTGAATAATGTAAGACCTATTATCCAGGTATTTTGCAAATTTGAGTGCAGTTGTGTGCCCTTACAGTGATATACCTTCTTGATCTGAAAACAAAGAAATAAGAAGATCTTTGAAGGCCAAGAAGATCCACTAAAGGTGGTGGCCAGAGTACACGCTACAAGAGGCAAAGATGTGGCTGCAGCTAGCATTGTTAGCGAAATTTTATTTGTTTTCCAGTGTTTTGTGGAGCTTGTAGATGTATGATGTATTTAGTATTTAGCGTTTTATTTACTTTGACACTTGTACACTGACAGCCACTGTCAGTAGTTTCAAAACAAAACAAAAAAGATACCTGTTTGATTCGGCATGAAAGGACTCATCTCGTAATGCACAAAGCATGAAAGCCCAAAGACCCTGATACCCATAATATATGCATACTGAGAAAGTTGTAGTACATTAATGAGTGACATCAAGCATTTGTAGCACTCCTGATGATTTAAACCCCTTGTACACTGTAACAGCCCATATAATTTATCAGTTCCATCAACAATTTCTTCCCCAAAATCCATCATATTTTTTGAAGCATTTGTTTGAGTAAGTAGAATGTCAAACAATGCTTTCCGCGCATTGCCAAAGAGTTCAGGGTTTGAATAGTTAGTGCTATTGTAAAAAAGGTAATTATACGAAGTATTGTCTGCCACATTGAAAAAATTCACATTCGAGTACCGTATATAGCATGGTCCTGTATCATTCCTGCATTTATGGTAAACAAAAACTGATGTTATATATGGCTTTTATCTGACCCTTTTTTAGTTTGCAAGTATCCTATAAACACTACTACAAAAATGCTTAGTGTACGAATGTTGTAGTACATTTTTGGATGCACGTATATGAATGCTCCAACAATTATACACGGTTTTACTAAATGATATGTCTAATGAAACAAATACAAAAAATTTCACATCATTGATATGTGCCTTCATGTTATTATGCATCTCTATTTATTTTTTTCTAAGTCATTTCTCTAATTTCTAAGACATCTCTTATTTGTACATGTATTTTTCTGAGACATATATATCTTTTAAATAGGCTAGCCTAGGGCAAGCGATAAGGCAAGAGATGTGATATCTTCACCGAGAAGGCGATCTCCAATAAAGAAACTTTAAATGAGCGTAGCTTAGCGCTCGAGTGTCCGATTTCTTTATAATGCGGTTATTCATTTTAGGTATAAATGTTATAGATCTCCTCGCAAATTTTCTAAAAAGTGGATAAAGTTTTTGTGATCTTGATTTTTGCTGTGCATCATGATCAGCCTCAAATTTGTGATTTACATCAATTATATGATTCTTCGTATCATATTTAGAATATTAATACACAAACAATATGTGCCATTTTTATAAATCTAACACTATCATTATATATATAGAGAGAGAGTAAGGCTACGCTACTTCGCGAATTAAACGAGCTGTTTTAATTCGCGCTCATATCTCTAGTTTCGAAGTCCAAATAGCCGATCCAAACCATTAGATGTTTAATCTATATTAAAATGTGCTTGGAGACCAAATTTTATATTTTTTGAAATTTTTTTACTATTTATTAAGATGGTTTGAAAATCGCTGTTTTTTAATGGTGCAGAATTTTAATAAAAACAGCGATTTTCAAACCATCTTAATAAATAGTAAAAAAAATTCAAAAAATGTAAAATTTGGTCTCCAAGCACATTTTAATATAGATTAAACATCTAACGGTTTGGATTGGCTATTTGGACTTCGAAACTAAAGATATGAGCGTGAATTAAAACATCCCGTTTAATTCGCGAAGTTGCGTAGCCTTACTCTATATATATATATATATATATATATATATAGGTTCAATTTACAAAATATATCGAATGGACATCTAATGGACATCGGATCAAATTTAATTTCATATCTTGTAATTCACAGATTATATATATAAAATTGCGATTTTCAAAATGAAGTTTGTGACTTTTAACTTGAGGGCCCCTTTATATGTATATATATATATATATGGAAGAAAAGCAGAATACTCATTACCAGGATGTGGCGACTGTGCTGTCAGGACAATCCGTGATGAAATTGGCGGAAACGGATTTAAGGCAATCGATGCATGCGGTATCGGCATAACAGATGCCGAGACCAAAGATTTGATCATTGCTTGTACCAACCGTGTTGTTGAAGAAACCGCCATTTTGGGCACCGTCGAATATGGAAGTGAGAAGGTCATTGCGATTACTCTGAAAGGTATTACTTGAGCTATATCCGGAGCAGTCTTGGTGAGCGTGAGTGACTCCTTTATTGAGAAGTAACAGTAGTATGGATGGTAAGAGCGTAAAGAGGAAGATAACCATTTTTGAAAATTAATTTGTTCGCCCAAGTACAGATATATCGAGCAGGTACTAATGACAATAGAAGTTGAAGTTGCGATCCTCTCCTTCTGTAGAAGCAAATTAAGGACCTACATAGTACCAAATAAAATTAATTAGTATTATAAAAAGGGTATGTGCTTGAGGAACCCAGAAAACACAGCAAAATTAAGGATCAGATTTTTGCATATAATTTAGAGTTCCTATTTAATATACACAAATATTTCATAATCAAACCAAAAATAAATTATTGACATACATAAGAATATAATATATATAATTACTTTAAAGGACATTAATAAATTTAAACATCTGAATTATTGATCTTTTAATAATCTTAAAATAAAATATTTACCTATTTATTGGTTTTAGCTCCTTTTAATCATATATCAGATTTTAAAATTTATAATTTTATTATAAAACATCGAAAATATAAACCCAAATACTCTTGTCTACAATCGGAAACATTAACAGTTTGAAAAAAAAAAGTATGAACCATTCATGCAACATTATGAAAACTGAAAAATTATTAGCTAGGCAAATTATGTGGCTGATGGCCGACTAATCAGTTCTAACAGTGTACTTATCATTTAATTTTGAAAAATACACAATTATTTCATTATCAAGCTCAGAATTTCATGTATATATTGTTAAACATATGATATGCGTAATATATAGGTTGTCATAATAGGCTCTGAGAAATGAAATCTATTTTGCTACCTACTGAATAGACAAAAAAAAAAAGACAACCACTAACGAATGTTCAGTGTTTTTAGCTTGTTATATACTGTTACTGTTTTTATAATAATAATAATAATAATAATTATTATTATTATTATTATTATTCTTATTACTACTACTATTCGAAAATACCTTCTAAAATATTATTTATTTTAACTTCCGTAGAATCTGTCCATTCCAATATAGTCTCTTAAATTTGTTTAACCTTTACAAATATGGGAATATATAGTCTCTTAAAATATTTTTATTTGCTCTTCAGAACCAAAAAAATGTTTACTAATATGGTTCATGGATTCACATTGAATGCATCACTGTCAAAGCTTAAAAAGAGAGGTATAAGAATAATAAGGTTTATGACTATTATATCAAGCAAAATATTACAAAAGGAAGACGGAGACTCAAGTCCCCGGTGCACCTTCCAACCAAGTAAAACAAAATTATATTTTAATTAACAAAGCGTTGCGCAACTTCCGGGAAGTAGACCTTCAAAAAAAAATAAAAAATAAAAAAGTTAGTGATTAGATGACTGACTAATGCTAGAAGACTATAGTACATGAACATTTACCAATTTAAAAATAATATGTTCTTTGGAAGTCTTACGTATATACGTACATATATAAAAGGTGAACATGTGGCTGTACAAAAAATATCTCCCCATTTGATGTGAACCAAAATTAATAACAACACTAATATTTACCAATTTAAGACATATCTATTAACGCTATATATTGATGAGTTGCGATTGGTAGACTATATATGTACATGATTTTGGATCATTAGCTTCCACGCTATTATATATAGTAGATAAACACAGTTGAGGCGTTACGATCATGCATTGCTTTCCAAAGAAAACGACACTATTGGATTAGAAAATGTTTAGCACCGAACATTCCCACTTTAAATATTACAATCTCCACTTAATGCTTGTGACTTGACCTTGACCTCGTTCAAAATGCCGGGTCAACATTGACGGAATATTTAAAAGGGAAAATTTCTGCTGTACCCATATATACAAACTTTAGAAATAGCTAATTAATTTCCCCACAAAAATATCATAATATCTAATCTATATACTCATAAAAACTCAAACTTCTTTCTTTTATCCCCTTTCATTGATTTAATATTATATTTAGTTATTCTAAAAACAAAAATGACAAATATATATATCCTAGTCTCTCTTCTCTCTAGATCTCCTTCTCCTTCACATGCAATATACACAAAATTTGACATGTAAATTAGTCAATTGCCAAGCCCATACTTTTCTTGTTGCCTTATCGTACTAATCTAACTAACGGCTCAGTATTTCTCATGTAATACGACCTGCAATAATGTTAGCAGTTTATAATGACATATGCTAACTAGCCATGAAATGGAAGCACCAACAAGCAAGCGCCAGCTCTTTGAAGAAAATATGTGTTACTGGCATTGCAGTACAAACGGCTCTTTGAAGAAAATCTTGCTTGATCCAGAGTTGTTATTTATCTTTGTCAGCTATTATAGAATCCGTTCAAGCTCAAACTAAGGTTAAAGCCCAAAGTTTCCATTTACCTCTTTGCTTGTTGGCTCTGGTGCTATTTTCTGTCTGGTTATATCCTTGGAGATTAAATGAGCCTTAAGTCCTTAACATTATGATCAAAGAGAAGAACAGTTGATACAAGTAAATGGCATAAGTTGCTTGCTATTCAATTTTTTGTGGGATTTTGTTGAGCAGTTAATCACCATGTTTCTTCCTTTTGTAATTAATTTCTGTGTTGGCAGATAGCGGAAGTAAGGTTAGGTTCTTAGCTCATATTATTAAAAGAAAAATGGATCACAAAGAAAGAAAGAGAAGATATTATATAAGATTAGGTGTAATATCATGTGTAATCCTGTGGGCTTGTTGCAAGCAGTACATGGTTTTGTTAATTACGGATTAATTGCCTTTTAATTTCCTAAGTTTATTTCTTCACATGAATCACATTGTTTAATCAACTTATCAATTTTGTTCTATGTCAAATTTAGCTTACTTCCTTTGAGATCAGATTTACTTACTGTAACAAAAATCCTGTACAAGTGTGTTTGGAAGTCCTTTATTTACTTTATTTGTGTCTACAATCTTATAGCTAGGGCTGTGCTGGGAAGTGTGAGTGATTATTGTGCACATCATGCACACTGCATATGGTTGAGCTTGACAGAAGGAAGGTTAATCATTGATCTCAGTGTTCAGGTATGTACAAAACCACAATATTATTATGTACAGACACCACAACATACACTGAGCACATAAAATAAGTGATGAAGCCTACTAAAGTCTATGTTGTCATCAAAAAGGGTAAAAAATACCCTTATGTTGAAAACTAGCAAATTAGATAACATAAACTCTGATTTTGATAAAATAGATATAACAGACAGATAAAGGATTTAATTTCATACAGTTTGGGCTCAAATTTTGATCAATTTGGATTTTTTTGCTATTTTTAATTAATTTTTCAAGTTCAGTCTTTGAAATAGGAAAAAACAGCAAAAATGACAGTCTTGTACCAGCCATGTACCAGCCATTCTAACCTGACTGGTACAGCCTTGTACCAGCCATACACTCTTTAATTGCATTTTTTTTTTCAGAGAGAGACAGAATAAAGGAAGTATTGGTTCAAAAAAGTAAAACAATTTAGGATGTGATAATTTGTAATAATTTAGGAGTTTAATTCTAGAATGTGGTGTAAACTTTGCATGAACATGATATTTTGATAATAATTTAGGACGTGTATGATATTTGATGATTGCTTCTTATTGTGCAAAAAAAAAAAAAATTAGGATGCTGGCTAGCAAACATATATAGAAGTTGGCCAAATAAAAAAAATATTTTTTTTAGATTCAATATAATATCAGGATTGGTTATTTTGGAAAAACTGATCCAGATACCAACTATTAGAATCTGTTATTTCAAATAACTGATCCTAATAGTACCATTAGGATCAGTTGTTACAAAACAACCGATCCCAATAGTTGGTCATTAGGTTTTTAACAAGTTTGTATTGATTTTTTTTTATTACTTCGATTTTTTTTTATTAATTCAATTGTAGTGACCATTGGGTGCTTCTCGTTATAATGCCAAAAATCTTTGCTGTCTATAAACTGGAATCGTTGCCAGATCCAGACAGAGAATTATTATTCATCACACACCTTAGAAAGTAATTCAAATTCATATATATAATTTAAAACACGAAACACCAATACTTCTAGGTACTGCATACTGACCTTTAGTATTATTTCCAGGGCTCATCGGCAATACTTACAAAAAGATAAAGACAATAAGCAGCGGGCCACAAGGAGCAGCCTGGATGTTAGAGAATATCTGGTAAGAAAATATTCCAATCTGAGTTTATCATTCTAATTTATTGTAATTTTCAATTGCACTACTAATTATATTTTGTTTAAAATAATAAACATTTCAGTGCCTTAGACAAGGGGGGGCTTTGGAATGCAGCCTTTGTGATGAAGAACATGAAGTTCATCATCAGAAATTATTTTAGATCTTTTCCAAAGGTTTGCCCATTAATCACCTGTTTTTATCTATCATGTATGTTTTCATATTCATTTGTTATATATATGTATATGTTGTTAATATGTTCGGGGTTTGTTCATGCAAAGCAAATTGAGAAGTACACCGTACAAGGAAGCAGAACTACACGATCCGTACAAAATGGTGTAAGTACTTCTTGGATCATGTTTTACCTCAAGAAAAAAGAAGTCTGAATTGAAACCTAGACAGTTTTTTGTGCAATGTGATGTAAATTTTTATGGTAATTGAGAACAACAGTTATTGGTACACTTATATGATGTACATTTTTGTCGTTGGTATAACCAATGGGTACAATTTTTTTAAAGCTTTTGCTAGTTTTGGGTGGGGGTATGATTTTGGTTGTATAGTACGTACTTATAGTTAATGAAGGTTTGGAAATGATATGTACATTTCTGCTGGTATACAATGATATATATATATAGAGAGAGAGAGAGAGAGCGAGAGAGATGGGCTATGGTGCATTGCAATGCATGAACCCTCTTATGCATTGCACTATAAATCATGGATTTAAAGTCCAAACGACCAATCCGAACCGTTCATCTTCTTCTTCATATTAATATGTGCTTGGAGACCAAATTTTATATTTTTTTTGAATTTTTTTACTATTTATTAAGCCATTTTGAAAGTCGCTGATCTGATGGTCCAGAAAATTTTACTGTTTTTTACTGTTCACAGCAAAACAGCAATTTTCAAAAATGCTTAATAAATAGTAAAAAAATTCAAAAAAATGTAAAATTTGGTCTCCAAGCACATTTCAATATGGATTAAATATCTAATGGTTCGGATCGGTCGTTTGGACTTTAAATCCGTGATTATAGTGCAATGCATAAGGGGGTTCATGCATTGCAATGCACCATAGCCCATCTCTCTCTCTCTCTATATATATATATGTATGTATGTGGTCTAGCTATGTTATATATACTGCTATATATATATGGCTTGTTGGTTTATAATTAATGTTCTTATGTTACTGATATATATATATGTTGTTCATTGTTGGGTACAATATGCATTATGCATGTTGTTTGTTTAAATATTGGTTAATTGATTGCATGTTTAAAATTGTTGGTTCAAATGGTGGGGTACAAAAATGGCTAGCAAATGGAGGTTAGCTAGCTCCTAATGGGGGCGTAATTAAAAATATATATAAATATCACCAACAGTTTAAATTAAAACAGATGTCAAAGGTAAGATACGAACGCCAACGCAAATGAAAACAAAAACGATGGTGTAATGTGACCTTTTGCCATCGGCAAACAGATCCAAAAGTTGCGGTGTTAAGAACCTCTACTATCGCTTTAACAACGAAAGCAATAGCATTGAACGCGCAATGGACCCCATTTATAACGCCCGTTATGTAAGCAACACCATCAGTTGGTTAATCTAAGTGATAGTATACGTGCGCAACACCATCGGGTATGACTGATGGCAAAAGTGAACATATTTCCTATCGGAACGATATGCATCGGATCGAAACCCGATGGCAGAACGCGATTTCAACCGAAATAAAAGTTTTTTTTTTAGTAGTGAAACCACTTACTTTAAAAAAAAAAAAAAAAAATTGAAGAAGAAGCAACAGAGGAAAAAAAAACTAAGAGACGATGAAACAGCTCACAAAATAAAGTTACGGCTGTACCCTTTTAATTGAAACAACCATAGTGGCAGTTTCGTTGTTTTCCGCTAAAAGCCAAATTTGGGCTCTGACCCATTATTGTCTTCACATCAACAATAAGTTCATTATAACATTTTTTTTTGTGAGAAGTATATTACAAATGTCCTACGGCCGAATAAGTTTGAGCTGAAATTATGTTTTAATTTCTGAAATTTAATATTGATTAACACATTGGGCCGGGCCACATGGAATATGAATCGAATTATACTCTGTCTGAATAGGTGCGATCTAATATGTGTGAATAGACCTATAAATATGTGTTAAATAGATATTCATAAGCCTATTCACACTTACTAGAAAGAGGGGGATGCGGTTGGTGCTAGGACTGACGGTTGTTCTTTGAATTTGTTTGTGTAGATATTAAAAGTTGCATGGTTACTATTGTTGTATACATCCGACAGGCAAGGGAGGAGAACAAATATTGTTGTGCTGCTAATGGTAAACTCTATCTTGAATTTAATTTTACACATGGATTTTGATTTGAGTAGTGATTAATTGATTGAATTACAATTGAACTATATCCCTATACTCTATCAGAAAGCTTTACTATTACTGCATTCGTACGATTAGGGGTGAAAACGGGTCGGATATTATCCGACCGAATTCGGATTCGTATTCGAATTTTTCGGATTCGAATAATTTGCGGATACGAATATGGATACGGATATGATTTATCCGGATACGGATATGAATTCGGTTTTAATTTTGGAAGCGAATACGGATACGGATTCGGATAATTATCTGAATCCGGATACGTTGATTTTTCGGATATCCGAATTTTACATTTTTTGGATATATTTTTCGGATAATCAGATAATTTTTCGGACAATTTTTCGGATATCCAGATTTTTGAATTTTTCGGATTATTTTTCGAATATTTTGATACAGGTGGGGTCCGCATGTAATAGAAATAGAGAGAGGAGAATTAAGAGGTGGGATCTGTGTGGCCATCCGTGAGTGAGAAGTCCTACCATGAAACTCCATCGTCATTCAAACAACATCTTGAATTTTTATTTCTCTCATTAAGTTAAATCTTAGGTTTAAAAATCCATAATAAATTTTCAAAAATACTAATAATAATTTTTTTAATTATTTTCTCATTTAATTAATTGAGTTTTGATGTAATTTATTGTTTATGATGGGTCATTTTATTTTTATTAAATAACACATTAGTTAATTAGTTTTGTTCTGATTTCAAATGTGGATACTTGTTGTTTTACAATTAAAAATTTTAATTCACTCCACTGATGTTATACAATCTTGTTGTAATATATATATCCGAATTAGAAATTCGATTTATATCCGTATTCGTATTTGTATTCGACTAATATTCGATTCGTATTCGTATTCGATTAATATCCGATCCGTATTCGTATCCGATTAATATCCAATTCGTATCCGTATCCGGAAAATAAAAACGGATACGAATATGGTTTTATCACTATCCGATCCGTATTCGATCCGTTTTCACCCCTACGTACGATACGCAAGGACGAGACGAAACGTTACGACTAGCATTTGAAGTCACTATTGTGCTACAAGTGGTAAACTCTCTTGAATTTAATTTAAAACAGATTTTGATTCGAGTAGTGATTAATTTATTGAATTACTACTGAACTATACCTCTATATTCTATCTGAAAGCTTACAAAAAAGTTGAAAGTCAAAACTTTTATATTTGAAATTGAGATTCGTGTATTGTAATTCAAGTAATTTTTAAAATAAAGATGAGGAATAAGTCTTTCCCCTTTAAGATATTTATTAAGAACTACTCACAGATGACATTTTATTTATGCACTACATTTAAGAATAAAATCAGAGACTAATTATTAATTTCATTATAACAATTGTTGCATAATACGTAGGTTAATGATTTTTTCATTAATACAAACTTTTCCACTGCCCAATGAAAATTTGAAATGAAGTAATGCTCTTATAATACTTGGTGGGTGTCCATGGTTTATATTATATATGGAAAGTATTTTATTTAATTCATGTATTATTGCTCGTCAACATAAACACTTTCATTCAATGCATGGGATTTGATTAACAGGCAGTATGATTTTAAATGGACCTAATTATATATAATATAACAATTAATCAATCATAAAATCAAATCGAGATAGGTCTCAGTTTGCATTTTTAATGGAGGTGGTCGCCTTTGCCATAAACCATGTAACATTATCATTTATTTATACCAAATTTTTAATTTATTGGTATAATATACAAGGCATTTTAATTCTTTTGTTGAATACTACAATTCATATACTTATCTTACTACTATCAAAACACTAATAATTTAAAGTGATTTAGTATCTATGTACTTCATTTTAACCTTATTTTATTTGTCAAACATAAGGTTAAGTTGTGGCACTAATTATTTGTCAAAAAGTTACATGAATGCAATATTTGAGGGTAATTGTATGATCCCTTCAATGTTGTATAATCCAAAGAGAGAAGCTGTCATCCTAATTAAGGAGATATATGAGTTTGTCTTTGCATTAAGGGCTCTATGAATTTCTAACTAGGATTGATCCGAATTCTGATTAAACGCCCAAATTCCAAATTCAACAATTGAGGTACTGTACAGCATACAAAATCGACTCGGTGTTGGAGGCCATTTACAATTAATTAAGTCTTGTTTAGCCTCAAAGTGAGTCTTGTTGATATATGAAGCACACTTCATTTAGTCATGCCCAAGCACAAGCTTAAAGAACTTGGCATTGACTGCACAACTGAATCATAAAATTACTAAAATTACATGAAGAAGGATGCAACAAGTAGAATTAAGAAACAAAACATAACATAACACAGCATGGTCTCAATGTAATTAGGCCAAAAGAGGATAAAGTGATACAGTATCTAACCTCTGCAAAACACTTCTAATAATAAGGTGATGTACTAACTACTAACCAACTGTTTCAAGATGCTAACCAGTGGTGTCCGGATTAATGAAAATTGAAATTTGTTTCAAAAAAACTACTAACCAACTGAGGAAATATTAATATTCCCAAAAGTCTTTACACGTCTATCCAACATACTTATTAGCTTAATTGGCAACATACTATCCTTCGGATAATGAATATCAACTATCTCAAGATGCTCGACCAGGAACGAAAAAGCTTGCTCGGCATGTACCATGTTTTCTCTGCTTTGGTAGTAAAAACAACAAAGTTCACAATTATAATATGACCATCATGCATTTTAAAATAAAAAGTTACCAGCATAGAACTCTATAGATCAAGCTTCTAAATAGCTAGCTATAGCGAAGCTATAGCGCCGCTATAGCGGTTTTGGACCCAGAAAGCTAAGCTACGGGCTAAAACTGCGCTAATCAAGCTACGACCGCTATAGCGGTAATAGCGGTCCGCTATAGCGCGTAGCGCGTAGCGGCAATAGCGGTAATAGCGGTCCGCTATGCTACATGGGTTATGATTTTGCAATTTTTTTTTTTTCTGAAAACATGATTTTGCAATTTTAATGGGCCTTAATATCTAGATTGTTTTTTTTTTTACTTTATTAAGCTATATCAATACAATGGAACATGTGCGGGCTATACCGCTATATCAATTAAATTTTGTATCATGCATTAATATATGGTAGTGGTATATTTTGAATATAAAATATATCGATAGTTTTTGAATTAGGGATATTTTGAATGACAATTTGAACTTTGTATTGGTTTAATATGAATAATATTAGAACTTCTTAATTAATTTGATATTTTTTTTCTTGATGAGACATTTTTACTAGGCAAAGCCTTCTATGGACATAAGGACCTATTTGTAAAATGAACATATTTTTATTTTTAAAGTTCAAACAGTCGATCCGAACCGTTCATCTTGTTCTCCATATTAATATGTGCTTGGAGACCAAATTTTACATTTTTTTGATTTTTTTTACTATTTATTAAGATGGGTACAAAATTCAATGGTCTGAATTTGATAATTTTTATACCCATCTTAATAAATAGTAAATAAATTCAGAAAAATGTAAAATTTGGTCTCCAAAGATATATTAATATGGAGAACAAGATGAACGGTTCGGATCGGCTGTTTGAACTTTGAAAATAAAAATATATTCATTTTACAAATAGACCCTTATGTCCATAGAAGCATCACTCTTTTTACTATTAGTAGAAATATAAAATATAATTTTTGAAATAAAAAAACGCTATTTATAATAGCTTTCGCTATAGCTCCGCTATTCGCTAAAGCTTTTTTTTTTTGTCTCCCCGCTACACCGCTATAAACGCTATTTAGAAGCTTGCTATAGATTGATTTTAAATTAATAAATTGTATATAGAGTATATAAACCAATTGAAGAGAGAGAGGGAGAGAGAGAGAGAGTACTTTTTAGAGAGACATTTCAAGGTAAGCCTTTGTAGAAGAGGAGAATGCTCAAGGAAACAAGCTATCAAATCGAAATTATTAATCATGTCCCAAGCTTTAATTTCCAAGCTCTTCAAGTTCCTGAAGGTTCTGCACTTAGTAATATCCTTCTTCCAATGTTCCTTGTTAGAAAAAGAGAATCATTTTTAAATTGCAACAATACATTCAATTGGGAAATGTGCTTTTATTTATTATGCAAGCAATGTTTATTTATTTGCTAATTTATTTATTTGAGTAACACAAACATTATTACATCCATGTAGGGGTGCAAACGGATCAGATACGAATCGGATATTAGACAGATATACATAGGGATACGGATCAGATATCAAAAATCCGTAGATATATACATAAATATTTTTATAATTTATGATAAACTATATGGTATATATCTACTATTCAGATACGGATAATTAAAATTCAAAACCATATCCATATCCGTATCGGCACGAATATTCGAATATCAGAATCTAATTTTTGAACACGAATGCGGATACAATCGGATAATATCTGACCCGTTTGCACCCCTACGTCCATGCCAAATAATGGCAAGAAGGAAATGAATTTGAGTGTTGGTTTCATAGAGATGAGAAAATGTGTGTTTTACCTTTAAATCAGGATCTAAATAGAACCTCAAACTTGTAGCATTTGAGAGACCACTAAGAAGTTGTGCATCGGGCAGATCATTAACATCCATTTCCTCATCATTCCTAGTTAAGCCGATTTGAGCATATACTAGAGAGGTCAATTTCTCCAACGAAATAAATCTAATGTTGTTCTCATCAGAACAGATGGACAAAGTAATAAGATTAGGACAACAAATTCGCATGTGCTGATATTGACAGCAAAAGCGAACAATCAACTTCTTCAACACGTTAGAGGAAATGTCAGATATAAACAAATCACACCATTCTAGATTGAGGCTTTCGAGAGAGGGGCAGCCCAAGAAAAGCTTTTGTGCAAAATCATCATCAAGACTTAAGTAGCCTAGCTCCAAAGTTTGGAGAGAAGGAAGAGCTATTGATTTGGGTCTAATAATAGTTATCACAGTAAGTGATTCGACAGACAACACAAGGTCTTCTAGGCTTTCACATGAGAACACTGATTCAGGAAAAATCAACGGAGCATCTACACTAGTTAAAAAAATGTAGACAATAATGGCCCGAGGCATTAGTAATGATGCACGATCAAGCCATTCCATTGAAGGCCCATGAGAGGTATCCTCAAATACCCCTTCATATATAACTTTGCGCAAGCTAGATTGCCCTCTATTTTCAAGCACACTATCTACAAACCGGCCAAACCGGTCATAATCATTGTCAAAATCATCAAGTTGGAAGTTCAAGACCGGCACAGAAGCCCAATTGTTTCTCCATCTTTTGGAAAGGATGCATGTTTGCACAGCCTCTTTTGTGGTAAGACTGGAGAGGATATGGTTCAAAACATCATCAGGCAGTCTACTAATCCTGTCAACCATGTTATTCATGGTTCAATGTTCAAAGAAACCTTGCATCAAATCCTGTGTTAACATACACAAAAAAAATAAATATATGTTGTTACTGACACCATTGTTTGTTTGTTTGTAATAAGTTAATAACTAATGGAAGTTTCAGTCAGACTTTGTTAGTGGCATATAAAAAAGCAAAAAGTAAAACCACGTATATAATATTAAAAGAGAAAGCTTTAGAGAACCAGTAAAAAATCTTGATGCTCCGACCAAGGAAGGGTACTTAATACTGGTACAACAGACCCCCCATCAGGTACTCCATGTGGATCAACTGCCACTTGATTTCACAAGAACCTTAATGGATCTCACACAGGCCATGGAGGTGAAGGACACTGTGTAATTTCATTTTGTGTATCTGAAAAGTATGCAGCGAGTTTATCTGGAAAGCATGCATCATGGGACAGTTCTAAAAGGGCAGGATGGGGTACAGGTATTTACCAGCAGGGGGGGGAGATTTGAAAGGTTGGCTTTTAGCTATAGGCATGCGGAGGAGCCCTTCCATGCAGAAGCTTTGGCTTTACTGAACACAATCAAGATGTATATATAGGTTGTACAAGACTCTTGTGCATGTGGTTATGGTAACAATCTCCAAGATTTGCCCTCATGGAAGGCATCTGAAACAGTAGCTGAATGTGTCAGAATTGCGCAGTCCATGAAGGATTTTCTCTCCATCAGACATGTATCTAGAGAAGCACTGACAGGGCCTCATGAACTGTCAAATTGGGAGATATGACCATGCAGGAAGGGGAGCAATGCAAAGGCAACAGGCCTCAATTAGAGAACCAGCTGAGCATAATTCACTTTAGAGTGTAATGATGTAATTAGGCATTGTTTGAACAAATTTGTGTGTTGTAGGGTACTGGTTCAAACCAAATTTCTCCAAATTTCGGTAAGCTCAAAACAGTAAGCTCAGTCACATATAAACAGTAATCGACAATCAGCTGGCCTTACCTGAAATTGCTCCAAATTTCGGTGAAGATTGATTGAGCTTACTGTTTTGAGCAAGCACGGAGTCAAGAAGGTGAAGCCTAGGGCTGGATTGACAAAATTAGATGGATAATTTTGTAGCCAAAAATCAAGGAGAAATAAATGGAAAGAAGAGACCAATTCAGAGAGGAAGCAAAAGAGAAGTACCTTGTGACAGCTTAAGAAGAGATGATCCAAGAAGAAGGATGGAGAGCTCCTTTACCGAACAGGTACGATGGTTTTGGAGAAAATGCTGCTCTCAAAATTCAAAATTCAAAATTCGAAATTAGTTTGAGTTGAGGGAGGAGCTCAGGAGAAGAGATGAATGTCGGCTAGGGATTTCACATATCTCAAAATTTCATTTTACAAAATCCGAACCCTTCTGCACGAATCTCAAAGTAACCCATTCCTATTAAATGCTAACCGTTCTGTACATTAAGTAAGAGCATCATACGCGAGCGATGATTTGTAGCTTAATTTGTTGTGTAAAGGCTCTTTGAATTTTGATTCTATTTTTTTTTGTTGTTCTGAATTTGATTCTAATAAATAAAAATAATCTTCTAGATCGATTGCAGTTAACCTTTGAACAAATATTATTTAGTATTGTCGATTGAGTTATTAATACATATTAGATAAGGTATAAATATTTATTATATTTTATATTAATAATTTCTGACGTTATTCAGTATCATATAAAAATTATTGTGATTAATTTTTCATAAAAAATTATTGTGCCCAATTTTTTTAGGGGCCTTTCTTGTAACTTTTCCATAGAAAATTATTGTGATTAAGTTGCTCATAAAATCCACATATAAAGAGCAGAATCTGCTAAATAGAAAACTTAAGAATGAAGGTAGACAGTACATATACATATATACAACAATAATAGAGAGAAAATTAATAGAAAACTAAGCAACACCAGAATCCACTAAACAAAGCAACATTAAATCACACAATAATCACAACACCAGAATCTTCATAATATTTTTAACTACCTTTAATTTTCATCATGGAATTATAAATGGGACACACAGTCTAATTAACTAGCTACTGCCTTATTCTTCTTTCATCAAAAGATCTTCTGTGAAATTCTATGGTCTCTTCCTGCACTTTCATGTCAGGGCGCTTCTGGATCGCCTCTTTTTCTAGCTGAAGCTTTTTCTGAAGCTTTTTCATAGTAGACAGTATATAAACATATATACAATAATTAATAGAGAGAAAATAAATGGAAAACTAAACTAAGAAGGTAAATAATAATGTTGAAAACCATTAATTAGCAACCTTCTTCAAATTGAGTAGTTGAAAGCCTTCTTTCCAAACTTTTCACATTTTGAAAAGCTAGTGAATGAAGGTAGCATTGAAGCATCTTCACCTACATTCATAAATCAAAATTAAAAAGGTAAAAAAGAAAAAAAGATTGACCATAGAAATTGATTGATCAAGAGCTTTATATATAGTTAGTATATATTTACCTGTTCCAAGCATTTACATCTATGCATTCTTTGCTCATATCTTGCTTTCTTCTTCTTCTCTCCTTCTGTGACCTTGTCTGGTTTCTCTTTCATTCTGTTAATGCACTGACAAACAAAACAAGGTTTTTACTGATTTCAATTTCTTTTTACCGAAACAGTTATTAATTATAATTCATCCAATACAATCTTTTATGATCACATGAACATTCAGATATATAATGCATAGAAGATTGGAATTCGCTCATTTTTGTTCCGTAAACAATATTTGCGGTATACCTGAGAAAATTTGTTCATAGTCTAATTTCAAATTCACAACATTCAATCTCATGGTTTAGTATATGCTAAGTCAAACCAAGTGAACAGCAACTTGTTAATCATAACTGAGGTTACAAAATTAATTCCATTTAAAAGAAAGTTTAAGGAAAGGTAAAGAAAGAGAGAAAGAGAAAGCCCATACCTTAAAAAGTAAATATGTAAGCAATAAAGTATAGCATTAGAGAATGGGCTTCTTACCTTTTAGGGATGATGGCATGTAATTCTTAGATTTCAATCATTCTCTAGCTACTTTTTTTCTGAATCTCATCTCTACAATTTGCATATATGTTTGGTTGTGTTCATTTCCTTGTATCAATGGAGGATTTATATAGGGGTTCATTCACCATCTAATCTCATATTCTTATCTGAATTCAATGTGTCTGATCTGAAAAAATTAATACAAAAGATTTGCTTCAAGAGTCATTGTATATTACCAATGAAAATTATTAAAAAAAATGACATTTAATATTAGACAATGAATTTAACCAGAGAAGGGATAATTGAGGTAGCCATTAGCTGTCATTTTGTGAAATGGTCACATCCATTTGTGAAATGAACGGAGAGGATTGAGTAATAGTTGGAAGCTTTTTATAATGGATCATGGGCCCTTGGAAGCCCAATAAAGTGTGTATAAGATAATTAAGTTGGTCCACTAAAGGCCCAATGAAGTGTGTTTTTAGGTGTACATGAAAAGAAAGCTAGCAAGGGAAATGCTGCACAATTCTACATGAAAACAACTAGTACTGTTTGTAGTCTACAAGCTAGCTTGACCAAATTTAGAAAAGTTCTAAGTGAGTATTTAGTCAATTAAAGCTTGCGTTAGACAAAATTGTCAGTTTCTATCATATTAACTTCAAATGGTAAATTCAAACTATTGAAACCGATCTACTTTATAAGTATGTTAGCTTTATAAATTTTTGAATTAATTTAGTATAAAACTAAACGATAAAAAAAAAATGAATGTACTACACTTAACTTAATTATAAACTTTTTTTTATTGTTTAACTTTATACTATATTAATTCGAAAATTTATAAACTTAATTTGTACATCGCTCGTGAAAAATAAATCGGTTTCAATAATTTAAATTTGGTATTTGAAATTATTTTGATATATTTTAAAGTTAAACTCTCCAAATATATAATTAGTGAACCTAAAAAAACACACTACTAGTTGTACCCATATAATTTGTCAATCTTTGAATACTCAACAACCTATAGCTAACCTAACCTATTACAGTATTACCTACTCTCTCCTTCCTCGCCATTCAAAGAAAGAAGCTATGGCCTCTCCTTCTCCTCCAATCCTCAAATATTTATTTCTTCTATTAATTATCTTGGCTCCTGTTTTATACTCCACCATATATTTATATTATTACCAAAAGCAAAAGCACCAATATTTCAATGCTAGGCCTCTCCCCAAAGACCACACCTTCGAAGCCTCGATATTAATTCCCAAAACGCATGAACGAATCCTTGCCGTGACAGAACGGATAGGAGAGGGGCTTTTGCATGGACCGGAAGACCTGGCATATGAACCGAAGAGCCGGTTTCTGTATACCGGGTGTATAGATGGTTGGATTAGGAGAGTTGATTTGGCATGTGATGATGATGGCGAGTTCAAGGTGGAGAATTGGGTTCAGACCGGTGAACATAGTCGACCTCTTGGACTCGCACTTGGTTTAGATGCCTCGCTCATAGTTGCTGATGCTTATCAGGTTAGTTTGATTAATTATTGTATGACAACTACTAACTACCTTTTCATTTCATTGATTATATATATATTTATCAATCAGGGTCTACTGAAAGTAAGCCGAGACAAAGAAGTCTCTGTACTAGCAAATGAGGCCGAAGGTATAAAGTTCGGAATTACGAATGGCGTAGATGTAGCTTCAGATGGTACCATATATTTCACTGATACATCATATAAGCATAACTACAATAATCTCATCTTCGACATGCTTGAGGGGCAACCTCATGGAAGACTCATGAGCTTTGATCCTTCTAACAAAAACACAACAGTACTGGTAAAAGACCTATATTTTGCGAATGGTGTATCAGTCGCTCCTGATCACAAATCCCTAATCTACTGTGAGACTGTGCTGTAAGTTATTAATATGATTGTTGAATTGAATCAGCAGTACTTTTGTTTTGTTTTTGTTTTTATTAACTTATATAAGATTAATATTATGCAGTAGGAGATGTAGAAGATATCATATCCAAGGCAAGAAGAAAGGAACAGTTGAGAATTTCATAGACAACTTACCTGGTTATCCTGACAATATCAGATATGACAGTGAAGGCTGCTACTGGATCGCCATCTTTGCGGTACAATTGAAGTTTTTTCTTTCATTTCTTTCATATATACTTATTTATGTCGATCGAAATCAAATGCAGGGAAGAACGATTGTGTGGGATACATTCTTCAAGTATCCGATTCTTCGACAAATTCTGTATGTGGTTGAACAGTTCGTGACGGTTCCGAAAGGCAGGAAGAACTCTGGAGTGATTAGTGTATCATTAGACGGGCAGCCGATCGCTCTTTACTCGGATCCGAATTTGGTTCTTGCTACAAGTGCTCTCAAAATTGGGAATTATTTATATTATGGTTCCCTTTACAAGTCTTATATCAGTAGGATTCACCTTACTGATAAAACAAAAAAACAAGACAAGTGAGATCCTAATTAATGCCTGAATTTTTACTGGACTTGTAATTAAAGGGTTTTGAAGAGATCTTTGTATATTATTTGAGACATTTTGTTTTACACTTTTAGTTTTAAAATTTGTATAGTATCAACACAGTCAGCGTAAGAACTGCATGGCAAAATAGTAAATAAGAAGAACTCAACACCAATGGCTGGTTCAACTGAACCATCTTAATATTTTGCTTAATAAATTGTTATCTGGTAAATTGTCTTTTATTCTTAATATATTTTACACTCTAAAGTATTTCAGAAAAGGTTTGGATTCACTAAAAAAAATTAGGATTGTCCCTTGACCTTCTCTAAAAAATATATATATTTATTTCAGAATAAATTGAATTTTTGTATATTTAAAAAATTTACAATCTAGTAAATTTTGGACGAAAATAAATATCTTTTGTGTAAAACTTTAAATTTTGTAAATATAAAAGAAGACGATATGATTAATAAAATCAAAATTCATAAAGGGAAATCTTACATGTGGAATTTCTGCCCGGGACACTGACCCTCCTGCCCAAGTTCTTTCCCGGCCACTTTGTTCTTAGGCTTTGACCAAGTCAAAATTGGTTGCGAGAAGCCCCAATTCTTTCTCACCTCCTCACATCTGATCTTCTGTGGCAAATTAATTAGTATCTGTATTTAAAGTTCATGACTCAATTATCCGATAATTATTCACTTCATATTCATTGATTATTCGTTCTGTATCCGTATCCGTTTAAGGCATATTTAGTTTTAAATTTTGACATTTTTTTACTATTCGTATTTGTATCCGTTCATTGAAAGACAGATATGAATTTGGTATTAGCATTATTCGCTCCAAATTCGTTCCGTTAACACCCCTAGCATGAACTATTGACAATTGTACTATGTACTAATTTATCTGTTCTTTTATTTATTTTATAAATTTTATATATTTTATATATTCACTTGTTATTTCGCTTTTGAAGAACAAAAGGGAATATCTGTGGAGTTGATTGATGATTTACCTTTCCTAAAATAGAAGCTGTTATTAATTTGCTGAGGCCTTTCTTCTCACAGTGTAGTACTCTACCTTCAATTCTTTCTTTCCCCTTACAAACAAGTATTCTTTTCTTTACCATACAACTGACAAGTCATTCCAAACCTCACAAAACCAACAATTAATTAATTTTCATAAAAAAAAAATTTGAATATAGCAACCTCATATGTAATCAACAACACTGAATTCTTTCAAAACATTGTTGCAAAAATGGGTTGTTCTTCTTCGAAAAAAACCGAAGAAGCTGCCTCAGTTCAAATTTGCCGAGACCGAAAGAATTTTATCAAGCAAGCAATAAAATACCAGAACCAACTAGCAGCTTCTCATATTGCCTATGTACAATCTCTAAGACAAGTCTCTGTAGCTCTTTGTACCTATGTCGACGAAAACCGGTACCACTATTCGAGAGACTCATACATGTACCATCCATATACATCTAATAAAATCTTCATAGAACCTAATGTAACAAACAATTCCATTATGGTTCATTATTCGAAATCACAGCCGGAATTACCTAAAACTGGTATGGTTTTCGATGCAAAAGTATATCTGACATCGATGGAGGAAGAAAAGGGGAGTGTATTAGAGGAGAAACGAAATAGGGTTGCGATTGGAGCAGGAGACATGAGAGAACAAACACCGGGTTTTACAGTGCATCTAAGTAGAATTCCGGCGAGTATGTTAGAGGTGATGAAAGAGATTGAGGCGCAGTTTACGGTAATTTGTGATGCTGCAACTGAAGTCGCCACACTTTTGGAGGTTAACATATCGAATAACCATTCGATTAGAGGTATGTATATATATATATATATATATGAAAGTTAAATTGTTAAAAGAGGAGGGATCCAATTACCATTGTATATATAATAAGTTGTGATTCTGGTAATTGAAACTCTAATACTGATACAGCACCAAGAGATGGGTCGAACTCGAATAGTGATGTGTCAGATGAACGGTTTGAGTTGTTCAAAAGTCACAAATCAAGTCTTGAAAGGCTTTATTCTTGGGAAAAGAAGCTATATGAAGAAGTCAAGGTATTCATTTCTTCTTAATTTCTCCTTAATTATAAAGTGCCATACCAGTGTACCAGTACCTTGTTTATAGATAAAACAAGCATGTTGATGCAGTCAGGAGAGAGAATTCGACTATCGTATGAGAAGAAATACACTCAACTGAAGAACCAAGATTTAACTGGTGCCGAGCCTTCATCTGTCGAAAAAACAAGAGCATTGATCAGAGATTTACGTACCAGATTAAATCTCTCCTTCACCTCAGTTGAGACCATATCAAAAAGGATTGAGACACTGAGGGATGAAGAGTTACACCCACAGATCACAGAATTAATTCAAGGGTAATTTTACAACTTTTCATCTTTACATTCGAAGATATACTGATAGGGGTGTTCATCGGTTCAGTTCGGTCCAGACTGAATCAAAATTGGCAAACCAAAGTCTTATTTGGTTTTCAAAATCAATTTGGACCAAACCGAAGTAAATTTGAGTTTGTTCAGTTGAACCGAAATAGGATATTACTCATAAAAATATTTTATTTATTTTTATTTTTTTAAAGATGAATTTATAAATTTTGTTTGGTTCAGTTTAACTGATTTTAAACCGAAACAATCAATATATATTATGTCGTAATTTTTAAATTTTTGAAATGTGTTCAAACAGGGGATGAGTTTAAAAATTTCGATTGGTTCGGTCTAACCCGTTTTAAAATTTCTAAACCGAACCCAACTATTAAACCGGTTTTAAAAAATGAACCAAAGCGATCCATTTAACCGAAAAAACCGAACCGTTTAAACCGAACCCGATGAACACCCTATATATATATATACTGTCTTGAGTAAAGGTATTGACAGAGTAGTTTTTGCTTTGAACAGTCTTGCAAAGCTTTGGAAAACAATGGCAGATTCACACAAGATTCAAAAAAACACATTGAGCCAAGCAAAACTACTACTACAGCTACTGACCTCAACTGCTTCGCCATCGCCACCTGTCACAGCTGCCGCCAGCCTGGCATCAGAATTGCGCCAATGGAGACTCGCTCTCTCTGACTGGATTACCTCTCAGCGGGCCTACGCCACTGCTCTATCCAATTGGGCCCACAGTTGCGTCTCAGATCCGGCCCAAGGCGGCCCAGTTGTTGAAAACTGCACGAAATGGGCCAAGGCGATGGAAACGGTGGATGAAAAGAAGGCCCAGGAAGGGATTAAGCGATTGGAGGAGAGTGTGAGGACGGTGGCAGCGAGAGGGAGGAGAGAATTGGAAGAGGAGGATTGGAGAAGGTCGATTTGTGAAGGGGTGGCGGAGGTAGTGGCGGTGGTGGAGGATGTGGCGGAGACGGCGGCGGAGGCGTATGAGGATTTGGTCGGAGAATGGCGAGATGATCGGAGGGGACGAGAGGAGGGAGAATGAGTATTGACAGAGTAGTTTTTGCTTTGTATAGCGCACGAGCCTTATGAAGTGCTGCTGTGGCTCTATTGTCAGAGCGCTGCATGAAGCAAAACCTACTCTCACAATATCTTTACCCTGAGAAATTTGGTAATGATATTGACAGAATAGTTTTTCCTTTGTATAGCGCACGAGTCTCATGTAATGCTGCTGTGGCTCTATTGTCAGTGCGCTGCATGAAGAAAAAACTAGTCTGACAATATATTTACCCTGAGAAATTTGGTTTTTCTCTGTTTATGTAAAAAGAAAATGTAAATATGTTTATTACAAAAAGGAATTGTAAATGCTTTTATAAGATGAATATTATATATTATGTAATAAACTAATAATAAAGCTAAAAAAAACTTGTAACAATTTAGGCGAATTGAGATTCTGGTTCTTGAATTTTTTCGAATTAAATTAGCTTTTAGGTAATTAAGGAAAAAAAATATAACTTTCTTTTACCAACATAACACATATTTTCAAATAAAATAAAATTACTTTTAAAATTTAATTCTATATGAATACTATCTATATTTCTCATAATAAAATTTAATCACCCAGATCATCTAAATTAACAAAATTCAACAATTGAAATTATTAAGGAAACACAAAGGTAAATTGAGGCACAAAAAGAAAGTCCCATCTACTCGCACCTAATCTACCACCTAAAAAAAAACTATATACAATCTGTCGAAAATCTAATCATACTTTTAAATCCAGGTAAAAAGTTGGGAAAAAAAATTATATAATTTAAGCATAATTTGACCATTTATAAAAAAATCATTAAATAAGTTTTTATAATTATTATACAAAATACTGAAGCAGAGAACACCAGCCTCTGGGAATCCAGATCCTCCTCGATACCGTAATAGGAAATCTTTTATAATTACTAGATCTGGACCGTTCATTTTAACTTGGCACAAATCTCAAAGCCCAATAAACTGCTCCTACGCTAGCCCGAATCTCAAAGTAGCTGGGAGTTAATTTCCAACCTCTGGGAGTGGGGACCACTATCACTGTACCAGTGAAACTAAAAGTAATAGTTGTATAGTGAGTGAGTAAAGCTTGGAAAATGACAGAATGCAAAATTAAACAGCAGATCTTACTTTAAAATTAATTGTAAGATTAAACCCCTCCAACAGCCTCCTCTTACTATATTTTTTTTTTATTTCCACTTCTCCTAAATTAATGGTATACGTGTGTGAATGATGTGACTATGACCCAAAAAAGTCACAACACATTTCTTTTACCTCTTCTAATATTTATGAAGTTTATACTTACATTCACATAAAAACAATGAAATATATCTATGATCAAATGAAAAGATCATGAACACAAAAGTGTTTGGTAGGATTTATAAATTGCCTTTGACTTCTCAGGTAAATAATAAAATTTTGATATTACATATCCATATACTCTTTAGTTATTAAATTTACTTAAACTAGTCATCTATCAATATATGTTCGCTTATTAATTATAATTTACTCTCAAGTTGAAATATTGAAGAAAACCAATAAATAAAATTATATTGAAATATCAAAAGAATAAGTATGATATTTTTATAATTTGAAAAAAATATGTATAATATTTATTACCATTATGTGTTAAAAAAAATATTGGTTTATCAGTACCTCAAGGATGCTAGAACAAGTACTCAAATGGCATCACAACCTTTAATTCATTATCCATTAACTGGAACAACACCTAATTAACAAGAAGCACCACCGATATAAGGTTGCTCGAGATCGGTACAAGGTTCAATTCACCAATTTAATTCTCACACAACAGGACTTAGCTCATAATCAACCGATATGACCATGTGTAAGAATACGACAACAAGCAACGAATAGTGGGATTTCAATTCAAATATCACAAAAAGAAATTGAAAAAAAAAAATACAAGGCAAGGCAAGGGGTTAAATTCGCTAATCAATCTTCACAAGCAAAAACACAAAGAAAAAATCTTCCTAATGAAAAAAAAAAAAAAAAACAGATACGAGCACGTGGTACTGCACGGCGCAGAGAGAGGGAGTGACGAGGACATGATTATTTTCAGTACGTTAGGATTCAGCTCGACGCTTTACTTTGTGTTCAGAGATTGGTGGTTCAGTTATTGCACTTTTTAGAAATTATAAATCGAACCAAACTGTATAAACTGAATAATATAAAAAAATAAAAAAATTGAACCGAACCTGTTCAATTAAACCGAAAAACCAAACCATTTGAACAAAACTATTTCAATTTGGTTAAAAACCAAACAAACTGGCACCGATGAACACCCCTAATTATAATGTGCTTAGAGACATAATTTATATTTTTTAGATAAGTATAAAATCATTTCTTGTGAACCATCCAAACATAGTTATTTTGTATCTATATTAAATAATAGTAAAAAAAATAAAAAAATATATAATTTGGTCTCTAAGCACATTTTAATATGGATATTTTGAACTGTTTAAATTGACTGTTTGAACTTTGAAAATAGAAATAAAGATATCAATTATAATTGGAGCACAAAACTAATAATATATTTTAACCCTACTCATTAGAAATATAGTTATGTGAAAATATAGTTATTCGATTGTTCACAGTATACAATAATAATATGAAGATAAAAAAATGGTGAGATTCTATAAAATTATTTTTAAACATTATGACTTCGGTATCTTTGATATTCAGATTTGATTTGCATTCCTGTGCTAGAATGTTTTGTGCGAACAAAATACAAATTTATACAATAATAATATGAAGATAAAAAAATGGTGAGATTCTATAAAATTATTTTTAAACATTATGACTTCGGTATCTTTGATATTCAGATTTGATTTGCATTCCTGTGCTAGAATGTTTTGTGCGAACAAAATACAAATTTCAGAAACGTTGTGGCAACTAAATTATGTGTTTCTATTTTTCTTTATCCTTTATTTACATTGGTTTGAGCTTAAAAGAGAGATGTAAACCAGTACAAGGACTAGAAATTTAAAGATAATTTGAAAGGAAGAGGAGAAAAACACTAAGCATAATTCAGGCCCTAAAAGAAAGTGCCATAAATTGGTAGTTTTTTTAACTTAATTTGGTAATTTATCAAAAATAATTAAATAACTTTTTATAATTATTAGACAAAATTATGCTCCTTTGACTGTCTTTCCTCAGGTGCATGGTATACATGTGTGATGTGACCATGATAGGAAAAAGCAATCAGAGTTTATACTGATGGGACACCACAACACAACATATTACGTACCAGTAAAGTCAGATATCAATTACCAGTACTGTCTGAGATAACAAATCATGCAATGGCAATTGCGATAATAAAAAGGGAACAACACAAGAGAAGTGAACCCACAATACATCCATATCATTCATTCATTCATTCAACTGCTCTTTTGCACCTTTTTTCATCCATTTTTTACAGCTAAACCCCAAATTACAAACAAAAATCAAATAGACCTATCATTCATGCCTCTCTCTCTCTCTCTCTCTCTCTCTCTACAGCTTTAAAATTCACACATCTACCACTGGAACAAACTAAAGAAGATACTACTAACCATCTACACATTTTCTCTCTACCTTTTCTCTGCACAAAGTTAGCTTCTAGGAGATGATCTAGAACCTACTGGGGCTGGCGACCGTGTGCCTGACTGGTCGGACCCACTAGAAGACGAAGAACTCGAGTCTGAATCTGTTCACCAAACCATACATACAACACACAAAATCAGGTCCAATTTGGTTCAATTTGACAATTACACCCCCCCCTTAATTTCATAATAATTTATTTAATTACCACTAGAAGAAGAGGAATCACTGCCGGAACTGCTAGGGCTATTTGGTTCGGCTTCGGCTTCTCTCTGGATTTCTACAGGTGGGTATTGCATTGCTGGCATTTCATCTCCTCCTATATCAACATCCTCTTCTCCTCCCATCTCACCCTGTAGCATATATACACAAACAATATTTCATTATGATTCTTTTACCAGTAAATGTATATACTGTAACCCATCAATGTATATAAGAGAAATACCTTATCTTGCATTCTATCAGTGACCACGGTACCAGTAACTGTCGGAACAGCGGTCCCAGCATCACTAGAAGCTGCCATATCAGCTGCCATGTCAGCATTGACCATGCTCTCACCCTCACCTTCTTTCCTCCTATTCTTTGATTTCTTACAGTTATTCACAAACCGATCGAGCTCCCATAACGTCTCATTATCCATGGAATCTATATCAAGCTCAATTTCATCTCCATGTTGTGTGGTGTCAAGATTTCTCTTTCTCACAATGCCTACCAGTTGAGTCATTTTATCATCTGTTAAGCTCTGCAAACCCTCACTCAACCTCTGTTTCTCTTCATAGGTCATGGGTCTTTTGTTCAGGTCACGTGCTTTTGGTTTTGGTTTTGGTTTTTTCGCCGCAACTGGTCTTGCCGCAGCTGGAGTTGTTGTAATTGGAGTAACAAGTGGTTGTTCTTGCAATTGGGGTTGTGGTTTTTCTGACATTGCATCCAATTGGAGCTTGTGAGATTCAAAAATTGGGGAAAAAAGTTTATCAAATAGACCTAACAATTCCTCAGCTAATTCATGAACAACATGGCCTCTAGGATTGTAAATCAAGGCATTGTTGAAAGTTAATCTCACATCAGATGCAAATTCAGACAAATTTACATACAAACCCTTGGATAATTTCGATTTCACAGTTCCCAAATCCATTGGTTGTTTCACGATCTGGTGATAATCATGTAAACCCATCGTCACAGCATCAACAGGTGCATTGAACCACACGTTCTTCTTGTGCTTCATCAAACGAGACAAGATCTGACCACACTTCTTCAAAGAAGCCGAGTTGAGAGGGCTGCTTGGACTTGGATGAACCACACTAGCGGATCCGGGTCGAACGGGTACAGAAACGGGTACGGATTCAATTCTTGAGAGAAGAGAGCGCACCTGCTCGAGTTCAGAAACAAGGCGTCGTTTAAGCTCACGGAGCTCCGAACGAGAACAAGATGCCACGTGGAAGGTGACGCGGCCATCTGAGGTAACGCCAACTGTACTACTAGGGTTAGGGTTAGGGTTAGGGTTAGGATTAAAAGAAGGATGTTTCCTCATGTAAGCGGCAGGTTCAGGCCACCGAGGCTCATCGCGGTGGCCGGAGAGAACCGCCGAGGCCATGGCCGATTAGACCACAAAAAATTTTCCCATTCTAGATTTCTAAATAGTGAAAAATAGAAGGGTCAAATTGCATAAATAAAAAGTGAATTGGGGGAAATAGAGAGCTAGCTAGTTAATAGGTCGAGGCGTGAGAGAAGAGGCAAGGGGCAGGGTGTCTTTTAAAGGCGTGAGGTGCTGCCCGGACACGTCACGGGTAGATCAGACACCGTTGATCGGAGTTTTCTGTTTGATCGGACGGATAGGATTTAGGTAGAAACTGACCCAACACCTGGCATGGACGGTAGTGATAGAGCGGTCTCTAGCACGTGGCGGTCATCTAAATGGTGACTGCAACGGTTGGAGTTTTTTTACTTCTCTTTGGATAGAATAGGCTTTTTCTTTAAAAAATGCTTTTCGTACTCATTTGTGTACCCCAACGGATCATTGTCTTTTTTCTTTTTGAGAATTCCGTTAGCATTTCTTTTTATATATCTATATATATTTCAGACTATTATTGTTTGGTTAGTAGAACTATTAAGATTGACATAAATATATAGATTTCACTAAATTATTGTGTTTTTAATTCATATTCAATTTGAAGAGTTCTTTTAATTGCAAAGAAGTTGGAAAAAATAATCACTATAACTTGACATAATTAAAGCAATAGATTATGTTGACAAGTCATACTTACACTTTGCTCACTAAATTTTGATTTCAAGATGATATGATGGAATACAAATTAAGTGAATAAGAATTAAAAAAAAAAACTATTTAATAGATACGTACTAGAGTTGTCAGATAAATATACGAAACTTTACAATTAACTTAACAGAGTGATTACATACAGTGTCAAAAAAAAACTATTTTAATTGAGAGGTAAATTATATTTAGCTGAGAGGTAAAAGATATTTTCAGTTCATAATAAGAAAAACAATTAAAAAACTAGAAAGAATTGAAGTTTGCATACAAAATTTATCTAATAAAAAAATCAATAATTATGTTGTGACTCAACAGCTTGTGTACGAAATTTTAAATAAAGTCGTGTCCTATCAGGAAATGTGGGGAAATGATTTTATCCATATTGTATTTATTTTATTTGTTTATGTTAAGAGACAAATACGAGATTTTATTTGTTTCATGGGAGAATTTTATTGTCCTTAACGACCACTTATAAGGAGCGAGTAGATACCTGAATCTAAATCTTGATTGATTTTAAATTTATATTTGTCTTAGAACTTGATTTGAATCAAAATTAATCAATTTGAAGTTAGTATAGAGCTCAAATTTGAAGTTTGAATTGATCTAAAACTCGATTCGATTTATAATTAAATCTATTTATAACGACTAATATGAACTGAACTCATTTGCAACTATTGATATGTGTGCATTTATGAAAATTTAACCAATATTAAATAGTACAATGTATTAATGCTCCGTCAAAAAATTATGATAATTATGTTAAAATAATATATAGCTAGTTTAAAAAAACTATTTTTTTGTGAATGTTGTTGTGAAAATTTAACCAATATTAGCTAGTTTAAAAATAATATACATCGGATATTTCTTTTAAAAACAAACTTGGGGCACGCAAAAGGGACGCCTAGCAATTTGTATTCTGAATGTTTTATGGTACTGGTTAGTGTTTGGGTTGGGAGCATGAGCGCATGACTCTTTCAAATCTTATTATATTAAATAGTTGTTTCAACCCCTTCGCCAATTTTTTTTTTTTTTTACTTTTAGAAATTAAAAAAAATCAAATTATTAAAAATAAGACCGATTATATTTTTTTTTATCCACGTAAGACCGAATTAGTGATTCGGACGCCATAGCTTTTTTAAATCTTTATCACAAAAACTTTCAAAAATATTAATATATATAGTAGGGACTATAGTGATAAATGAATTATTCAAGTTCAGTTCGGCGGTCTCAATTCGTGATTCTGGAATAATTCAAATATAATTCGAAAATGATTCAGTCCCACAAGAAAAAAAAAGTAGCATAATTTTCTTGCATTTTATTCGCGAATAATTTGGTCAGCTGAATAATTCGCTGTTCGGTTCGAAAACACCAAAAAAATATTTTATCCGCTAATTATGTCACTATGGTAGAGACCATAAAATTCATGAATTATTTTCTTATTTTTTTTTTCTTTTTTCCACTTAGAACCGAACGATTAGTTCAATTTTTATCTATTTTCTCGATAAATTAATTTGTTAACTTTTTAAAATAAAAAATTGTCCCAATTTCAATATTTCATAGTGCATTGCATTCAAATAGCACAAAGATTATTAATCTTCAAAAGAAATCTCCTTAGAAATATAAAGTCAATAGCCAAGTCTTCTCAAGAAACATATAATTGTAAAGATTATTAAGACAAATCAAATATTTTTGAAAAATCAAATTTCTATTTAATCAAATTTCTGTCATCATTTGTCAAAATGAAACATTAACTAGGAAAATGTTCCACAAAATTTGACAATCATCTAATCACTAATTAAATTTTGACAATCATCTAATCACTAATTAAAATGCTTAAAATGCGCTTGTTAAACTATTAATCTTTCCAACCACTTAATCGATGACCAACCATTTTAAATTGCCTATCTAAATAATCGATAATGTCTTTGTAATTTATTTTTTTAATTTTATTTTGATATGTGTTGTTTTGGTTATCAAACATGTTTGTTGTTAATATGGTATATTTCACAATAGAATAAAAATATATTATATTTTAGTCCAATATATATATATATATATAGAGAGAGAGAGAGAGATGAGGTACCTACTCCATAGAGTAAAACGCGTTGGTGCTTCATGGTACTATATTTTTATTTTGAAAATCCAAACGACCGATTCGAACCGCTCAACATGATCTCCATATTGAAATGTGCTTGGAGACCAAATTTTACATTTTTTTTGGAATTCTTTTACTATTTATTAAGCACTTTTGAAAATCGCTGATCCGATGGTCCATAAATAGTAAAAGAATTTCAAAAAATGTAAAATTTGGTCTCCAAGCACATTTCAATATGGAGATCACATCTAACGGTTCGGATCGGTCGTTTGGACTTTCAAAATAAAAATACAGCGTGGAGTACAAACACATTTTATTCCATGGAGTAGCGTAGCTCATCTATATATATATATATATATATATATATATATATATACACACACACGTCATAAAATACAGGAAGGTAATTGTGTTGTATATTTAAGCAAAATTAGAACTATTGATAGTAAAAAAAAAATAGTTGGACCAAAAAGCAAATAATTGCAATTTCGATTTTAACCCAAACAAATGTTCTGGAACATTTAATAAACTACAAAACTATTGCGCTTATTTAGTGTTTCACATAATAATTAAACTACCAAAATCCTTCCTCTCTTCCTTCATTTTTAATTAAACATTAATATAAATTGATAATTAGTTAATTGTATTAAATTGGTATTGTGTTTTTAAAATGTGAAAAATTGTATAAAATATAATTGCATAAAAAATATTATTTTATTGAATAAGTTGTCATTACGTTTTTAAATTTCCTTAAAAAGGTTGTTCCGGTTACAAATAAAAGGAAACTATGTAACTAGGGCTACACAAAAAAATCGTAGTTCTTGATTCGATTCAAGTTTGATTCGAAAAAGTTCGTAAAAAATTTGATTCGAAATAGTTCGAAATTAATTCAAATTAAATTCAAACTGGACCTGGTTCGTTCGAAATATGTTCGCAAACTATTATAGTTCGAATCTTAAAGTAATGTGAACAGTTGATTTCCGCTGATGACTTAAAAGTTAAAATATAAAGTCGCACAGCCATAAGTCGTAACTCTCGCTCTCAGTTCTAAAATTTTAGACGACTTTCACTTCTCGCTTTCGGCGACTACGATTACTCTTCCTTGTCGTAAAAAAGTTCATAAAAAATTCGAAATTGAGTTCGTAAAAAATTCGATTCAAAATTAATTCAAACCAAACTCAAACTAAAATAAGTTTGATTCGGTTCAAGTCATTTCTTTGTCATGGTAAGAAATTAGAGTTTCCGATTAAATGTTAAGCATGCATGTTTTTAAAGATCGAATCTTCATGTGCGTTTTTTTGTTGTATTTCTTTGACTTCCAAAAAATTAGTTGTTAACAAAATTAATTGAAAGTCCGAATTAATTACCAACATATTATTATTTTTTATTTTTTGGAATTTATTTTTTGTCAGAATGTGAAAAATTGAAGTAGAATGTATGAATTAAATCTGAGAAACTGAAATTTGGAATTCGCTCTTTTTTGTTCCGTAAACAATTAATATTTGCGGTATATATACTTGAGAAAATTTGTTCATAGTCTAATTTGAAATTCACAACATGCAATCTCATGGTTTAGTTTATGCTAATTACTAATTAGTCAAACCAATTGAGCAGCAACTTGTTAATCATAGCTGAGGTTACAATTAGACTCAAGATAATCTAATTTAAAAGACGCAATTTTAAAATCATGAACAAGTTGGAGAGTAGAACTAGGGTGTTCTTAAGATCTGGTGAACTCAAGTTTAAAATCCGTTAAATAGGTTTCAAATGACGAATCTAAACCGTTGAAACCCGTCTACCTTACGAGTAGGGATGTCAATGGGTACGATATAGGTACGATGGAACTATTTTCATACCCATACCCACTAAGAATTGACCTTACTTATACCCTACCCATACCCGTTAAGATTAGCAGGTAACGAATAATACAATTATAATAGTTTTATTATTTTTACAAATAAATCATCAAAACTTATCATGTCATACATATGCAATCACAATTACTAATATAAAATTAAAATATAATATGCAATTAATTTTAAGTAATAGTTTTTTATTAAGCAAAAAAAAATCAAAATCACAAATATCTCTTCTAACAAATTCAATTCCTTAACTAAATACTAAAATATTTAGAAAAAAGTAAAATGTTTAGCATAATATTCTTCTTATGATATAATTTATTTTATATAATTACCTGTTACCCAACGGGTACGAAATAACCTTTATCCGTACCCATACCCGTTTATCTAACGAAAAATAATCCTTATCCATACTCATACCCAATATGTTAACGAAAAAAAAACTTATCCATACCCGTCTTATCGAACACGATAAAGATAGAGTAAATGGGTGTCATTGACACCCTTACTTACGAGTGATGCGTCTACATGTGAAAAATTTAAACATTCAAATTAATTTAGTATAAAGTCAAGCGGTCAAAAGTCGTTCAAAAAATAAATGCGTTAAAATTAATTTATTAACCTTCTAATTTTGACCATTGACTTTATACTAAATTAATTCGAAAGTTTAAATTTTTTACATGTAGTATCACTCGTAAGATAGACGGGTTTCAACAGTTTAAATTTGTCATTTAAAATCGATTTAACAGGTTTTAGACTTGATTTCACCTTAAGAACACCCTAGTTCTACTCTCCAACAGTATCTTGAGTCTAATTTAAAAAAAAAATTGTAATTTATACAATTAAAACACGTTGTTGCTAGGGGTGTAAACGAGCTGGGACTTAACTCGGCTCGTTTATTTTGGCCCGAGTCTGGACCGAGCAAGTTGGACCTAGGTCATCCGAGCCAAAAACCCCAGTCCGAGCTAGCTCGCGAGCTGACAACCTGGCTCGCTAGGCTTTATTGGGCTGCTATTATACAAATTCAAAAATATAAAAATAAGAAAACTCATTCAAAAAATTTAAGAAATCATTAAGCAGGCACATCTTCAAGCAACTGAAGCCCATATTCTTTCTTCTTAGACCAAAAATACATCAATTTTGCATAATTGCGCTTTTGAAAATGGGACTGGACTTAAAATTATACGGGGCTAAACCCTAAATCCACTGTAGCTTAACAAGCCGAGCTGACCCCTGACTCAGTTCATTTATTTTGGCTCGAGTCTGAACCGAGCTGGTTCGTTAACAGCTCGATCCACTACCGAGCGAACTGTTAGCGAGCGAGCCACGAGCTTTTTTGACAGCCTATTTGTTGCACGCTTTTGTACGGAAATAAGTCAATAACAACCACAAAAAAATAATAGGACAACAAGTCAACAACAAATAGTATTAATTACTGTATAATAAACAAAGCACGGTGTATGACACGGTTTGGTCTGTCTGCTCCGTGTCCGTCTCCTTGGTAGTAAATGTAGGCACGACACGTGAGAACAAGAGATAGCACGGACAGGTTTGAACTTTGATACACGGCAAGATCAAGCGGACGACACGGGACACGAGACACGCGTCAAATGGAGAGTACTGGATGATTTGAATGGAGATGTCAAGTAATTCTTACTGTTCTTCCTAGAGAAAAGGAGGGACCCACAGTAGCTCCTGATCCGATCACATGAATTTCGACAGCTGGCAGTTACGAGCGGGAAAGGAAAAATATCTTTTTTGGAAATTCTATTGGCACAAACAAAACTTTACGCTGAGATACGCATTACAATTAATTGGCTTTTATTGATGTTAGACCCACCAGTCAGTGAGATATGGTGAATTGTAAGAGAACTTTTTATGTGCAAATTAGGTGAATTTAAAAGCTGAGTCTCCCGCCAAAATAGAAATGGTGTTGGTACAGTTACCGCGTAATAAAATATGAAATTTCTGATCAAAATATTTATTAGTGAAGTCGTTTATTATTGTATGTCTTGAATATTTTTCTATAAAATATTTATTAGTAATCTAATTTTTTTAATATAAAATATTTTTATATATGTAAATTATTTTATTTTAATAAATAAACTTTCATTTAATTATTATTTTTACAGTGAAGTCCATAAAATAATTATAGTTTAATTAAATTATGTGTGTAACTTTGTTATCAAGTGAATTAATATTTACAAAAAAATGTAACTACTTTTGAAATTATTTATTTAAATCAATGTTCTTCCTTAAAAAGTTAAAATTGAACTAATTATTTATAGGTCACGAATTCATATTCAATTCGTTATATATATTTTTTTTTTTCATTTCCGTATAAAATTTGTATGCATATTTGTTTCAGTTTTTTTTTTTTCTATTTTTAAGTTCATGATTTAAACTAATTTTAGGTCTAATTCGTTGAAGTTTCTCATTAAATAATGTGTATTGTGTGAAATAGTGACGAATGAATTATTCGGATTCAATTTGGCGAGGTCAAAAATTCGTGATTTGAGAATAATTCAGGTTTAATTCGAGAATGATCCGGAATTATCTGGACTAGAGATCTCAGTCCTGTAAGAGAGCAAAAAAAAACAATTATCTGGAAAAATTCACGAATAATTTAGAGAAAATTCGTAAAATTTGTGAATTATTCGGGTTAATTTCGGTCAAAAGTTCGATTAACCAAATAATTCAGCGTCTAATTCAGCATCACTAAAAAACGAATTATTTGGATTTAATTCGGATTTAATTCGCGAATTTTGTGACTATGATACTGTGATTCAGATTTTTTTTTAAATAGAATTTCTTTTAATTATTTCAACAGAACAAGCCTTCTTTGCGTGGAAATACACCGATCCTAAGGATCGGTGGAGTCAGTTTTGCACCCGCTACAGTATACTGTACTGTTTCAGGCAGAAACCATCTGTTTCGGTCCCAGTTTCTGGCAGAAACAACCTATTTCAGCCTTTTGTGCAGTATGCTGTGGCGGGTGCAAAAGTAACTCCATCTAGGGATCGGTGTAGGTTGTGTTTTTCTTTCTACACCGATCTCTAGGATCGGTGGAGAGACTAATTTTCTAATTTCCAAACAAAGAAGGCTTGTTATGTTGAAATAATTAAAAAAAAATCCTGTGATTCAAGTCATTATTAAGTTGTATTGTTTTCTGAATTGCCACCAAGCCAGGGCCCGGGGGACCACACGGTCGACAAACTCCAGGCGTACGCAAATCACTTACTACCTTTTCCAAGTCTGGATTGTCCGAGACATGAATTATCGACGGAGTCGTGTACTAAATTAGTCTCCCAGAGGCTAACGACTCACCACAGAATATTATAATTCGTCGAAGATATAGATGATCTTAGAAATCTTGATTTAGAAGTTGCCGCACAGCAGGCCTGACAGCCTGGTTCACTGCAGACCATCTGCTCCAGGTCCGCGGTCCGGGGAAAAATGACACTGTGGAAGCGGAGCTGATTCCGTCACGAAACGATACAGTTACGTTACGGTACAAAACGGCATAGTATGTATGTTGGTTATGTGCCTTGATTTGCGTGTCTCGTGCCGTGACCATTACTATTTTTTGAAAATTTGGCGTGACACGGCACGTTACGCGAAATATTTAGTCACGACACTGCACGTGGCCACGCGAGTCACGTATAATTAGGACCGTTAGATTTTGATCAAACAGTGAATCTTGAATAAACTAACTTAAATTATCATAAAATGGGTCACGCGAGTCATGTTTGGACACAACGTGACTCACGCAGTGTGACCATTCGCGTACTGTGACTATTCTTTGACATTTTGGTCACGACACGACACAGTACATAAAAAAATAATTTAGTCACGACACGGCACGACACAAGACCAAAATTACGACTTATTATTTACAGCACAATACAACACGTTTTTTCCACTCTTGTCCTTCTTAATTTTAAAGTAAAGTATTACTTAAGAAGTGAGGTTATGGTCGTATGCATATGACATAAATTCCTGCTATAATTTTATATCTTTGTTTTAAAATTCAAACAATGCATCTGAAAAAATTTAAATACATAATATTCATCTGAAAATGTACACTTGTAGTCTTCTAGACCAAATTTTATATATTTTTTTTACTATTTTTACCTAGTGCCAACAAGATGTTTTTATTTTTATTTGATGAACATAAAATAACTTTCTATTTTTTTGGTTGGTCTGCATCTGCTTTATCCCGAAATTTTTAAATGTATCATAACCTCAAAAAAGATAAATCAAACCACCACGGTTTTTGAAAATTTTGAATTTTGACACGGCCGCATCTAGACGATGCGGCAACTTTTCTGCGGGCCGCATCTAAGGGATGCAGCCCATTTCTTTTTTTGTCTCCTTCTCGTGTGGCAGTTCAATATGAACAAGAAAAAAAGGGGTGACCGCACCTTGGAGATGCGGCCATGTCAAAATTCAAAATTTTCAAAAACCGTGGTGTTTTGGTTTATCTTTTTTTCAATTATGGTATATTTAAAAATTTCGGCGCTTTATCATTAAATGAGATTAGGTAAAAATGTTTAGGTCTCAAGAGCATCTATATCTTTGGTATTATTAGAGATTTAGAGTTTCTAAACTGATGTTACAGTTTGTAATCCAGTTTCAGAGATGTGGAAGAATTTTTTATTTAGAAACTATGTAGTAAAGTTTCTTATTAAGAAACTATTTATAAACTCTAAGCTAGTTAAATAATTGACTCAAATTATTTTTCTTTTTAATTTGTTATTGACGTAACTTAATAAAAACTCTAAAATTAATTTCAGGGATATGAGAGTTAGAAACTTTAGAGATTTAAATTTGTAAATAGTAATAAATAATTATTTAAAAACTCATTTGAATTGTAGATGATCTAATGAACTGTTGAAAAAAGAAAGACGCACATGAAAAAATAACAATTTAATTAGTTAAAAGGTATCACAATTTAGTTTTTCCAGCGTTGTCATTAGGACAATGATTGAGAGCTATATATATATATATATATTCCTTGTTTTTCTCATTAGGGGTCCTCTTTAATTTGTTTGCATTAAGAGTCCTTTTATTACTTATTTATTCATATATGGAAAACGCGTTGAGAAACAACGCTTATCTGCTGTCGCATATCATTCGCCATTATATTAAAAGTTAGAATAATTATTTCTGTACCCGCGCTACAGTACCCGCACAACACTCGCGCTACAGTAACTGCATTTAGAGGAATAATATATTATGGTCCCCACTAATTATATTGTGTTCACTAATTATTATTCTAAAAAAATATTATATAGTCTCAACTAATTATTATTCTAAAATCCTAGTAGCACCCTTTCAAATCCTCGGTACTAATTCTGCGTCAACATTTATCTAACAAAAATAGTTGACCTCATAAAAATAAATACTGCAGTGCATAGATATAAATACTTTCAATACTTAGATATTGATACTTTCAGTGTCATATGTAAAAAGAGAAGAGATCCAATTACAAGATTATGGTAGTTTAAGTCCCCACAAGCAGTAATGTAAAAATTATAACATTATTTACTATATAGATATAAATACTTGTGTTATTTGAACTATATACTTCAAGATTTGACTATTAATATTAAAAAAAAGAGTTATAGATCTGGAACGATTGCGGTCCCCACAAGCAATTATGGCAGTTTAGGTGCGGGTACGATGTCAGAAATTTCAAAAAGAGGTGCGGGTACGATTATTTAAAAATAATTAATTTATCATTTACATTGTTTACTATATAGATATAAATACTTGTGTTCTTTCAACTATATACTTTAAGATTTGACTATTAATATTTTAAAATAAAGTTACAGATCTAGAACAGTTGTGGTCCCCACAAGCAATTATGGCAGTTTAGGTGCGGGTACGACATCAGAAATTAAAAAAAAGTGCGGGTACGATTATTTAAAAATAATTAATTTATCATTTACATTGTTTACTATATAGATATAAATACTTGTGTTCTTTGGACTACATACTTCAAGATTTGACTATTAATATTAAAAAAAAGTTACAGATCTGAAATGCAGTTATGACAGTTTGGTCCCCACAAACAGTTATATATGACAGTTTAGGTGCGGGTACTGTAGCGTGGGTACTCATATTAGCTTCCTAAAAGCTATGGAGGGATATGAGAATTCGTAACCTCTGCATTAACTAAAAAAAAAATATTCGAGTTAATGTATCAGAATCGTCTGATTCGCTTTATAATCTGTACGGATTAAAACTACACTAATATTAGAGGATCCTGAATTATATATAGACTGTAGTCTAGTCGGATTAGTCAGTTTAAAATCAAATGGTTGAGATGTGTTAACTCAAAAGATGTCCTTTTGAGTTAATGGAGATGATTCGGATTCGGGAAATGAAAGGATAGTTTTTTGGATGAGAGTTGGGATGTAAATATGGGAAATTTTTTATGTATAAAAATTATTAAATTCATATGTACATAAATAAAATAAGTGTCATGTTTTCAACAAATATAGAAATATCTAACTCAATGAGTCCGATTCAAAAGTAAGGTCTATTTTTTTATTTTTATTTTTTGTGAAGATTGACGGATAGCCACCAATAATATATTTATAAAAAAATTTATTTACAAAGAATTCAGATTCAGACTCAATTTGAGAATGATGCAGCTAATAATAAAGATGGAACCCACTTGAAGATGTTTTCAAAATACGTATTTCAGAATTGCACAACTCGGTACAAAAATACGTATTTCAAAACAGTATTTTTCAGTTAACTTTTAATAAAATTAGTATAAGAATTGAGTATAAATGACAAAATTACAAATTAATGAAGTTTGGAATGATATTTTTACAATTTTAAAGTTTAAAATAACATTTTGACAATTTGAAGGTTTTGGAGTGGCATTTTGACAATTTTTCCTATTTTTTATGTTGCAAGTAATCCAATGTTGCATGTAATATGTTATATAAGTAGAATGTTTTATGAGATGAAAAAGTAGTTGAATGAAATATATTTTTTTATACAAGTAGAATGTTCTATGAGATGAAAGAGTACTTAGCATAATATTTATTTCTAATTCCAATCAATCATTTCAAAATCGGTTACTAGCCAAGTTGAAATTTGAGACTGAGATTGCATCAGCCGTCAAGTAGTATCAGAACAAGTACTTATCTTATTGTTTAATATCTCACTAAATTAAACAAAGTATATACATACAAAGTAGAATTTGAAACGAGTTTGTCTCACAATTCATCTGTTGTCCATACCCCATTCCATACACTCTTCCATGTGTAACATGAAAAGGGCAAAAGAGGAAAAGAGAAAAAAGTAGAAAAGTGAAACATAGTCCTAATAATATAGAATATTCATATCTTTTCCTCAAAGGGATCCAATACCCTTTTTTTTATTAGAAAGTAATTAAGAAGTATAATTTGAAAATTACTAAGTTTCTGAACCAGATACTATATCTCTGGAAGGAAAGGATTTAAGATGAACTAGAGTGAAAGTAGAAATTCTAATCAATCAATGACTCGTAAAGGAGATTGATTTGACTAACAACTATATAGAAAATGACAAAGATGAATTTTCACAACCTCACCTTATAAAATATTCTACTTGAAAAATAAAATAATCTTTTGTGAATTTTTTTTTTTTGCAGTCAGCCCAATTATGTTTCTAACTTGGATATTCTTTTAAAATCATTTAAATTGATGTGCAATCATTGTCTAAATGTCTTGTCAAGGGCTTAACTTAAGGTTCTAGGTTATTAATCAAATATTTTATCTTATATATTGGACCAGGCTGTGAAAAGAGAAAACCCCAATTAATGAGTCAAAGAGATAACAAGAACCAGGCATTCATTCAAATGGGGCAGTAGCAATCATCTATAAATGTTAAATTATTATAGATGTGAGACATCTCTTTGTGTGGAAAAAGATTGGACTTTTCTTTGTGCATTTACTTATTCAAAACACCAAACCCAGGTCAGACTCTTACTGAAAACCAAACCTTAGTTTCTGGTAACAATGAATTCGGCTTTCTCAGTTCTAAAAGCTTTCTGGGGATTTGGTATGTAGATTATCCTGATATTGTGTTGTGGGTTACCAATAGAGAGGCAATCCTATTCGAGATTTCCTATGTCTGAACTGAATATTTCTTCTACTGGCAATTTAGTACTGATCCAATCTGAGGAACTGATCTGGTCAACAAATCTGACAAGATTGTTTGGAACAACCTCTACCATAGCAGTTCTGCTTGATACTGGTAATCTTGTACTAAAAGACAAGAATGACCATTCTATTCTATTATAGTATGGCAGTGCAAAACAAGTTTTACCTTAAACCAAAAGGGTATAATTGGGGACCAACTACTAGTATATTCATATGGAGAAACAAAAAGCATCACAAGAAATTCCTTTCACAAGCTTGGAGGAGGCCTTGGTACTGTTTTCAGGGGATCATTACCAAATTCAACTGTTGTGGCTGTTAAAAGAATGAAAAATGCTTGCTTTGAGGAGAGGCAGTTCAGAACAGAGGTGCAAACGATCGGAATAATCCAGCACATAAATCTTGTCAAACTTGTAGGATTTTGCTCCGAAGGCACTAGACGCTTGTTGGCGTAAGAGTACATGCCAAATGGTTCATTAGATTCTCATCTCTTTTCAAAGCATTGTGATGGTTTATACTGGAACACCCGTTACAAAATAATGGTTGGAATTGCCAGAGGTTTATCTTATTTGCATGAGGAATGTAGAGATTGCATTATTCATTGTGACATCAAGCCTGAGAATATACTCCTCGATGCCAATTTTTGTCTTAAAATTGCCGATTTTGGTATGGCAAAACAACTGGGCAGAGATTTTAGCAGAGCATTAACAGCAATGAGAGGAACAATTGGCTACCTTGGACCCGAATGGATCTCTGGGCAACCGATTACAAAAAAAGCCGATGTTTATAGTTTCGGCATGATGCTTTTCGAAATCATATCGGGGAAGAGAAATACAAAGAAATTCAAAAATCCGAAATGCACTTACTTCCCTTTGTATGAATTCCATGTACTCTGTACTAGGTAAAGGTCTACACCAGAAGTAGGTACCAGTAAATTTTTATTATACTGTTAAGATTGTTTCCCATATTTCTTTGGTTGTAGTTTCTTATTTCTAGTTTATGTATAGCTGCATTAAGTTATGCACTGTTGCTACTTAATTAAGAACCTCGTTATTTTTACTTAATTATTACTATTTACTGCATGTGTTAATGTTAATTTTTTTCTAAATTAAATTGAATTTTTGGTTTGCACTTGCTTGGCAGTATACATTGTTCCTCTTCGTAGAGATACAAACAAAGTTATTGTTGACACACCATGTATCAATTTTTTTTTTGGTGTTATTTTTTGCTACAACTTTATTTCTAATATCCTAATCATGTCATTTTCAACACAAAAGAATAATAGATAAACAAGTGGGGGTTTGTGGTTTTTCACAACCAGTTTGGTTTTCCACAATTCCAGTGTTTTCTTTTTTTTTGTTCTCTTGCTCTCTCTTGTTATTGTGTTGTGATATCATCTAGCTTAGCTATTTATATATATATTTTTGTTCTAATAGCGAAGCTACTTAACCTACATTTTTTTTTTCAAAAGTAGCTTCACTATTAGAACAAAAAAAATATTCAGCTTTTGAAACTTCAATTGACCCCCCATCATAGTCACAAGATTTGTGAATTAAATCCGAATAATTTGTTTTTTTGGTGATGCCGAACTGAACGTCGAATTATTCGGTTGACCGAATTTTGACCAAATTAAACACGAATAATTCACAAATTTTACGATTTATTCGTGAATTTTCTGAATTATTCACAACTTTTTCCTGAATTTTTCCCATAACATTTTTTTTGCTCTCTTGCAGAACTAAGATTTCTGATCCGAATAATTCCAAATCACAAATTTTTAACCTCGCCAAATTGAACCCAAATAATTCATTTGTCATTGTGCCCCCCATCACACATCAAGGCACAACACAACAAACCTCAATTCATAGAATTGATTTATTTCACAACAACTCTTTTTTTTATTTCAATTAAACATGCTAAATATTAAAAAATAGATAAAATGAAAATTAATCCACTGACAGGATGTGTACCAAAACCCGAAATTCAAATTCCTTGTTACAAAAGTAGTTCATACTGTTTCTCAGCCTAGTTACAAGATAAATACGTTACCAGATCGATGCCAATTACATATGAAAAAGAAAAACACTAACCAGTGTTGATTGTCGACACAAGCAGCTTAAATACAAATATTTATTTATTCTAGCAACATCAAGCCATCCATCCAGTCACTAATTAATCAACTAATTAATTGTAATTACTAATGGCATACACATACACCATGACAAAACTAGATTTGAAATTTATAAATATTACTTCAAATCTGTTTGGTGATCAAGTTTGGTTGTGTGTCGCAAAGCCAATCGTAACCATCAAGGCCATCGAGGTTTGGCAACAGGGAGTTGTGTACTTGCTCTGCCGCAGACAATCCTGGGTAGCAATTCTCTTCCCCTTGGCAATTGGCATTGGCATTGTTGTTGTTATTGAGAGTATGATGTGATGTCATCATTTGAGGGGATCCGATGTGGCCTTGAAGTAACCGGTCTAGGCCGCATGTCAGTGCACCTCTTGCCACCATGTCTTCGGCCATCTTCACCTGTGACAGGTTTTAGACATTTAGATCTTGATCAGGTTTTGGAAATGTATAATAAATCTGTTTGATAAGAAACAAAAGAATTGGATTTTACCTTGACCCGTAGAGTTTCGACATCAGATTTAAGGACTCTGTTATCGGTTACAGCAGTTGAGAATGTATGGTTGGCATCAGTTAACTGCTTGAACAGAGATGAATTTTCTCCCCTTAATTGATCCACCTAATTAAATATTAGAATGTGAAATTCTTAGATAGTACCTACACTTTAGAAAATTTAAGGCAATTCAGTTGATTTAGGATTTTAAAGAAAAAGGTAGGTACCTGTTGTTCAAGATCGGCCAAATGAGCTTGCTTTCGTTTCCGTGATCTTCTTGCTGACTCTCGGTTCGACACCATCCTACCAAATTCAAAACTTTTGTTTAATAAATTGCAAATATGACAATTGGTAAGTTCATAGTAAAGATAAAAGTTATTAGGTGAAACCTCCTCATGCGCTTGATATCTGTAGTGCGGTTTCCGTTTTGGTCGAATGTGGCTTCCTCTTCTATTGATTCTCCATCGGATTGATCAGAGTCACTAGTCACGCCTGGTGCTTGATTTTCTTTCCCACCTGATTTGTTAAACGAGTTCGGGCTGTCCGCTGTACAAGTTTATTTTTTGTTTGTTAAAATTTCAGAATCATTGATTGTTATCTACATGTTCTTTTCCATTGATATGCACAACAAGTACTAACCACACTTTTATCATTTATCTTATATATATATAAATATACTCCATGTTTATTAAAAGTTTACAGTGTTTTTTAAATAAATATTAAGGAAAACAGAAAATCAGTATTGTTATCAAGGCTTTCAAAAAGAAAAAGAATTTCCCACAATGTATCCTACGGTACAACTAAATATGTAATCTCATTCCGTATAATTTTATAACAACTGAACATGTACTTATAAAATATCAAACATTAGTCCTAAGGTGCCCAAAAAAGAGGAAGAATTTTTCATATATAATTTCAACCATTTCAGAATATATTCTATTTTTGGTCCCCTTTTAAACAAAATTTTGTTCAATTTAAATACATATTGATTTCTTTTTCTCTAATACTTTGATGCTAGCCTTTGGCATTTTTTTTTGGATTTCTTGAAATGCATCATGATCATGTATCTTTCTCACAATCCTCATCAATCATTGACAAAAATATATAAATTGAAAATTTTGAAAAGGAGATAATGGAAAGGTACAAAACAAAAGCAATCAAAACATAAATAGAGGTAATGGAATTTAATTTTAAACGTGAATAAGTTAATTTTTTCTTTTCTTTCATTTTTGGTGTCGCCTTATACAAATACTATTTATTTATTCACTAATTTCTTTGCATGAGTCCATGATATAAATGTATAACATCGAAGGATCAGTATTAGGATCCAAATCTTAAGCTTTGAGATTCAAAAGCTTGATCCAAGCTGCTCAATTTGATTCACATATCAAACTTTTTTATAAAACCCAATTTTATATACCATTTTTTTAATTAAAAATAGGAAAAAAAAACTATTTCCTTTAGACGATCTAGGTTTTAAAATTAATATGTTTCAATATCTCCATATAAAATTTGGTTTTCTATAAGACTTTAGTATGTAGATTAGTTTGAGAGGCTTGGATCAACGTTTTGATCATCAAAACTCGGGTTTTAGACCCATTATATCTACCGATCATAGCATAGTACCAGGTAGAGACTAACTCAATATCATTAGTCTCTTCAATAAATGCAAAGAGAAGAAGCAAAACAAAGCTATATTACTATATATATTATATGTAAACATACCACAAATGGATGACTGTGATTCCATGGTTGTTGAAATGGTACGATGACATATCAGGTTCGGGTTTGATGACCAAATTTGCCCGCCTCCACTTCCAATCATGATATCCTACAACGACCAATTACACAAGAGATAACACATTAACATTCACAATTTCAATTCAACCAACATACATGGCTTCAATTTATATTCACTTGCATGATTCTACGAAGATTTTAACAGATCAATTTTGGCTTCATGCAACGCACGCACGAATCATATGCGTTGTTTTGATTCTATAGTCCACACGCTAAGTCAAAACTGCTCTGTTAAAATCTTCACCCCATCATTTTTTAAAGAGCAGATAGAACTATGGAAGTAGTGGAACAGAATCTTATTCACCCATATCCCCGTAAAAACATTTTCAGATTGTCTGTGGCATCGTTGGTGCAAAGAACTGTAAAACTATGATGCTCTACAATTTTGAGACCCACAGTTCAATAATACAGCACAGTTCGCATCAACCCATACTGCCACAGAGGTTTCAGTTTAAAAAATAACTGATAATAACGACAAATTTAAAAAAGGTTTCGCACCGAAACATGAACCTAAATAACTTTTTAAAATTATTGACAGAGTAGTTTTTACTTCATGCTGTGCACTAACAATATAGTCAAGCGACTTGCATATAACTCATGCGCTGCATGAAGCAAAAACCACCCTGTCAATATATTTACCACCTAAACATGTATTTAAAAATCAGAAATTGCACCGGTAAGTAATCGATAAAGAAACAAACTGGGTAAAGATATTGACAGAGTAGTTTTTACTTCATGCAGCGCATAAATAATGACTTGCAGATAACTGATGCGCTGCATGAAGCAAAAACTAGCCTGTCAATATATTTACCAAAGAAACTCACCCCGTTGAAAGCTCCCCACATATCGTCAAACGATTCAGGCTTGCTCTCAGTCGCTGGCGTCGATGGTGCGATCAGCAGTTCATCTAGATCCACCGGCGCCGAAGAACGGCCTCCGTTGGTGGTGGTGGTGGTGGTGGTTGCTGCCGTGTCGAAGAACGGATCGAAATTGTTGTCGGACTGACACTTCTTCATCGCTAAGCAAGCAATCTCTCAATCGGTAGTAGTTTATTTTGTGATGAATTTGGAGTGGGGCGTAGGTGTATCGTACTTTTCTTTCTTCTTCATTTGTTTAATGATATGAGATCAAAAAGTGAGAAAAGGAACGAAGAAAGAGATCTCACCTCATGGAAAAACGATTTGTTGTCAATAATTTGCCACTAGAATTGGGTTTATCTACGGAAATGCCACTCTAGTACGGACGTAGCAATGTAGCATACCTTTTCTTTTGATAGTACTCGTTAATTTTCAATTTTTCAATAAATGATTATGTTTAATATAATTTCTTATTAATAAAGTGACATGTGAGACAATTTGAGTTAACAAGTAGTTTTAGGGCTTGTTCGGATTTTACTGTTTCCCACGTGAACAGTAATAACCAGTTTAAAAATTTTACAATTTCATTTCCTTTCGTCCGTCGAACAGAGCCTTAAATTTTAAATAAGTTTTTTTTTTTATTATATATGTCAATTATGTAAGGAATAATTCAAGTTTTGCTCGATATGCTCTTGACTTAAGAGTTTGCTCCAGTGGTGGTTTATTAAGACTATGCTCCACAATTTAAAGGTGAAATGATATTAATAGAAAGAGAAGGGAAGGAGATGTCAATCATTTCCCCTCCCTTCGCGTACCCCGTTATGAAGCTGAGTCTAAATGAAATGATGGAGTAACCGGTCCTGACTGAAGATATTTACGTTCTCTTGAAGTAGAAATTTTGAGGGAGTGGAGAAAAACAGGAGGGAGAGAGGATGAACTGTCTTTAGAAATTTTGTAATTTTATTTACCATCAAATCAAAGTGTAGAGGAGGTGAACTCGCTCTGAGTTTCCTTCCTTTCCTTCGTTTCTCTGTTTGTGGAGCACACCCTTATTAGCAGATGCAAAGATAAGAGCTTATACAATAAAAATAAATATAACAACAAAATTATGTAATTTTTATCTTGTCGAAATATATGAGGCTAGTCTTAAAAATAAAATAAAACAGAGGTTATTACTTATTGCATATTAGTTAGTAAATAATGGATAAAGCTATTATCTTTCCATCAAGTGCATTTTTCTAAGATATATAATAATATATAACTTACTTTATTGTATATTTATCCACACATAAAATAAGAAAATCATTTGATAAAAATATCAAAGTAGCAACACATAAAAAATATTTTAATTTGAAAAGTGTTCGAAATGGGTATTTTTTTTTATGGTAAACTGGAAATCTAATGAAAACAAGAGTGAGTCTATGGTACTATACATATTACGATTTGGTCCGTAATATGGATCAATATTTTTGTTTTTAGAATCTTATTGGACGATCCGAACCGTTCAACATAATTTTCATAAAAATATGCACTTGCAAACCAAATTTTATATTTTTTAGAATTTTTTTTACTATTTTTTAAGATACGTAGAAAATCACTGTTTTTGGATGGTCCAGAATTTTCAGATTAAGTAATTTTCTATGTTAAAAATAGTAAAGAAATTATAAAATATAAAATTTGATCTGCAAGTACATATTCATATGAAAAATATATTGAATGGTTCGGATCGACCGTTAAGATTTTAAAAATAAAAATATTAATTGTATTACAAACTAACCCGTGATATGTATATCACCCTATACTCATTCTTAAAACAATTAGGGGCCTTGTTCGACAGTAATCTCGAAAGTACTGTTTATGTGGAAAAAAAAAAATTCACTCAGACTGAATTTATTTTTTCCCCACGTAAACAGTAAAATCTAGTTCAAAATTTTCAATTCTTATATCTATTCTTATTCTCTACCGAGCTGCCGAACAAGTCCTTAAAGTAAAAAAAAAAAAAAAAAAAAAAATCAAGAATATGCTCCGCAGGAAGCTGCCTAACGGAACACCAAAAGGGTGAAGTTGAAATAAATGAAAATGGCAAAGGGTATTTTAGACAATTTAAAAGTAGATTAATGGATGCCAATATGGATTCGCACCGGCCACGAGGAAAAAGGTTACAGTCATATGATCTCCACGTTTGAAACCTTACTCATTTCCACCTCACCTTACTTCTAAATCCGCTGTTCCCTCCCATACACCGGATCTCCTCAACCCTGCCATGTGTTGTTTCTGTGTTCACTTCATAGCATCTCCAAAGATTGTATTGGAATCCCTTTGCTGTTTGCTGTTTGGAACAAAGGAGCTTTAAGAAATGACGCATTTCTGTCTTGTCTTCTTTCTTTCTTTCATGGTTCTTTTGGATCTCTTTATGGGTCCACTAGAAGAATTCAGATACAGTGTAGTATGAAATCTGAGTCGTTCGTTTTAATCTGGCACGAATCTCAAATTAGTCTCCCTGTATTTATATTTAAATGGGGGTGTTCATCATTGAATTCGTATCCTCTGCATTTACTCAAAAGGGCATCTTTTTGAGTTAAAGCATCTAGACCATTCAATTCGTTTTAAAATTCGTGTTGACTAGATCCGTATTAATGTTAAAGAGCTCATGTTTTAAAATCATATGATCAAAATAATTACTTTTAAAATCAGACGACCGAAATACATTAACTCAAAATATTATCTTTAATGCAGATGATAGATGCTCTTCATCATTTCAGTTAAAATCAAAACAAAATAGATAAACTAAAATTTTATTCGATTTTTAAACATACAACTGAACCGATCGGAATAAACTTGTTAAGCGAACTAAATTTTGTTTGCTAGATTGAATCATAATAAAAGATTATTTTTTTAAGATGAATTAATTTTTTTTTAGTTTGGTCTAACTAGTTTTAAATCAAACCTAACAATATAAATTATATCGTATTTTCTTTAATATTTGGTTAGAACTGGTACGAGTTAAAAAAATTTGGCCAGTTCGATTTAATCAGTTTTGAAATTTCTAAATTGAACCGAACTATTAGACCAGACCATATCAATAACGCTAAATTGAACGTAAAAGTCCAGGATTTTTAAATTCATATTTTTTATTAAAGATGTGAAAATGATATACAATTATTGTATTTGGTCTGGTTAATAAGTAAAAAATAAATCTTTCACCAAAAAATTACTTTATATTTCTTAATTAGAAATCTTCAGAACCTTCATTTGAGAAAAATGAGAAAAATAGATTGAAAAATCCTTCTTTAGGATTTTAGCAAATCCAAAATCATTTTCTCTACTTTTATTTGAAAATGAGAATACAACAATTTCTACTTTCATACAATATCTTAGTATAGTATATAGGGATATTAATTATTAGACATATTGGGCCGCTATAAATCAAGCATTAGTACCTACCCATACTTCCACTTCATGGTTTTAAGAACTTGATCCAAAATAGCCCATATTAAATATATATATACTCACACAATTTAACTTAGCCCAGGCCCAACTGTAAATGTTACACTAATAATTAATTACATGCTAGCTGAGCTTCCAAGTTTTTGGATGGTAATGATCCTTTTTAAGATCAAAATATATAAAAAGCTACTTTACATATATATATAAATATACTAGTATCATATCCGTGCGTTGCAACGGGGACATATTATAAGAAACAAATATATCAATGAAAATAATAATTATCTAAAAATTAAAACACATGTTAATAGAAAATTTATATGATTATGCATTTTTAATTAACTTTAATCGTGATCTCTGATAATAATTTGATGATGTGATGATTTTTTATTTTTAAGTACCAATGATATAAAATAATAGCTCGATTCGAATCTAATATCAAATATCATACAACAATTCAATATCAACATATAATATGATATAAAAAAACATAAATAAAAAGTGTTATTGTGTGTATGTATAGGATACACACACACACACACACATAATATAAGAAAAATATATATTTACACACACGTTCCAATTTATATTCTTCTTTGTTTCCAATTTAGAACACACACACACACACATTGATATATTCTATATCGGAAATATATTCTAAATTGCCCACACCAATATGTATAGAAACAAAGAAAGAAAAATAAGAAAATAAAAAAAAATGATTTCCATTGTGATCTGTATAGAAACGAAGAAGGAAACAATAAATAAGAAAATGAAATTAAACTTCTATACATACCAACATACACTAGAAAAATAATTGCGGCGTAGCCGCAACAACGACGCACCTAGTTATTTATTCACTTTATGATTTCTTCACTTGTTTCACATGTTTGTTTGTACGAATATTTTATTTTGGGTTGAAATTGACACCTCAGGGCAGATCTCCTGTTCTCTTAACTTTCATTTAATAAACTACAAAAAATAAGGAAAACTAGTATTGTGAAGTCGAAAATTAAATAATCAAACAATTTAATATTTGAATAAAATATCGTCTATGTAATCGAGAACGGTTCGTCTTTTATAATACATATAAATATATATTTCAATTCTGGATTTTTTTAGAAAAATCACAAATATTGAGAATAATTTGAATATAACTAAGAAATAATTAGTAAATTATGAAAATAATTTAGAAATTTTGAAGAAATTTTAAGTATACATTTAGTTTGTCCATTTATGCAAGAATTGCTGAAAATAAATAACTCGCGAATCATGTTATCATGCTAATAAGAACAAAATATAATCTTATAATTCATAGCTATTTTTCATCAAAAGTCCAAAACAAAAATAAAAATAAAAATGTACTAATGTTTGTGAAATATTTTAATAGGATTTGGTTTCCGTCAATATATTATTCTAGAAGCTGACTAATTATTATTTTTTTCCTTTATTTTTGCTCTTGACCAGTTTATTTTTTGTATCTTATTTTATTGATCAATTTATATAGTATCCGACGCAATATTTTAGTATGATTAAGATTAAGAAAAGTTAAATCATCCAGCACATCAATTTTGAAACACGTCGCATTTTATATGAAGGGTTGCATTAGAATTTCTTAAAAAGCTTATTGTGTGTTTGTATAATACCTTCTTTAGTTTTTTTCTCTCTCTTATCTTTGGAATTAACCCTGATCTTTTTTTCTTTTTACTTTTTACTTTTAAAATTTCTTAAAAAATGAATTTCAGTAAACATATCATAGCACGGTTTTAGTTTTCTATTTGCTCTCGCCATGTGAAATGAATTTTAATTTATATTTTATTGGTTTAAAAAGAAAAAAACAGAAAAAGGAAAAAAAAAAACAGCAAAAAAAATGGTCCGGACAGGACAGGACCGGACCCGTACCCGCCTAAACTAACCTGCAGACCCAAACCGAGCAACCTGCGGACCCGGACCATGCAACCTGCGGACCCGCGCTACCCGGGGGTTGAGCCGGACCGGCCGAGTAAGAGTTTTTGAAAATAAACCCGTACTACCCTACCAGACCTACTCGCCTACTCGAGAAATCCGTGTCCGTGCCACCCCCGCCCGCCCGGATTTGAACCGTACCCGTCCGATCCAGCCCGTTTTCAATACACTAGCTCAACCCATTCCCAAGTTGCGTCGATAAGGATTATGCATAGTGTTTATGTTGTGTATTTTAGGTATCAGATAATGGGTCAATTTAATACACTTTTTCACTTTTAAATTTATAAAACCTTAGTACACAATAATAGGTCAGTTGCAAGCATACAACCTATCCTTGTAGTAGTTTAGGTATCGATCCAAAGACAACGGGAAATATTACTTTTTACTAAATTAATTAATTCTAAAACAGTGCAATAAAAGTAAATGGGGGGTTTGTTTGAAAATTTGTTTTGTGGGTTCAATACCCGATTGAGAGTCTAAAAGTAAACAAAGCAATTTAAACAAACAAATAAAAGGAGTTTTGTGATTTAATGAGATGGAAGTCTAGGGGCTTTTGGCATACAATCACTTGGTCAAATCAATACTTAGTTGGTTTCTAAATTCATGTTTACAATTATGGGGTTTCTAAGCCTTAAATATAAAAAAGGGTCACTTTCGTGAATTAATGACGTGCCTAAATAATTCGAATTTCACGATTAAGTCCTTCACCCTAGCTATCTAGATCATAAGCACAGGTTAGCCTAGTTTATCCCTAAATATCAATACTTCACGATGAAGTCCTTCATACCAATATTTGGTTCAATTCTAGGGGTCCCAATCAAATATGAGGCTTCACGATTAAGTTCTTCACCTCAATTTAACCTTTGTTTCTTGTGGTTCCGGACTAAGAAATAGATTTGGTCATTTCTAATCTTAATCCTAAGGTTATTCATGTATACAATTTGGTACCATCAATTCTTTGATCCTAGCACTTTAAGTTTGTTAGACCTAAACGGGACGCTAATTAACGAGCACACAAATCATACAAGCACATGAATTATAAAATCAACAAGAACAAACATGCAAACAAACAATCATCATAGAGAAAAATATCCAACTAAGGTAGATTTTAACACAAGTTCATGTTTTAAGCCTAAGCCCCTATAAAGGAAATCTAGCCTCTCATGGGTGCGTTAACATCCAAGAGAAATACAAGAGTAAACATGATTAAAACTAAGAAAAACAAGAAAGAGAATAGAAAACACCAATCTCTTCGCTCGCTGCCCCTTGTTACCTTTGCTCGCTCAAGAAAACCTTCAATCCTTCGCTCCAATCGCCTTCAATCACTTGGGGAAGATAGAAAAGATGTGGAAAGATGTGTAGAATAAAAGCTAAGATGAAAGATAATCTTTCCCTGGTGTCTCCCTGCCAATATATAGCTATTTTTGTGCCTTGGGAAACAATCCCCCGAAATCTGGAAGGAAATCTGAAGAGATATGATGAAATCAGGCCAGACTGGCATTCGTGCGGCCTCTTGTGCGTTCTTCACAAATTCTCTGCGGCCAGTACAAATTTCCTGCGGCCTGCATAAAATGGAGAATTGGCTGGAGATCATGCAGGATTTTGTGTGGTCCACACAAAATTCCTTAAGGTCGCACAAAGGCCCGCACAACTCTCTGTTTTGATAGGAGAAAACTTGATAAATTCCGAATTTTATTTTCGGCTTGAATTTATTTTGTGTGACCCGCACAGAATTCCTACAGGCCACACAAACACCCACATAATTGCTCATTTTGCTCGATTTCTGCAATTTAAATAAGGCAAAGACAGTAACTTGGTTCTTTGGTATATTCTATGTTAAACTAAGCTAAAATACAAGAGATTTGGTGAAGTTTTAGAGATAAAACCCTAATCGAAAGTATATATAATTGAGGCTTATCAGTTTATAATTATTTTGAGAAGAATTATATTTTTATAATTTTTTCTGAAAAAGTAGTAGGAACAGAATCATATGCCGATTTTTTTTCCTTATCATCCTAATTAATTAGAATTAAATGAATACCACCTATTAATTCCGAATTTATATTTCACCACGAACTCGGATCCCAATAGATGCGCGGACTCGGTATGCGTACTGAAATTAATTTTTTTACTAATCCGTCTGCATACTTAGAATGTGCACGGATTTTTTTTTTAGTTCTATTATGAATTGTTTGTAATTTTTTGACCAATTTTTTTTATTCTATTATATTTTGTTTTGTGATATTTAGAATTATATGTACACATAAAATTTGACGGTGAAATTGTAAAATTTTTTTTCAAACAATTGGCTCATGAAAAGTACATAGAATTAAATTGGCTTTGTCTCAAAAAAAAAAAAATCAACATTGCTTCTGGAGTTTGTATTGGCATTTGGCAATCATATTACGCAATATATATAAGAAATTTCTAGCTGTTTTGCACTGGCATTAATAAATTATTATAACAAAACTAGCTAGTAGCTCTTATATATATATATGAGGAGGGTTCAAAATTTCAAATGCACTCAAATTTTTGTGCACCCAAATGCACCTTATTCTTTTTCTTCATTTTTAAAGTCTGAATAGTCAATCTGAACCGTTAGATGCGATATATATATTAAGATGTGCTTGGAGACCAAATTTTACATTTTTTGGAATTGTTTTACTATTTATTAAGCCACTTTGAAAAATCGCTGATCTAATGGTCCAAAAAATGTAAAATCAGCGATTTTCAAAGTAGCTTAATAAATAGTAAAAAAAATTCCAAAAAAAATATAAAATTTGGTCTCCAAGAACATCTTAATATATATATATATATATATCGCATCTAACGGTTCGGATTGACTATTCGGACTTTAAAAATGGAGAAAAAAGATTTGAAAGATAGGATGCATTTGGGTGCATTTGAACCCTCCTCTATATATATATTTGAAGACAACGGAATCCAACGTACTTAACGTGTAGGTTAATACTTAATAATTAAGCAAACCATGGTAGGAGGTTTCTTAAGTATTTTTTAATTTAGATTCCTCATTCTATTCCAGAATAATTTTTTTTTTTCAAATAATTCATGACAGAATTAAAAAAAAATAAAAAATCTATCCGCATACGTACTGGGTATGTAGACGAATTAGTAAAAAATTCAAAAAAAAAAAATTAAAAATCAATTTTGGTACGCATACTCAGTCCGCACACCGATTGAGATCCGTGCGAGGACTGAATCTGAGTTCGTGGTGGAATCTAAATTCAGAATTAATTGGTGGTATTCATTTAATTTTGATTTATTAGGATAGTAATGAAAAAAAACGGAAGCATATGTGAAATATACAGTTAAATGTGAGTAATCACCTGCCGTTATTTTACAGTTAAATGGTAGTCATCACCTGCCGTTATTCTCGCTATTCTCTAGTGCATCCAAACGCATAGTAGTCATAACCAATTTCCCAAGTTAAATATATAGTTACGTGGTGTTTAAATTAAATAATTGTAACGACGGTTCATTATGTATTTTTATTTGAAAAATATAATTACTATTATTAGAGGTGCTCATTGGGTCCGATTTATTTGGTTTTGAACCGAACTAAATTAGTTTGGACTAAATGGTTCGGTTTTTTCGGTTTAATGGTTCGGTTCGATTCGGAAGTTTTCAAAACCAAAAGAATCTAACCGATCAAACTTTTATATATTATGAATTTGGTCCGGACCGTCCCGGTTTATTTCTTAATCAATTGCTTTAAATACTTCGATTTATTTCTTAATACTCTGATTTATTTCTAATTAATATACTTTGGTTTATTATAAATCAATTGCTTTAAATAAAAAAAAATTAATATATTTCAGTTTGAACCGAATAAATTGAGCAAATTAAAATAAAACTTTAATTCGGTTCGATTCAGTTACAATGCTAATTCGGTTCCGTTCAGTTTTAATGGAGAAGTACAAATCAACTTTTTGATTTTTATATTTTTGAAAACGAATTATAACTTTGCTTTGCCAGCCGATGGCAGCATCTAAGCGGAACAATACCAATTGTCATCCAAATTTCATTGAACCGATCAAACAAAATAAAAATAATTATTCAAATCTTTAAAGGCATGTTCGACATGAGAATTTTGTAGAAATGAAATTTTTTAATATAGGAATGAGAATTTCAATTTGTCAAAATCAAAGTTATTTAACTTACAGGGAATTTTAGAATATAGGTGTTCGACAAATGCATAAGAAATTTGATAGGATGTTGGTTTTTTTTTTTCTTTTATAAAAGATGTAAAACTACAATTAAACAAGCGTATTAATACTAATCATTGATTATGATCAATATAATTGTATATATTAGATTCTAAAAACAAAAGATGAAATTGCTAAGTTTATGTGGAATGATTATGTTAGACGTCAGAATAGAAACTTAATTTAAAATTAGCTTAATCTATTAAAATTAAATATTGTTAGTTAATTATGCTTGTTTAATAATTTCTTGTATTATTAATTGTGCTTGTTTAGGATATAAATATTTTTTAAATGAAAGATATAATACCAAAATGTAATTTGAATTATTGTTAGTCTTGTATTTCAACTTTCGTATCTGTGTATTTTAAACTATTTTAGCTTAATGACAATTTAAATACTTATTATTTTCTTCTTTTCATTAGTATTTTTTTTTATCGTTCAAATTAAATTTAAAAAAAGGAGCACTAGACCACACTATCCTTTTTTCCTTTTTATAGATTACTAGGCCTAGTAGTATGTGTCAAAAATTTATAAAAAATACGGCAAGGGAATGAAAAAATAGATGAAATTGTTAGGCATATATATGTGGGATGATTCTGTTAGACGTCAGAATAGAAACTTAATCTAAAATTAGCTTAATCTATTAAAATTAAGTGTTGCTAGTTTAATTATGCTTGTTTAATAATTTCTTGTATTATTAAATTGTGCTTGTTTAATTAACTTTAGTCTTTGTATTATTAAATTGTGTTTGTTTAATTAAGTGCTTGATTGCACAAGTTAATTTCATTTTAATTAATTAAACAAGTATTGATTAGTATAATTTTCTTTTAATTATTTTTAGTTTCTGTTTGATCAATTATTAAACAATTATCAGCTTGCTTACTGTTAAAATATATTTTATGTCTCTTGTATATTTTAAGTTTTAGCTTTTGGGGAAAAAAAAAAGACCTCCGATCAGGTAGTATATTTCCTACAAAAAATCAACATAAAGCATGGCAACAGAGTTCCTTTGGATATTAAAATAGAAAATCAAATCAGCCGCCGAACGGTGCATGGGAAAAATTCATATCAATTGTATTTTGCCTATGAGAACGAATTTTTTTTATAAACCATAAATAATGAAATTATTTTTACGGAACCAATATGATTACTTTTTTTTTAAAAAAAAACCATAAGGACCGGACGGTCTGTCTGGTCTCAAAATCAGTTTTTTCCCAGACCGGACGGACCGTTCGGTCTCACATTTTTTTTTTTATAAAAGAAATTTTTTAAATTTTTAAATTTTTTGTATTAAAATATTAGAAATGTTGAATATATTTCTTTGAAAATAGATGAAATACAATATAATTTGATTTATTAGAAAGACTGCAACAAATAACACGGATCAATATTTTTCAGATCAGGTTTTTCGCGGCTGTAAGAAAAATTAATATATTTCTTTATGTGTTATTGGAAAAAAAAATGCTTAGATTCTGAGTTATTGATCCCTGTTCAAAAGTCATTTCTAGGTAATTCAGAAAATATTGTGATCTTTCTAGTACATTTAATTTATGAAAAGTTGTATCTATTTTTGAAAAAAAATAAAAACTTCAAGTTATTTAATGATTATTATTCAAAAAGAATTATCAAAATAGATACAACTTTTTATAAATTAAATGTCATAGAAAGATCACAATATTTTCTGGATTATCTAGAAGTGACTTTTGAATTGGGATCAATAACTCAGAATCAAAGCATTTTTATTTTTTTTCTAATAACACATAAAGAAATATATTAATTTTTCTTACAGCCGCAAAAAACCCGATCTGAAAAATATTGATCCGGGTTATTTGTTGCAGTCTTTCTAATAAATTAAATTATATTGTATTTCATCTATTTTAAAAAAATATATTCAGCATTTCTAATATTTTAATACAAAAAATAAAAAAATTTAAAATTTTTCTTTTATTTAAAAAAAAAAAATGTGAAACCGAACGGTCCATCCGGTCTGGAAAAAAACTGATTTTGAGACTGGACGGACCGTCCGATCCTTAAGGTTTTTTAAAAAAAAAAATAATCATATTAGTTCCGTAAAAATAATTTAATTATTTATGGTTTATAAAAAAAATTCTATGAGAAGCCAAGGAAATTGGAGGCGCCGCCCTAAATATCCGACCTTTTGCTAGCCTACTCTCTCTCTCTCGTTCTAATCTATATATATGAACATAAGAACATTGATCTGAACAAAAAATTAGAATAAATTCAAAAGAAAAGAAAAATAAATAAGAAAGAAAGGGGAGAGAGAGATCCAGCTAAATGGGTGCAGAGAGGTGGGCAGGGATAGGTCCAGCCATAGCAAGCTTGTTCTTCTTATATCCCATGGTGAAGAACTATATTCCCCCGCAGCTCAGAGACTACGTGGCCGTCGTTTTCCAAAAGGTGCTCTTTTTCATCAGACCCTACACGGACATCACAATCCAAGAGTATCGCGGTGAGCGCATGAAGCGTGACGAGCTCTACACCGCTGCCCAGGCTTACCTGAGCTCCACCTGCTCCTCCCGGGCTGGCAAGCTCAAGGCTGAGCTGGGCCGAGACAGTGACACTCCACTTGTCACCATCGACGACAATGAGAAGGTCCCAGACTCCTTCAAAGGTGTCAAGGTCTGGTGGTATGCCGGAGCACGATCCCCCAAATCACAAACCATCAGCTTCTACCCCGGTGAAGAAGAAAGCAAGTATGTCATATTGATCGTAATTATTTTTAATTTTCTTTATATATATATGTAATGTAAACATGATGTACGTAACTACGTACTCCATTCATTCCGTTTTAAGTAATTTTTTTAGCAACTTTTGAACAATTATCAGGTACTACTGCTTAACCTTCCACAAGGACCACCGCAATCTGGTTGAGGGCGAATACTTGAAGCACGTTCTTCGACAAGGGCGCAATGTGACGCTACAAAGACGTCAACGAAGGCTCTTCACAAACAGCCCCAGTAGCAACTGGCACGGCTACAAAAGCTCCGTCTGGAGCCACGTTGCCTTTGAGCACCCTGCTACCTTTGACACAGTAGCCATGGACCCCGAAAAGAAGAGAGAGATCATAGACGACCTCGTCACGTTCCGCGAGGGAAAAGAATACTACAAGCAGATCGGCAAGGCGTGGAAACGTGGCTATCTTCTTTATGGTCCACCGGGCACCGGCAAGTCGACCATGATAGCTGCAATCGCCAACTTCTTGGAGTATGATGTGTACGACCTTGAGCTGACGGCCGTCAAGACCAACACAGAGTTACGAAAGATCTTCATCGAGACAACCGGAAAATCCATCATAGTGATTGAGGATATTGACTGCTCGCTTGACCTAACTGGCAAGCGCAAGGAAAAGAAGAAGGAGAAGGACGACGGAGAGAAGGAGATGAAGGTGCCGGGGATGGAGGAAAGGGACGATAATAGCAAGGTCACCCTTTCCGGGCTTCTCAATTTTATAGACGGACTGTGGTCGGCATGTGGAGGGGAGAGGATCGTTATATTCACAACAAACCATTTAGAGAAGCTCGACCCGGCACTGATAAGGAGAGGCAGAATGGACATGCACATAGAGATGTCGTACTGCACCTTTGAGGCATTCAAGGTGCTGGCCAAGAACTATCTCGGTGTCGAGAACCACGACTTGTTCGAGACCATACAAACCCTTCTTTGTGAGGTGGACATTACGACGGCCGATGTGGCGGAGGGATTGATACTAAAAAAATCAAGAAATAAGGATGTCGGCGCATGTCTTGAGAATCTGATTAGAATGATAGAGGTAGCAAAAGAAGAGGCAAAGAAAAAGGCTGAAGAGGAAGAAGCAGCCAAACAAAAGGAGGAGAAACCCAAAATTGAAGAGCAATTGGCAACCACAGTGTGAACGGCATTAAGCACTGAACGTTTCAATTTACACCTCGAATTAATTATAATTAAATTAAGCTAGGTAAAAATATATGTTATATAATTTGATGTGTCTTAGACGCAGGTGCAATAAAATTCTTAATAATATGCTTTTTGGTATTGTCTGTTAATCAAATTACCACGAGATTAATCATATTATTTGTTACTATATATATTTTTAATGTTCGAAAATTATACTTTTGTTCAAAAATTTTAAATACAAAATTGTTTTACTTTAATTACTATTTCTTCAATATTATTTTTTCAAAACTATATCCAACAAATAATTCCTAATAAAATAAAACATTTACCTCAAATAATAAAAAATAGTGAGCGAATTGCAAATATTAAGATCACAAAATCACAATATATAGTTCGCCACATTGCACCAATAGTTTCCAAATTTGATCGAATTAGAACTATCATTGTGCTTCATGTCATGGAAATGATGTCATCCTCAATTGCGTAATTCCCAAGCTCATTCTAAAGCTTTCATTTTTGTTATTTTTAAAATTGAAATGTAATAGAGAAAAACAAAACTAATCAATAAAAATGATGATGAAATCTGTTGTTATTCCAATGGTTATTAGGATGCTGTTAATTTGATCCCAACCGTTAATCTTTATTGAGATTCATACATGAAACAAAATTCATTGAGATTTCCCACATGAAAAAAGTTTGAACAGTTGAGATCAGAATAGCAAGTACCTGTCATTTAGATGTATCTACCCTCTAGACCGGTGGATTCAAATCTGCTCATTTTCTTAAGAAAAGGAAGCACCCTCCTATTCTTTCATTCGGACAGTTCAAAATCAATCACACGGTTTCAATTATATCTAATTTGTTTTAATATATTATATTGATATAAAATAAAAATATAATTGAAGCCGTGTGATCGATTTTGAACGGTCCGAATAAAAAAATAGAAGAGTGAGCATATTTGATTCCCTAGACTGGTCTATTTAAGTCTTGATCATAAGTCCAACTTGTAGAATCTTTTTACGTGGTCGATGTGTGCAATTCAAAAGAGCTACAGTTGATTAAAAGGACATATATTGTCTTATTTTGAGGTAGGTATATCTTTTCTTTCGAGGAAATGTATATGGTCCATAATATAGATACTGAAGGTAGATGAGTACGCTAGATGTAAACTGCACGACAAGGACAGATCGATTTCTCATCAGAAATGTATTTTTCATGGTACTACTTACTGTCTAGGAAATATCAGCAACAATTTAAATGTGAGGCGATCTCTCTACATCCAGTAGTTAATTAATGCTTGTTGACTCCAAGTCTTCTCTTTGGGCTCCTAGAGGTTTAGTATCACCATTCGGCTTTTTGAATGGTGATACGCAGAAATATGATCCAAGGATGAGGGATGCGATCAATACAGAATTTAGATCCAGTCAAGTACTGCAAGCAATGGCGGATCCAATATATGATGTGAATTTCAATTGATCTATATTTTTTTTCTTTTAATGTATATATGTCATTTTCTAAGGAAAATTGATTGAGTACGTTAGATTTTCAAAGATCTAGAAGGCTCCGAGTTAGTGATTTGAATTAAAACTTTTGAATTAAGTTAGTAGTTCAGATTCAAACTTTGAAGCCGAATTAGTGGTTCCGACTTAAACTTTGGACCCAAACTATCAACTCAATTTCAAAATTTAAATCCAAGTTACCCACTCAGCGCCTGCTATGCCATAAAAAAAATTCACGTACTGAATCTATATTATTATATTATTTAATAATAATTTCTAAAAATAAAAAATTCTCTATAATGCTACGACATTTTGTAGCAATTTTTGTTTTGTTTTGTTTATATTTGAAATTTTTTAACCCAAATTGCACATTAAATTTATTATATTAAAACTCTCCTCTGAATTACTTCACATAAAGAATACCTTGTGATATTCTTATTATTAATTTTTTATATTCATTTATATTCATTGTAATGATTATTCTCTAGATAAATTGTGGTATTATTTATTATTTCATAAAAGACATTGGATTGTATTTTTCTATCTTTGTTCATTATGTGAGTTAATTTTTCTGCATTTAAAATTTTTTCTATATAAGTTACTCTACACATATTAATGACAATTCATTATTGTAAAAACTTTCATTGAGAATTAACAAAATGAGGCATACACGGATTCATTAGTTTTTATAGATGACAGGGAAATGAAATGGAGAAAATGGAGAAATAAAAAAATAATTTAATTGGTAGAATAAAAGATAGATGTAAGGAGAAATAAAGCAACGAATTGCTAAGGATTTATTCAATTTTAATGTTTTAAACCATGTAGCAGTCTGTGTGGAGAGCATGTTTTTAACTAAATTTAAATTTCTACACATAAAATAGATATATATAATCAAAGGAAGACAGATTATGTGATTGGAGGGTTGATATTCAATTGAAAAAATCATCTTTCAATCTCGGCCGTTGAAAGATCAGAACAACTACGTGAATAATATAAGAATGGAGATACTCGAAGTCTCGAATTGTTTCATAAATTAATTAACAAATTATGAATCGCTAAATTTCAGAATTTATTCAATTTTAATTGTTACGTATCGTGTAGCAGCATATGTGGTGGGTATGTTTTTAACTAAATTTAGACTTCTATACATAAAACAGATGCATTTAATCAAAAGAAGACAAAATATGTAATTGGAGAGCTGAGATCAAATCCGAAGTTTCATCTCTCAATCGTAGCCGTTGGCGGATCGGACACCCAACGTGCTTAATACTTAATAATAGAATGGAGATACAGACACATGTAGATTGATCACAGAGAGAGATAGCACTCAGTCACTATCATTGTTTCCTGGCTATTTGGAAAAAGGAAAAGAAAAAAGATTTTCCAAAATCCAGGTAGGAATATTTTGATTTACAGGAGAAAAGAACAAATTCTTTCCCAAATATGGGAATGTAATACCTTCTTCCACTTATTATATATGGTCCTGAAGAATCAGGGCATTATTTTTTTCTTTTTAAGAAACTTTTCTGGCAAAACAGGCCTCTACGTGGCATTTTAGCGATATCATATTACCCGTAATGTTCTGCTGGAAACCTTTTTGACAGATATATTAGCTCACCTGATACAACAAAAGTATGCAAATTGCAATTCCTACCTTTAAGCATGCAATACCTTTATAAAATGTTATTAGACTCCAAAATACATTATATAATTTTTAAAAACACTCACAAACCAGTTACTCTGTTTACATTTCATGGTAAGTATGAAAACTATTTTTGCTAAGTTATAATATTCGCAAGCTAGGTTATAAATGGTATTTAAGACCTTATCTTGCAAACATGCATGTGTAGTCAGGTGTTCACATACTGTAACTGTGTTTCTTGAATATACTAAATTTTTTCTCTACAAAAATCTTCTTAAAAAGTATAAAAATAAATAAAAAAGAACAGAATAGTAGGGAACATGTTTGCCTTAACTTACAGGAGAAGGGCAAAAGGGCCTGCAAAATTAACCAAACTAAAATATCCATACAATTATGATTTCATTCAAAATTTAACTTTCTTAAAAAAAATATAGTGACATAAATATATATTTTTAATTTTTTTTAGTCAAGACTGGTAATTAGTCAATTCTGTTTTTTTTTTTTTCCTCTTGCATTACATAATTTTATACCGTGCTTTTGGTTTGCTTACCAACTTGAGATCAAATCAACGCTAGAATTGCATGATGGTAGACTTTATGTTGGTAATTAAATTAGTATCTGATCAATCCAAGCAGAACTTCAAAGAAAAATAGAATAAATCCAGATCCTCAGAAATAGGTTTTGTGGACTGGTTACTGATATGTATGGCGAGTAAATTGTAAATATAACATATAAAGGTAGGGGTGAAAACGGATCGGATAGTGGTAAAATTATATCTATAACTGTTTTTTTTTTTTTTTTTTTTTCCAAATATGAATACAGATTGGATATTAAACGGATACATATGGATATGGATCGTATATCAGATATCCGTAGATATATACATAAATATTTTCGTTATATAGAGGTTGGCTAAGATCAAAGTGGTAGTTCCTGAGCTTTGGTACTACCAATTCGTTTTTCAATTTTCAAAGTTCAAAACGTCGATCCAAACCGTTCAAGTTGGTCTCTATATTAAAATATGCTTGGAGAGCAAATTTTACATTTTTCTGAATTTTTTTACTATTTATTAAGCCACTTTGAAAATCGTTGATCCAACGGTGGCTTACTGTTTTGTTAAGCCACCGTTGGATCAGCGATTTTCAAAGTGGCTTAATAAATAATAAAAAAATTCAGAAAAAATATAAAATTTGGTCTCCAAGCACATTTTAATATAGAGATCAACTTGAACAGTTCGGATCTATGTTTTGAACTTTGAAAATTGAAAAACGAATTGGTAGCACCAAAGCTCAAGAACTACCACTTTGATACCAACCTCTATATATATACGAGGAGGGTTCCAATGCCTCATTTTTTTCATACCTCATTATACCTCATCATACCTCATATTTTATATTTTCGTTTTCAAAGTCCAAATTGTCGATCTGAACAATTCAATAAAATATTTATACTAAAATATGCATAGAGATGAAATTTTAACTTTTTTTGCTATTTTTTAAGATAGGAACAAAATCACTGTTTTTTGAACCGTTCAAAAAACAGTGATTTTCTACCCATCTTAAAAAATAGTAAAAAATTTCTAAAAATTATAAAATTTCATCCCTAACCATATTTTAGTATGGATATCATGTTGAACGGTTCGGATCGACAATTTAGACTTTGAATATGAAAAAAATTAAGATATAAAATATGAGGTATGTTGAGGAATAAAAAAAATGAGACATTGGAACCCTCCTCTCTCTCTCTCTAATATATATCTCTCCTCCTTATTAAGGAGCTTAATGTCTAGATCCTGCAAGGGTCCTGATTTACTGTTTTTTTTTCGGAATGATGCTCAGCCGTTGAATTTCCAGATCGCACATAGATGAATTTTCCAAATTATGAGCTTCAACACTTTAAGTATGCATTGGTCGTGCCGCATATGATCCCAGTGCCCGTAGACCGCGGCTCTGAACCACGCATGGCTAGAGGTGCTACTTTTACCCAATTACTCGGATCCAATTCGGAACCGAACCGGATCTGACCCAAAACCGATCCGAAACCGACCCAGATCCGATTGATTTGGATAGGGTATGGTTTAAAAAATATAACCGGTTAAATTATGAGTACAATTACAAAATTAATAATTTAATATCCGACCCGAATCCGAATCAGAACTGATAGTGTAATGGGTAGGATATGGGTATCATTTAATTATCCGATCCATAACCGAACCCGACCCGATACCCGTATAAATACCCGATAAAATATATATTAATAACTCTGGATCAAGTTTTTGTGTTAGATAATATATTTCAGCTGTGCTATAGCTTGGTAAAACTTAACCAGGTTTATGCTGTTGTTTTACACTAGTTTTTTAATTACGACCTTAACAAGCTCGGTTCTTCTGTGCTAGATTTTACTAATATAAAAAAAATCTGCTCATATGACTAATCTAATATATAATACTTCCAATTCAATTTGCTATGTTTATAAACACATGAGCTTCAGTATCCACTTTTAGCACAGGTAACAGAGTAATTGATGACAAACGAGCAAGTTTGAAGGCATCAACAATTGAAGCTCTCATTTGTTACAACGATTGGCAAAATAGTAATTGAGATAATGTACTTGCAAATGATGAATCAATAGGATAGTATTTTTTTAATTTAGATAGATAACTAATAATTTAGAGTTATTATTTTTATTTTGCTATGTAGCATGATATATTTTATTATTTATGAATAAGATTAATAGTGTAATTTTTATTTTGTAGCAGTTTTTAATTTATATTGTAATGATTTATTATATGAGATGTTTAAGAAATTATAATTATATTTAAATGTAAATAATTTCTCAAATGCTTTGGAGTTGTGACATATACCCGCTCTGGATCCAGAATCGCCCCGTATCCGAACCGGACCCGATAATTCACAAACAAGTTATGGGTATCTATCTACCCGGAACCGAAAGACTGGACCCGAAATATCTACGGGTAGATAGGTATCCGGATCCGGACCCGACCCGATTTGAAACAAATAAGTATATGGATCGAAGTTCGGACCCGAACACTTTTAGGGTACGGGTCCAAATATAATAATACCCGGACCCGACCCGACAGCAACTCTACGCACGGCACCTGCGGACCGAGCTTGTGCACCGCGCACCCTTTTTCTTTTTCTTTTTTCTGCTGAAGGCGGGATTCAAGACCAGTTGGGTTCTATTGGTGCCAAAATTCTTACCACTACACTAGAGTTCACATGTGTTATCTTGTAGATAAATATAGTATTTAACTATTGTTTTCTACAAATTTGATTTAAATTATCTGTCCTCCTTATTATGGAGCTTAATGTTTTCTACTACATAATTTGCTTCCGTTGCTGTGCACGGACACGATTACTAGTATATATATATATATATATGTGGAGATGGTGTTGGGTTTTCGTGGAACGGTTCAAACCCATTTAATTAGCTTAAGCTGCGGAAAGAGTAAAACAAAAATTTTTACATCTAACTTAAGCTATGGATTAAATGAATCAAGAAGATTCGTTTAATCCTATTTACAGATCTACTCCATAATTGATTTCCTAAAGCATTAAATCTATTTACAAATTAAATAGATTAATATAACAATTTATACCTTGATTCCAAATCTCAGTTGGAATGCAGACCGAGCGAGTAGAGCCTCACCAGGGATGGAATCGACTCGCAGTATCACACGTGTGATACCTCTATTGGTTATCCACCAGGACTAACCGGAGAGCGATTTACTTCTTCTGCCAGAAATACCGTAAACCGCGGAATTCTGCAGAAACACTATTCACCGAAAAAGAGACAGATTAAATATATTTAAGAATGCAAGTTATTCCGTTTTACTAATAAAGCAAAACATGAAATACCGCAGAATCTAAAAATATATTTTTCCGAATCTCGTAATAACCGAAATCAGGGAAGAGAGGGAAAACCGATTAACGAAGTAATCAGATTAACACGTGAATTAGTGAGTCTTTCTCTCTACCCCTACCCCTCTATTTATAGACTTTTGAGGAGGTTGGCAAAAGACCAAAATACCCCTCAAAACAAATCTATTTACCAAAAGCCCTTGACACCTCATCCTTTTATCATGTGAAATGACCAAAATATCCTTGCCACCTCACATGACACATGTCAACACAAGGGAAGTCGGCATAGGGTGAAAATGACCAAAATACCCTTGGCCCATTAAGGCATGAATAGTGTTGGGCTTTGATTTTGGGCTTTCACTTTGGGCCTTTAATTTTAATTAAGGCTTTGATTATTTTGGGCTTTTAAATCCATAATTCAAGCCCATAATTAACAATTAAAATTCCAAATCATATATATATAATTGTCATGTACAATTATATTTCTTTTCGGTTATTGTTCGGTAACTTTTATACAACGTAACGTGTACGTTTATAAATTAACCGTCGTTTCTGCTTGTCATTCTAAATGACATTTATAATTTAATTATATCACGTATAATTAATTATAACCATCTTAATATTAATTATAATCAATTTATAATTAATCAGTAAGATTCTCCGAGTAGCTCCTATATGGTGTGACCCAATAGGATCTGTGTTATGTTGGTAAACAGAGTTAAAACTGTTTTAACTTCTGTTAGTCATGGGTGGCATCTGGCAACACATCATGACCATCCAATTACACAGATGATGCTGTACTGTACAATATCACGATCCAGTAAACAATTTACTTGTGTCAGTTCTTCTGTCTCATAGCTATCAGATCAGTTTCAAGGTAGATGTGTGTCATCCTTGGTAACTGTATCTTTTCTTGATCTTGAGTAGATTATCAAATATAATTACTCTTGTAATTATACCGCATGCAGATAATCTAACTCTATCAAGGGGCCCAGTGATGCTATAGCTCGTATAGAGATACGAGGGACAAATAGTATTCTTGGCAGACTATCACTTCCTCAGCTAAGTTATATATATGGAAATGCTACCGTTATGGCTGCTTTTTACGGACAGCGTTAGATAACACTTACTCATATATATTTCTTAGTGGGAACGATAAATACCTCATACTGTAGAACTTTGACACTGAATGAAAACATAAATGACACGAACACAATTCTATTTAATGTTTCATTCGGGGTCTGTCAAATACCATGTTCCTAGAACATGTATCCATGTGATTAAAATGACATCTCGTGTCAGGTGGTTTGTAAAACTTAACCATCTTTTAATCCACATGCTAACCTTATCGCGGTAATTAGTGTTCCTGCTAATTACCTTGGTCAGTGACTTTTAAGAGTATATATTATCTATATTATGGAGTTTCACAATTTCAGTCATGAACTCGAAATGATCCATAATTTCAATAATACTCAAGGCAACAAAATGATATATAAATAAACATTCAATTCATGAACAAAGCTTTATGATTAACTTATCGTATTATTGACTTCTAGATTATTACAAACTAACAATCTCCCACTTAAGTTAGGAGCCAATCATCGTAGGCCCTAGTTACACAAATCTCTAGTATTCTAAAAATCTCGTAGATCTAAAGAAAAACTCATAGCCAGTCTCCTATGTGTCTCAGACCCATAGAGGCAATATGCATCTGGTGCTTGGCTTGAGGAAGATGTTTCGTGAGTGGATCAGCTGTGTTGCTGACTGTGTCAACTCTACATATCTTTACATCACCTCTATTTACGATCTCTCGTATCAGGTGAAAACGCCGTAGAACATGCTTGGATTTCGAGTGCGATCTCGGTTCTTTGGCCTGAGCTATAGCTCCATTGTTGTCACAGTAGAGGTCCACAGGGCCTTGAACACTGGGAACCACTCCAAGTTCGCTAAGGAACTTCTTGATCCAGAAACCCTCTTTAGCTGCCTCGGATGCAGCTATGTACTCTGCTTCGGTGGTTGAGTCTGCTGTAGTCTCTTGCTTTGAACTCTTCCAGCTCACAGCACCACCGTTGAGTATGAACACATACCCAGACTGTGATCTTGAGTCATCACGATCAGTTTGGAAACTGGCGTAAGTGTAACCATTAATCACAAGCTCGGAATCACCACCGTAGACGAGAAACATATCCTTAGTTCTTCTCAAGTACTTAAGGATATTCTTTGCAGCAATCCAGTGCTCTTTGCCTAGATTAGCCTGATATCTACTCGTCACACTCAAAGCGTACGAGACATCAGGGCGAGTGCACAACATGGCGTACATGATAGAGCCAATAGCCGAAGCGTATGGTACTCTACTCATAATGCTTCGCTCGTCAGTTGTCGAAGGACACTGAGTCTTGCTTAGCTGAACACTATGAGACATTGGCAGGAATCCTCTCTTAGAATCCTGCATGCTGAACCGATTCAGCACTTTGTCAATGTACGTGCTTTGACTTAAACCTATAAGTCTATTTGATCTATCTCGATAGATCTTTATGCCTAATATATAGACAGCCTCGCCCAAGTCTTTCATTGAAAAGACTTTCTTCAACGAAGACTTGGCTTGTTGCAAAAAAGGAATATCATTTCCCATTAGTAGTATGTCATTTACATATAGGATAAGAAAAGCGATGGCACTCCCACTAGTCTTTCTGTATACACATGGTTCTTCTTCGCATCTGACGAAGTCAAGCTTTTTGACTTCTTCGTCAAATCGAAGATTCCAACTCCGTGATGCTTGCTTCAGTCCATAAATGGATTTAAGAAGCTTGCACACCTTCCCAGCATTCTTTGAATCCTCAAAACCCTCAGGCTGTGTCATGTACACATCCTCTTCTAAATTTCCATTTAAGAAGGCGGTTTTGACATCCATTTGCCATATTTCATAATCATGAAATGCGGCAATTGCTAGGAGTATCCGAATTGACTTAAACATAGCCACGGGCGAAAAAGTTTCATCATAATCTACACCGAGAATCTGTTTGAAACCTTTCGCTACTAGCCGTGCTTTGTATACAGTCATCTTACCATCCATGTCTGTTTTCATTTTGAAAACCCACTTGTTAGCTATGGGTTTTATTCCATCAGGTGGTACAACTAGGTTCCAGACCGTGTTGTCATACATGGACTGTATTTCGGATCTCATGGCCTCCAGCCATTTATCAGAGTCGGGCCTATCCATTGCTTCCGCATAGGTCAAAGGATCTTCAGTGTCATAGGCCGAGATCTCGTGCAGTCCCAAGTACCTTTCAGGTGCATGGACTACTCTTGTTGACCTACGTAGTACTCGTTCTTCGGGCTGTTGAACTTGATCCACAACTGTCTGCGGATCCAGTTCTACTTCAACTTGCGTTGAAGTACTTGAGCTCGGGACTAGAACCTCATCCACAGCTACTTGTGGATTTGGAACTTCCAGATGCTCATCAGCCGAAGTATCAAGAGGTGGGTTAATCTGATCTGGTTCAGATATTGTATTATGTGATGTATCTTGAATTTCTTCAAGTATTACATTACTCCCACTACTTCCTTTTGCGAGAAACTCGTTCTCCAAAAATATACCATGACGAGCAACAACTATTTTGTTCTCGGATTGGTAATAGAAGTAATATCCTTTCGTTTCCTTAGGATATCCTACGAAGAAGCATTTGTCAGCTTTGGGATCAAGTTTGCCAGACGTCGGACGTTTGACAAATACTTCGCAACCCCAAATTTTAAGATAAGACATAGTTGGGATTTTCCCAAACCATAACTCGTATGGAGTCTTTTCTACTGACTTGGATGGAACCATGTTTATTGTTCGTGCAGCAGTTTCTAGTGCGTGCCCCCAGAAGGATTTCGGCAGAGTGGCTTCACTCATCATGGATCGAACCATATCTAGTAGAGTTCGATTCCGTCTCTCAGAAACACCATTCCATTGTGGTGTCCCTGGAGGTGTGAGCTGTGAGACTATCCCACATTCCTTTAAGTATTCTTTAAACTCAAAACTCAAGTATTCGCCAACACGGTCAGAACGCAGAGCCTTAATACTTTTGTTCAATTGATTTTCTACTTCAGTCTTGAATTCTTTGAACTTGTCAAAGGATTCAGACTTATGTCTCATCAAGTAGACATAACCGTATCTACTGTAATCATCAGTAAACGTGATAAAGTAAGAAAAACCATTTCTTGTGCAAGTACTCATAGGTCCACATACATCCGTGTGTACAAGACTTAACAAGTCACTTGCCCTTTCGCCCTTTTTGGAGAAAGGCGCTTTGGTCATTTTACCTCGTATACAAGATTCGCATGTGTCAATTGATTCCAGATCAAATTTACCAAGAAGTCCATTTTTATGTAACTTCTTGATGCGTTTCTCATTTATATGACCAAGGCGACAATGTCACATGTAAGTCGTGCTTTCATGTGATGCTTTGAGTCGTTTGTTATTTATGTTAAACACGGGTTTATTCATTTTCAGTATATAAAGACCATTCATCATATAAGAAGATCCATAATATAATTAATCTTTGTATATAGAACATCTATTGTCCTTTATCACAAAAGAGAAACCATTCATCTCTAAACATGAGATTGAAATGATGTTTCTGGAAATGCTAGGAACAAAATATACATTTTCTAATTCCATTACAAGCCCGCTGGGCAAATACAACTCTATACTACCAGCTGTTACGGCTGCAACTCGTGCTCCGTTTCCAACTTGGAGTTGTATCTCCTTGTTACGTAGCTTCCTTCTATTCTTTAGTACCTGCATATTTGAACAAATATGAGCACATGATCCAGTATCCAATACCCAATCATTTATAGAGGTAGCAACGTTAACTTCAATAACAAAAATACCTGAGGTTGAAGCCTTGGAAACCTTTCCAGACTTCAGATCCGCTAGGTACTTCAGGCAGTTCCTCTTCCAATGACCCTTGCTATTGCAGTAATAGCATTCAGAGGAAGCAGCAACCTTTATCTTGGGAGGATTCGGTTTAAGAATCTTTTTCCCTTTCCCTTGATACTTGGGAGCCACCTTCTTTGGGGCTTTCTTTATCTTTTTCCCACCAGCTTGGATCATGAGAACAGAAGACTTTTTCTTCATGTCCCCATCAGCGATCTGAAGCATCCCTTGGAGCTCTTGTAGACTCTTATCCATTCCTAGCATATGGAAGTTCATGATGAACCCCGAAAAGCTTGGAGGGAGTGAGTGCAGGATAATGTCCGTAGCAAATTCCTTGCTTATCGGAGCATTCAGCTTCTCGAGCTGCTCAACATCGCTCGTCATACGGAAAATGTGAGTTCCCATAGAGCCTCCCTCGGTCAACCTGTGACCAAGTAGAGATTTTGTCACTTTAAATCTCTCGATACGCGCTTGCTCTTGAAACATGTTCTTGAGCTGATCGCATATGATATAAGTTTTGGTATCCATGAATCGGCGTTGCAATTCAGGACCCATAATACTTACTACGAGACCTTGTACATCAAGCTCATCCTCTTTATGCTTGTTGTACTTAGTGACATCCTCTGGTTTGCCATTTGTTCCTGGCTCAGCAGGGACAGGTGAGTTCAAGACATATTCTTTCTTTTCACGTCTTAATACAATGGTGAGAGCACGGAACCAATCAGTGAAATTGGATCCGTCCTCTTTCAGTGTTTGTTTCTCGAGCAGGGAGCGTAGAGAGAAGGATGTTTCTTTAGCCATATTACTACAATGTTTAAAATGTAAAGATTTTAGCTTTGTTCATGTAATGTTTTATTCTAATGATAAAACTCCCACTGCAAATTTGTTATATTCCCGTTTTGCAGTAGGACCAAGATCCCTATTTTCACCAATAACCAAGGCAGTGTATGCATATCATGGCTATTAGTTATCTTAGGTAAGCAAACTTGCTAATCACACCTCTTTGTGATTCTTGGTTTCGTTAAAACATCACGTGTATTTAACGAAGACTTTGCCCCAAGCCCAAAACTGTTTTGGAAATCATTGGTAAGTAACCTCACTCTATTTGGTTTGATATGTCGGACATAACCCTCGACCACCAAAGGTAAAAGGCGATGTCTACTGAGTAGTTTAATCATCAACCAATGAACAATGGTTTGAGGAGGATAGAGTGGGAAGGGCATACTACTTAGTATTTAATGGGTTGGTGTTTATGCTTAACAGTGCCAGCAATCTCTAAAAGAGATATGTCAGAACGAATGAATAATGCGATTTTTATTCGTATCTAAAGAGACCTCTTTCATATGCTTCATTAAGCAGTCGTGGAAAGAAAGTCTAGAAAGAATACCGAATATGATCTCCATTACTTTCTATTCTTAACGTGCCAGAAAGAACGACTAATGTGATTTTATTCGTATTTAAAGAGACCTCTTTCATATGCTTCATCAAGCAGTCGTGGAAAGGAAGTCTAGAAAGAATACCGAATATAATCTCCATTACTTTCTTTTCTTTTAGCAGTATCTCTTTCATATACTTAGCTTTTGTTAAGCAGTCAGTTCTTGCAACTGACTTTAGACATTCTAGCGGACACGTGAAAGTCGTCTGCCAGAAAGACAACGGTGAGTTCCTTCACAAATCTTTCTTTGACATCACGTTCTTTCACGGTTCCATGAAAGCGATAAATCTAATTTATTCAGTTCATATCAAAGCAGTAAATCTAATTTACTTATATACGGGACCAAGTCAGGTATATATATTTATCAGTTCCTAATTCTTTATTTTGCAGCTATGCTCAGTTCTTTATTCTATACCGTTTAAAGCATATAAACAGTTTACATGTTTTTAAAACAGATATTCTTTTCGTTCCATAAAGCAATTTGGTAACGTGACAAATTTTCTTTTCGGCCAGCCATTAGGACATGTAAAAGGGGCTCCCAGGAAAGATTGGGGTCACGAGGACCGCTTAGACTCAATCTTTCCTAGACAGAACCATCTCTTTTACGGTGTGGAAATGACAGTTCTTACTAAGGTACTTTATTGCTTCATCACATTCTTCGATGAACTTTATTTTCCGAAGGTTTTCGAAAAGGCGAAAGATTTACACTAAATTTTGCCATTTCAAAAGCGTTAAAGCAATTTGGTAACGTGACAAAGTTCCTTTTCGGCCAGCCATTAGGACGTGTAAAAGGGGCTCCCAGGAAAGATCGGGGTCACAAGGACCGCTTAGACTCAATCTTTCCTAGACAGAACCATCTCTTTTACGGTGTGGAAATGACAGCTCTTACTAAGGTACTTTATTGCTTCGTCACATTCTTCGATGAACTTTAACGCGATCAAAAGTTTTTGAAAACGAAAATATAAAGAAAGCATAAAGAAAGCGTAAATCTAATTTAACTTTCTTAGTCGGAAAAACCGAACCAAGAAAATCTCATTTCTAATCGGTTTTGGACTTGTGCTGCAAATGTAAGAATTTAAACCGATACGCGGTACATGCACCTTATTTGCATAAGTTATTACTTTAGAAAATCAATCAGCGGGAGAGCCTTGAGCTCTGATACCACTGTTGGGTTTTCGTGGAACGGTTCAAACCCATTTAATTAGCTTAAGTTGCGGAAAGAGTAAAACAAAATTTTTTACATCTAACTTAAGCTATGGATTAAATGAATCAAGAAGATTCGTTTAATCCTATTTACAGATCTACTCCATAATTGATTTCCTAAAGCATTAAATCTATTTACAAATTAAATAGATTAATATAACAATTTATACCTTGATTCCAAATCTCAGTTGGAATGCAGACCGAGCGAGTAGAGCCTCACCAGGGATGGAATCGACTCGCAGTATCACACATGTGATACCTCTATTGGTTATCCACCAGGACTAACCGGAGAGCGATTTACTTCTTCTGCCAGAAATACCGTAAACTGCGGAATTCTGCAGAAACACTATTCACCGAAAAAGAGACAGATTAAATATATTTAAGAATGCAAGTTATTCCGTTTTACTAATAAAGCAAAACATGAAATACCGCAGAATCTAAAAATATATTTTTCCGAATCTCGTAATAACCGAAATCAGGGAAGAGAGGGAAAACCGATTAACGAAGTAATCAGATTAACACGTGAATTAGTGAGTCTTTCTCTCTACCCCTACCCCTCTATTTATAGACTTTTGAGGAGGTTGGCAAAAGACCAAAATACCTCTCAAAACAAATCTATTTACCAAAAGCCCTTGACACCTCATCCTTTTATCATGTGAAATGACCAAAATACCCTTGCCACCTCACATGACACATGTCAACACAAGGGAAGTCGGCATAGGGTGAAAATGACCAAAATACCCTTGGCCCATTAAGGCATGAATAGTGTTGGGCTTTGATTTTGGGCTTTGACTTTGGGCCTTTAATTTTAATTAAGGCTTTGATTATTTTGGGCTTTTAAATCCATAATTCAACCCCATAATTAACAATTAAAATTTTAAATCATATATATATAATTGTCATGTACAATTATATTTCTTTTCGGTTATTGTTCGGTAACTTTTATACAACGTAACGTGTACGTTTATAAATTAACCGTTGTTTCTGCTTGTCATTCTAAATGACATTTATAATTTAATTATATCACGTATAATTAATTATAACCATCTTAATATTAATTATAATCAATTTATAATTAATCAGTAAGATTCTCCGAGTAGCTCCTATATGGTGTGACCCAATAGGATCTGTGTTATGTTGGTAAACAGAGTTAAAACTGTTTTAACTTCTGTTAGTCATGGGTGGCATCTGGCAACACATCATGACCATCCAATTACACAGATGATGCTGTACTGTACAATATCACGATCCAGTAAACAATTTACTTGTGTCAGTTCTTCTGTCTCATAGCTATCAGATCAATTTCAAGGTAGATGTGTGTCATCCTTGGTAACTGTATCTTTTCTTGATCTTGAGTAGATTATCAAATATAATTACTCTTGTAATTATACCGCATGCAGATAATCTAACTCTATCAAGGGGCCCAGTGATGCTATAGCTCGTATAGAGATACGAGGGACAAATAGTATTCTTGGCAGACTATCACTTCCTCAGCTAAGTTATATATATGGAAATGCTACCGTTATGGCTGCTTTTTACGGACAGCGTTAGATAACACTTACTCATATATATTTCTTAGTGGGAACGATAAATATGGAGAACAAGATGAACGGCTTGGATCGGTCATTTGGACTTTGAGTTTGTCTAAATACTTGAAGAGGGGAGGGGAAAGAAGAGGGGAGGGGAGAGGAGTTTGTCTAAATACTCTATAGACAATTAGCAAAAGGAAAATTTTACAATGTGACCTAGCTAGTTTGAAAAAAAATCTATCAAAATACTCTCTTCAAATTCTTTGTCACACTACTAGAATTTTCGCTTTTTTCAAGGGTAGCATATGTATTTTCAAGGGTAGGAAGGGCTCTTGGAAATAAAATCGGGTTTGCTGACACATCTAACCATTTCCAATGGTAGTCCCTTGAAAATAGTAGCGCATGGAAATTCCTGATGCCAACCCTTGAAAATGCTTGCTGTCCACCCTTGGAAATACTTTTGCATGACCCATGACCCGCTAAACAGAACGAATACTATATTTTATTGAGAGCCCATATTATTTCCAAGGGACTACCCTTGAAAATATTCTGGTAAGTCTGTTTATATTATTTTATAGTGAGGCTCATGGAAATGCTGGAGCAGAATACCCTTGAAAATACTTTGTTGATTCAGTTTATATTATTTTATGTTGAGGCCCATGGAAATGCTGGAGCACACCCTTGGAAATGTTTTATTGATTCAGTTTATATTATTTTATAGTTAGACATAATATTTTCAAGGGACTACCCTTGAAAATGTTTAGCTCCTGGAGACAGAAATATTTTTGTTTATTTGAGATGCCCCTTTGAATGATGAAAATAATAAATCACAACAATAAAACTAGTACAATAAACACCCACAATTCCAATTAATAATACTAAATTATATAAAAAGATTACTAAATAACATCGTAATAATATCATTTTATCCAAGTTTCATATTTACAAAATCAAAATATCTCATTATTCAACACACAATTTCATATATCTATTATTAGAAAAAATCCACCTACAATTTTTCTCAAAACAATAAAAGTGTAAAAAAATCCACCTACAATTTTTCTTTATAATTTGATCATTTGTCCATTTCCTTGTATGCTTTCATCTCCAATTACTAGACTAACAGGCAAAAAAAAAAAAAAAAAAATGTCAGCTCTCTCTTTTTTGAATAAAATGAGGTCATGGATAAGATAAGTTATTTCACCAAGTAGAAGATAATAAGAAGGAGACTTAAATTAGGAAGGCACTAGTTTACCTTCTTTGGAAATGGTCAAATCTACAAAATTTCATACAAGTAATTCAATTGATTTTGCACAATTATCCTTTCAAAATGACCAAATCTGTTTGTTGGTAAACTGGAGTTCTCTATTCTGACAGTCTGATTTGTGATTTTTGCTGAGAGCAATTGGCTAGGCCAAATTTGGAGTTTTTTATATGGAAATGACCATCAATATTTGAACTTTATGCCTAATTAATTTCAGAATGTTTATGGCTCAGGAACTATGATGAACTGGTGGTTTTCTAACTGACAAATTTCAGGCTGGTAGCAATTTTTCTGAACCAGTCCCAATTTCAAAAGATAAACTTCTAAAATCGATCATAAATCACAAAAAATTTCAAATCAAGAAATTCCTTTTTCAGTATATTCATATGAATGTCCTCTACATGTAGATGTAGTAGTTTGAACATATTTGAATTAGAGCTATGCTTTTCTATTTGTTTGAACATATTTTCTTCCTTGTCACAAGTAAAATAATAAAAAAGAATATATATATATAATAAAATAAACTTGCCTTGTGTTTCTCTTCAAGTTTCTCAAATGAATCAAATGACAGCTGATCTGTCAAATGGACCAAGGATAATTTGTGATAAAGTGAAAATGACCAACTTGTCCTTGAGGCATCCTCTTGCAGGTAGTAACAAGAGCCTCGCCAAAACTCCTCTAGCTGAGACTTCCTAAGAGCATTCATTTAATTTGGTTTCTTGTGATGAATGTATAATATCTACTAAGTTCGGTAATCTCTCCATATCCTATATAAATTCAATTCAAAGCATTACAGTAATATTCATAACAACTTCCAGTTTCTTCCTTAACCCTTCTTTGCAAATATTAAAAAAGATGGCGGACCATTTGATAATCTAGGTACCATTTGGAAAACTGTAATTTACATACTTTACTTGGTAGGCAGGGTAAATATATTACAAGTACACCATTTTTACAAGTACTGGCAAGGTATATCCTATTTGAAAGAGAAACCCCTATTTCTTCTCAAATTTGTGTAAACACAAAATGTTATAACCCTTGCAATATATATCTAGTGTAAGTAAAACAAACTTTAGATTACTTTATTACCAAAGTATTTCTTTTCTCAAAAATGTTTTAAATGACAATGTTATAACACCAACCTTCAATATTAGCTAGGAAGTAAACTTTTTTCTCTGTTATAAGATTATTTTTATCTTGGTAAATATTAATTGGGTTGAATTCAAATACAACAACAAATAATTAAGTCATGTTCTACTCAAGTTAACCACAAAAGCAAATATGAGAAATGTCAGGAAAAATTTGCAAATTGTTGGAATGTAAGGGTGTAATTGGAAAACATCACCAGCCGAAAAGATATCTCAATAGAAGGGGACAAGAGAACTGGTGAAATGATTCTTAGCTTCCCAAGGGATTTGTGTTCTCTCTTTATTCATGCCCTGTCAGAACCTTCTAAAACAACCTTAACTTACCTTGTGATTGAGGTGAATCAAAAACTGGTACAATAGTGCTGCTGTTGCAGTACTTCTTTGTACGAAACCTCAAATTCAACTCATTTAGAAAATCCATAAAAAAGTGAAATAAATCATGGTGAAAGATCTTAATATCCTGAGAATTTTGGTACCAAGAACACTCAATTTGGAGTTGTAGTTTTTCCTGTGAAAATTATAAAAAACTGGTTGTCAGAAAATAAAAAAACTGGTACAGAACCAAAACTGATATTGAGAAAAACTTAAGTTTGGCATAGCTCTAGGCAATACAATGAGTTGCAATTAATTGTGGGTGCAGATCATGACTTCCTGAAATTTTAGACACAAAAAACATCCAATTTGGATCTATGGTTTGTTCTACACAAAAATTACAAAACAGCATGTCAGAATGAACCAAACTGCATCTCACAGACTGAAAAGTGATGAAATAAATTGTTAAAAATATTGAAAAAATTAAGGAAAACATGCACACAGGTTGTATGAAGGTCTTTGAGTAAGTTGTGCATACATTTTGTGATAAAATCATCAAATTGAGCATCAAGGACATTACAAACTGACCCATAGTACATGTTGCTTTTGCACTGTGAATTGACATGAACTTACTATGATCAGTTTCATACTCAATCCAGTAGCATAGATGCAAAGGTATTAGTTATTTCTTCTTGCTAACTTTTTGAAATTAGACAATTTTTCATTTTTACCCACAAATATTCCTTTTTCTTTTTAGAATGCATGTGAGAGTAATATTTTTTTTCCATTTAAGTTTTTGTCATGCATGCCATGTGCTGGCTCACTTGTGGCCTGCATGAACTGTAAATTCATTAGGTCAGTAGCACACCCATATCAATGTATAGAATGGTACCGGTTCTGGTATTAAACTGGTACAGACAAGCATGAACAATTCACAGAGGCAAAATCAAGATCATAGAAATGAATTACAGTCCATACTACTTAAAAATTGGGAGAAATTAAAAAAAATTTGCAAATAATTGAGAGAAATTGAAAAATTAATTGGGAAATAGACGTACCTAATTGCTTTCAGAGTACGGTTGGGCTTTTCTTTCCTCCGTCGTAACTGGAGAAGAAAAGAAAGAGACAGAGAAGAAGAGAGATCGGAGGAACGGGCGAAAGAGTAAAGATCAGGCGAATTAGAACTTAAGTAACGGGAGAAGACATGCGGAGGGCGGAGGAGAGAGAAAGCGGAGAGGAAAAGGGAAGTTTGGCGGAGGCAGAAGATAGGAAGAGGAGGAATGAAGGGAGGCGGAACTTTTGAGTCCAATAAGATTAAGAACCGTTCGATCTGCATTAAGATATGTGCGCACGAAAATTGAATATTCATGCACGGATATTGAAGTAGAGTGCACGCATCTTAGTTTATATCGAATGGTCATTCAGTCATCGAACCAAAGGACCATCCAGACCTCTCTGAGTTCAGAGAAAAAAAAGAAAAAAAAAATAGGAGAAGAGATGGTTTTAACAGAGAGGGCTGAGAAAAAAAATTTGGTATAGAAAAGTGGGTGCCCTAGTTTGTGACACAGTATTATTAAATTGGAGGTGTCCATTAGTAATAAGAACAACACATCATCTATCAAACGGTTCAGATTTGAAGTGTGTATAGCCCTTCGATCTTTCAATATTCTGTCGGCTTGATGGATGGGTGAATAAAAATAAAATTTCACCAAACTTTGCTGTAGGAAAATAAATTCAGTGCTCTTTAATTTCAATGGTTCCGATCGACCAACAGACGACGCGTTTACGTGCGCCTTCATTAACTCACAAAGCAAGAGTTTATGAAACATAGAACATAAACTCTTGCTTTGTGAGTTAATGAAGGCGCACGTAAACGCGTCGTCTGTTGGTCGATCGGAACCGTTGAAATTAAAGAGCACTGAATTTATTTTCTTGCAGCGAAGTTTGGTGAAATTTTATTTTTATTCACCCATCCATCAAGCCGACAGAATATTGAAAGATCAAAGGGTCATACACACTTCACATTGGATCGAAACTCAGACACAATCAAACTTCATAATTTTTATGTTGGTTATGTTCAATGTTTTCTCTTGATCATTTCAAAACAAATTTGGAATGATTTTATCGCAGATCGACCGTTGATTTCCTGTGTGAAAATGAACGGTCCTAAAATGTTTTTTAAATTTGATGTGGCATATAATGACAAAAGTCTATAAAAATGACATATATAAGTATTATTTGGCCATATAAGATGTAAAAAAAATAATTTCATTTTTTTATATGTATACATACATTAGATGACTAGTAAATATCAAGATTATGTTTAAATTATTAGCACTTCAACAGATTCCATGCCATCGGATAAGTGAAGGACGGTGCTGATTTATTAAGTTTGAATGGTTGTGAGTAGGGAATCCCTATTCTCTGAGGTAACATAAAATTTCAGTTTAGATTCTACCCTAGATAATGCACACGATCCTTTAATACTCGTGCAAAATAATAATCAGACGGCTCCGATCAAAACACAAATATTATACTACCTTAGAGCATATGAGTTTGTGGATAGAGTCACGCCTTTCTCCTCTCACTCAGCCTCTCTGGACTTGGAGATTTTTTTAGAGCATACGAGTTTTTTTCATCCGTCTCCATTTCTCTTCAGCGCCTCTCTATCAAAAATTGACCTAAATTTGAACTTACCTCTTAAATTTTTTTTACCAAAAATTGGATTCCCTCCTCCTCAATTTTCGCTTCTCGCTAGTTACTAAACATCTCACTCATGTCCTCTCTCTCTATCCGTGTTCTCTCAAACCTGCTTCTCTTCAAAATGAAATCCAGCACTGGACGGGCTTCGGAGCTAGGGTTCTGGCACCGAGTAGCTGCTCCGTCGATTGGAAGTCGTCTGTCGAGCTAAGGTTCGGAGCTAGGATTCCAGCACCAAGGCGTAGCTCCGTCGATTGGAAGTCTTCTACTGACCTAGGGTTCAGAGCTAGGGTTCCAGCACCGTCGTTTCGGTACTACTAATTTTTTGTCTATAAGCTAAAATTCATGTAGTTTGGGATTGAAAGTTCAACAAATTTGGGATTGTGCATGCTGTGTATGTTCTTCTAGCTCAATTTCCTTTGTTAAGCATTCGTTGTTAAGCAAGTTCTGGCCCTTTCCTTTGTTAAGCATTCCTTTTGTAGATGAAAAAATAATTTTGGTTGACAAGGACACATTTGGTTCTTGAGTTTAATTTTAGAAGGACTTGGTTATTTTGAGAGGACTTGGTTCTTCTCTGTTCAAGTATTTTCTTATTTTCTTCTGTTGAGTATTTCATGTATAACACATTCCAAAGTGTATGCCACCAAGATATCAGATTGACAATTTTGAAATTGTATCATTGATGTGTAGTGTATATTCCTATCAATGTGCTTGATTAACTGCCGTTGTTCTTCTTTTGCATGGTTCAAGGCTTAAATTGAATCTCGAACAATAAAGTTTAAATAAACAACCTTAAATTTGATTTTATTAATGAATTACCAGCAAATTATATTTAATTTAGTTGTATACTATTTTTTTAATGAATAGAGGGACGTGGTACCGTCGTGACTGGAAGAATCGAGCAGGGAACAATGTGTTGATTAATGAATAAAGGGTTTTTCATCTTCTTTTGATACAATGTGTTGATTATATTAATGATTTATGCTTATTAAATGCTTTGCAATCTCTTTTCTCAATGTGTTTTCTATTGATTTGTAAGATGTGTTATTAGCAAGGTTCTAAATAGCGATTATAGCGGCATAGCGGGGAGACCAAAAAAAAAAGCTATTGCGAATAGCGTAGCTATAGCGGAAGCTATCACACATAGCGATTTTCCCTTTTCAAACTTTATATTCTATATTTCTACTAATTATCAACATAATAAATATTAGAGAATTTATGTAACAACTAAATGACAACTAATCTAAGTCTATACTTTTTATCAATTACGCAAATAAGAATGAAAAAAAATCTAAAAAGTAACATTATTTAATAGTTTATACTTCATGGTATTACATATTATAATAGACAAAGAGCAATTAATTTTATAAGGTAAATGAAGTCAATATACATATTTAAACATTTTATAATTATAATAATAATCAAAATCAACTTTCAATTGAAACGAACGATAATAATTTTACAAACGAATACTATAAAAAGAGTAATCAAAATGAATAATTAGTATTTGAATATTTCTCGATATAGAATGATAGAATAAATCACAAATAAAAATAGAAGCATATAGTTTGGTTTAGTATACTTATCGTAGAAGACCATGTAGCATTAGAAATAAGAATAGAAGTACAGAAGTCCATATAAATTGCAAAAAAAAAACCATGTAGCATAGCGGTAGCTATAGCGGGTCTCATATAGCGGTAATAGCGGTCAGCTATTATAGCTATAGCGGTCGTAGCTGAGTTAGCGCAATTTTATCTCATAGCTTAGCGTTTATGGTCCGGAAAAGCTATAGCGTAGCTATAGCGCCGCTATAGCTAGCTATTTAGAAGCCTGGTTATCAGTTTGAATGTGAATTGGGGATTGTAAAGGAATATTGGGTTGGTATCGGGAGAATTATCCAATGAAAGCATTTTGGTACAAAAAAATTTCCAGAGGTATATCCATGGAAAAAATGCTGGGGTGGGTCCCTCGTAAACTACCCTTGAAAATACTCAAGTGGTAAATACTCAAGTGGGTCCCAGGGGTGTCACCCTTGGAAATGTTCAAGTGGGACCCATGTTCCCTCCCCTTGAAAATAATCTGGTGGGCTCCATGATGCTCCCCTTGAAAATAATGTAGACAGTGGCCAAATTTGAAAGTATTTCCAACGGTCCTTTTTCCAAGGGTAGTCTCTTGAAAAAAGTTAGAAAAGAGTATTTCCAACGGTCCCCTTGGAAATACTGACTATTTCCAAGGAGGCTATTATCAACGGTAGTATTTTCAAGGGTAGCGCTTGAAAATGGCGATTTTTGGGCTTTTTTCAAGAGTAATTCTTTGGAAAAAGCCATTTTCGGGAGCATGAAAAAAGAGTGAATTCTAGTAGTGTATGGAAATAAAGGAATAAGGAAACAAATAAATATATAGCTAAATTTCAGAATTTGTTCATTTTAAATTGTAACGTATCATGTGACAGCACATGTGATGGGTATGTTTTTAACTAAATTTAGACTTCTATACATAAAAGAGATGCATTTAATCAAAATAAGACAAATTATGTAATTGGAGAGTTGAGATCAAATCCAAAGTTTTATCTCTCAATTGTAGCCGTTGACGGATCGGACACCCAACGTGCTTAATAATAGAATGGAGATACAGACACATGTAGATTGATCACAGAGAGAGATAGCACTCAGTCACTATCATTGTTTCCTGGCTATTTGGAAAAAGGAAAAGAAACAAATATTTTCCAAAATCTAGGTAGGAATATTTTGATTTACAGGAGAGAAGAACAAATTCTTTCCCAAATATGGGAATGTAATACCTTCTTCCACTTATTATATATGGTCCTGAAGAATCAGGACATTATTTTTTTCTTTTCAAGAAACTTTTCTGGCAAAACAGGCCTCTACGTGGCATTTAGCGATATCATATTACCCGCAATGTTCTGCTGGAAACCTTTTTGACAGATATATTAGCTCGCCTGATACAACAAAAGTATGCAAATTGCAATTCCTACCTTTAAGCATGCAATACCTTTATAAAATGTTATTAGACTCCAAAATACATTATATAATTTTTAAAAACACTCACAAACCAGTTACTCTGTTTACATTTCATGGCAAGTATGAAAACTATTTTTGCTAAGTTATAATCACTAGTGGAAAAACTGAAATCAGGATCGGCCTATTTGGATCGGCTGTATGAACTAACCGATACTAATACCTATCTGGATTGGTTTTATCAATAAAACCGATACTAAAAGCTAATAAAAACACATCACATGAACTAATTGGATCGGTTCCTAGTTAAGAACCGATCCTAATACTTGATAATTAGGATCGGTTCTTAGCTTAGAACCGATCCAGATACTATCTAGATCGGTTCCTATATAAGAACCGATCCTGATACTTTTTTTTTTCAAAGATGGTTCTGCAAAAAAAAAAAATAATAATAATAGTATCAGAATCGGTTGTTTATAAACAACCGTTCCTGATACTTTTTTTTTTTGCAGAACCAACTTTGCAAAAAAAAAAAAAGGTATCAGGAACGGTTGTTTATAAACAACCGTTCCTAATACCTTTTTTTTTTTTTTTTTTTTTTTTTTTTTTTTTTTTTTGCAGAACCAACTTTGAAAAAAAAAATAGTATCAGGATCGGTTGTTTCAAAAAACCGATCCAGATAGTCCATTTTAGGTTTTTATTTTTCCGCGCTCATCCCTTCTCTCCTTGCGTCTCTCCATTATTCAAAATTACAACCCTCTCAACTCCTTGTCTCCTCTAGCCGCAAGTCTCCTCCTCTCCCTCCATCTTGCCGTCTCCTCTCAGTCCGATCGGCTCAATAAAAAGAGTGCTCGGTGCTCAACGCAAGTGTGCTCGGCGCAATAAATCCACTCACTCGCTCGGTGCTCGGTGCTCGGTGCTCGGTGCTCGGTGCTTGGTGCTTGGTTCTCGGCCCTCTCCTCTCAGTCCGCTCGCCTCTCAGTTTAGGTAAATTTGCTAGATTAGTTTTGCTAGTTTAAGTAATTTCAAATTATCAAATCAATTCAATTCGGTTTCAAATCAATTCGGTTTCATTTAAATCAATTCGGCTAGTTTAGTTTTGGATTGAAATTACATGAGATGGTATTCTGTTTTATCAAATCAATCCGGTTTCAATTCTTTGGGTACCATAAATCCTAAAAGAATAATATTGCAATTTTGCAGAACCAACAAAAAAAAAATAGTATCAGGATCGGTTGTTTATTAACAACCGATCCTGATACTTTTTTTTTTTTTTTTTTTTTTGCAGAACCAACTTTGAAAAAAAAAAAATAGTATCAGGATCGGTTGTTTAAACAACCGATCCTGATAGTTTCTATTTGGATCGGTTATTTAACCGATCTAGATTATTGTAGTATCAGTATCACCTTCATCAAGATCGGTTGTATTCCGATACTGATATGCGTATATAACCGATCCTGATTCCATATTTTCCACCGGTGAATATTCGCAAGCTAGGTTATAAATGGTATTTAAGACCTTATCTTGCAAACATGCATGTGTAGTCAGGTGTTCACATACTGTAACTGTGTTTCTTGAATATATTAATTTTTTATCTACAAAAATCTTCTTAAAAAGTATAAAAATAAATAAAAAAGAACAGAATAGTAGGGAACATGTTTGCCTTAACTTACAGGAGAAGGGCAAAAGGGCCTGCAAAATTAACCAAACTAAAATATCCATACAATTATGATTTCATTCAAAATTTAACTTTCTTAAAAAAAATATAGTGACATAAATATATATTTTTAATTTTTTTTAGTCAAGACTCGTAATTAGTCAATTCTGTTTTTTTTTTTTTTTCCTCTTGCCTTGCATAATTTTATACCGTGCTTTTGGTTTGCTTACCAACTTGAGATCAAATCAACGCTAGAATTGCATGATGGTAGACTTTATGTTGGTAATTAAATTAGTATCTGATCAATCCAAGCAGAACTTCAAAGAAAAATAGAATAAATCCAGATCCTCAGAAATAGGTTTTGTGGACTGGTTACTGATATGTATGGCGAGTAAATTGTAAATATAACATATAAAGGTAGGGGTGAAAACGGATCGGATAGTGGTAAAATTATATCTATAACTGTTTTTTTTTTTTTTTTCCAAATATGAATACAGATTGGATATTAAACGGATACATATGGATATGGATCGTATATCAGATATCTGTAGATATATACATAAATATTTTCGTTATATAGAGGTTGGCTAAGATCAAAGTGGTAGTTCCTGAGCTTTGGTACTACCAATTCGTTTTTCAATTTTCAAAGTTCAAAACGTCGATCCAAACCGTTCAAGTTGGTCTCTATATTAAAATGTGCTTGGAGAGCAAATTTTACATTTTTCTGAATTTTTTTACTATTTATTAAGCCACTTTGAAAATCGTTGATCCAACGGTGGCTTACTGTTTTGTTAAGCCACCGTTGGATCAGCGATTTTCAAAGTGGCTTAATAAATAATAAAAAAATTCAAAAAAAATGTAAAATTTGGTCTCCAAGCACATTTTAATATAGAGATCAACTTGAACAGTTCGGATCTATGTTTTGAACTTTGAAAATTGAAAAACGAATTGGTAGCACCAAAGCTCAAGAACTACCACTTTGATCTTAACCAACCTCTATATATATATGAGGAGGGTTCCAATGCCTCATTTTTTTCATACCTCATCATACCTCATATTTTATATTTTCGTTTTCAAATTCCAAATTGTCGATCTGAACAATTCAATAAAATATTTATACTAAAATATGCATAGAGATGAAATTTTAACTTTTTTTGCTATTTTTTAAGATAGGTACAAAATCACTGTTTTTTGAACCGTTCAAAAAACAGTGATTTTCTACCCATCTTAAAAAATAGTAAAAAATTTCTAAAAATTATAAAATTTCATCCCTAACCATATTTTAGTATGGATATCATGTTGAACGGTTCGGATCGACAATTTAGACTTTGAATATGAAAAAAATTAAGATATAAAATATGAGGTATGTTGAGGAATAAAAAAAATGAGACATTGGAACCCTCCTCTCTCTCTCTCTAATATATATCTCTCCTCCTTATTAAGGAGCTTAATGTCTAGATCCTGCAAGGGTCCTGATTTACTGTTTTTTTTCGGAATGATGCTCAGCCGTTGAATTTCCAGATCGCACATAGATGAATTTTCTAAATTATGAGCTTCAACACTTTAAGTATGCATTGGTCGCGCCGCATATGATCCCAGTGCCCGTAGACCGCAGCTCTGAACCACGCACGGCTAGAGGTGCTACTTTTACCCGATTACTCGGATCCAATTCGGAACCGAACCGGATCTGACCCAAAACCGATCCGAAACCGACCCAGATCCGATTGATTTGGATAGGGTATGGTTTAAAAAATATAACCGGTTAAATTATGAGTACAATTACAAAATTAATAATTTAATATCCGACCCGAATCCGAATCGGAACTGATAGTGTAATGGGTAGGATATGGGTATCATTTAATTATCCGACCCATAACCGAACCCGACCCGATACCCGTATAAATACCCGATAAAATATATATTAATAATTCTGCATCATGTTTTTGTGTTAGATAATATATTTCAGCTGTGCTATAGCTTGGTAAAACTTAACCAGGTTTATGCTGTTGTTTTACACTAGTTTTTTAATTACGACCTTAACAAGCTCGGTTCTTCTGTGCTATATTTTACTAATATAAAAAAAATCTGCTCATATGACTAATCTAATATATAATACTTCCAATTCAATTTGCTATGTTTATAAACACATGAGCTTCAGTATCCACTTTTAGCACAGGTAACAGAGTAATTGATGACAAACGAGCAAGTTTGAAGGCATCAACAATTGAAGCTCTCATTTGTTACAACGATTGGAAAAATAGTAATTGAGATAATGTACTTGCAAATGATGAATCAATAGGATAGTATTTTTTTAATTTAGATAGATAACTAATAATTTAGAGTTATTATTTTTATTTTGCTATGTAGCATGATATATTTTATTATTTATGAATAAGATTAATAGTGTAATTTTTATTTTGTAGCAGTTTTTAATTTATATTGTAATGATTTATTATATGAGATGTTTAAGAAATTATAATTATATTTAAATGTAAATAATTTCTCAAATGCTTTGGAGTTGTGACATATACCCGCTCTGGATCCAGAATCGCCCCGTATCCGAACCGGACCCGATAATTCACAAACAAGTTATGGGTATCTATCTACCCGGAACCGAAAGACTGGACCCGAAATATCTACGGGTAGATAGGTATCCGGATCCGGACCCGACCCGATTTGAAACAAATAAGTATATGGATCGAAGTTCGGACCCGAACACTTTTAGGGTACGGGTCCAAATATAATAATACCCGGACCCGACCCGACCCGATAGCACCTCTACGCACGGCACCTGCGGACCGAGCCTGTGCACCGCGCACCCTTTTTCTTTTCTTTTTTTTCTGCTGAAGGCGGGATTCAAACCCAGTTGGGTTCTATTGGTGCCAAAATTCTTACCACTACACTAGAGTTCACATGTGTTATCTTGTAGATAAATATAATATTTAACTATTGTTTTCTACAAATTTGATTTAAATTATCTGTCCTCCTTATTATGGAGCTTAATGTTTTCTACTACATAATTTGCTTCCGTTGCTGTGCACGGACACGATTACTAGTATATATATATATATATATATGTGGAGATGGGCTATGGTGCATTGCAATGCATAGACACTCTTGTGCATTGGACCATAAATCACCGATTGAAAGTTCAAATAACCGATCCAAACCGTTCATATTGTTCTCCATATTAATATGTGCTTGGAGACCAAATTTTACATTTTTTGGAATTTTTTTACTATTTATTAAGCCACTTTGAAAATCGCCGATCCGGTGGTCCAGAAATTTTTACTGTTCATCCGGATTTTCAGATTTTCAATAAATCTAAAACAATAGTAAAAATTTTCCAAAAAATGTAAAATTTGGTCTCCAAGCACATATTAATATGGAGAACAAGATGAACGGTTTGGATCGACCGTTAGAATTTTGAAAAGTCGAATATTGAGCCGTAGCACGGGAGGCCTCTTAGCTACCCATAGCACCGTAGCCAAGTCATATATATATATATATATAGCATATATCTATTATTCGGATACAAATAATTAAAATTCAAAATCATATCCGTACTTTTATTCACGGATATTTGTATCTAATTTTTGAATACGGATCCGGATTCGGTCGGACAAGTGTGCTCGTCTGTTTGCGAGGTGCTCGTCTGTTTGTGAGTTTTACTGTTTTAGACTTTTAGTTGAACCAGGTGCTTGACTAAGTGATGAAGCCTGTGCCTGATGTTTGCAGTTGAACAGTGTGCATTAGACTGCTTTTGATAACCTTATCTATTGCCCAATCATGGTATCACTGAAAGATGCCAAATTGAAATTGGAGGACCGAATAATTAGTATGAGTATGATAATTTTTTTTTTCAATTTTCATGAGTGGGCCAAACCAGAGAGTATTCATATTAAAAAAAGTAAATTTCCATTTTCCTTTCAATTTGAAAAAATTTAAAAGCAAATAACATATAAAAATTTATTATGTAAAATTGTTTTAATATGTTTTTTTTTATACATAAAGAAGGCTTTAGTATACACATATATATACACATACACATACACATTTTTTTTTTTTTTTACATACACATACACATACATAAAGAAGGTTTTAGTTCATTAGGTCATTGTTTTTTTTTTACACATATATATACACATACACATTTTTATACAGTTATTTATTAAGATACAAAAATTATTTTAGAAATTGTTATATAAATTATTTTATAAATTGTTTTATAAATTTTCTTATTTAATTTTTATATTTTCATTCCAATAAAATTAAAATTAAGTATCTGGATCGGTTAAATACTAAAGAACCGATCCAGATTGTTTTTCATTATAAAACAGTGGCCTAATGAACTATCTGGATCGGTTTTAGTATAATAACCGATCCAGATACTATCTGGATCGGTTATTATACTAAAACCGATCCAGATAGTGTCGTTGGGCGCCATCTTATACTTAGCAAAAATTGAAAAAACCTCACTCAAACTCACTCAAACTCAAACCGTGACCTAGCCTCTCCCTCTCCTCCTCAAACCCCTAGTCCGTCGGCTCCTCCCTCTCCTCCTCCGTGGCCTCTCTCGTTGCTCCTCCCTCTCCTCCTCCGTGAAAGCCTTCCATTCCACTCCTCCCTCTCCGTCGGCTCGGTGGCCCCACCTCCCTAGATCTCCCTCTCAAACCCGGCCCTCTCTCTCAAACTCGGGTAAGTCCCCTCTCCCTCTCCCTCTCTAAAATCGGTTTATTAGGAATTTTTTAGAAATTGTTAGCAATTCGGATTAGAAATTGTTTTTAATTCGGATTAGAAATTTTTGCTAATTAATTCGGTTTATTACAAATTGTTGCTAATTCGGTTTATTACAAATTGTTAAGACTTGTTGCTAATTAGAAATTGTTAAACCTTGTTTGTTAACCCTAGTTACTCAAGTGTACTTGGTACCAAGGCATTGTGTTCATATTTCAACAGTGTCTTCATCAGGGTAATGGGTACTTCTTTGACGATTCATAATGATTGCAAGGTAATAGTTTCTATTGAGATATATGATTATAAGGACCTAGTTGGAAAAAATTGTGAATATTTAGACATATAAGCCATTTGTATGCTCATTAACATACATTTCAATTTTTTCAAACTTGTTATGTAGTGCCCACAATAACCGGCCGGCTGGGAATGTGCATATTATGTCATGTTGCTCGTGCAAGACATAATAAACGAACACATTGATACTTTTCCGAACTTAAAGGTATGCATTTATATATTTTTCAAAAAGTAATTAACCATTTTTGCTTCAAATATAATAAAATACACAATTAATTGTGCATGCTCTTCTATCTTTTAAAAAATGCAGGACATTCTCGCTAAACATACTGTACAACGCTTGAGCGACTTATGAAAAATGTGGGTTCAATATTTCCTAAATGAGGTAAAGTCGACAAGAAGAAGTACAACAATTTAGGATGTGTAAACTTAATCTGTAGGATGTGTATGTCTATGATATTTAATTTAGGATTCGTATGTGATTTGTATATGTAAACTTAATTTAGGATGTGTAAACTTAATTTGTATGATGTGTTTGATATCTATTTGTGATTTGAATGCATATATATTTATCAATCTGTGATTTGTATCGGTAGCATATTAATTGGGCCAGCATATATATATAAATGGAAGCTGGCCAAATAATTAAAATTCATTTTTTACATTCAACCAAACATCTGGATCGGTTCTTATTCAAAAACCGATCTAGATGTGTAATTTAAAAAAAAAAAAAATCCGAAAATACTATCAGGATCGGTTTTATATAAAAACCGATCTTGATAGTACGTATCTAGATCGGTTTTTATTCAAAAACTGATCTTGATATGTAATTTTTAATAAAAACAAAAAAATCGAAAATATTATCAAGATCGGTTTTTATATAAAAACCGATCTTGATATGTAATTTTTAATTAAAAAAAAATTCGAAAAAACTATCAAGATCGGTTTTTATATAAAAATCGATCTTGATAGTACGTATCTGGATCGGTTTTTATATAAAAACCGATCTTGATATGTAATTTTTTTTTTAAAAATTCGAAAATACTATAAAGATCGGTTTTTAGATAAAAACCGATCTTGATAGTACGTATCGGGATCGGTTCTTAGTCAAAAACCGATCTAGATAACAACTATTAAGATCGGTTTTGGTAAAAAACCGATCCTAATAGTTTCTATTTGGATCGGTTCTTTAAAAAATATAAAACCGATCCTGATAGTATCAGTATCACCTTCAACAGGATCGGTTGGATTCCGATACTGATATGTGTATATAACCGATCCTGATTTCATATTTTCCACTAGTGTTTAAACCCATTAACTAATTGGGTACTCGATAAAAAATAATGTTTTGACTTATATTTTCCAATAACTTATAATTTATGAATAATAACTTATAATTAATATTACAAATCAAACATCCAGAGGGGGGCAAAAAAATTTCCAGGGAGGGGTAAAGTCGATCGGTACCAATAGATCACTACTAAAACTTGAAATCCAGGAGGGGCGGCTGCCCCCCGTGCTACAGTAGATCCGTCCTTGCCAATGCATAGAATTAATGCATATGTGGTTAATTTGGACTGAAATAAAAGAACATTTAATTTGCCTTTCAAGACCTTAAATATGAGGTATTGATGCTTAATCTAAAAAGACAACTTATGTGCTTTATCTTCTCACAGTGGAAGTACTTTAATTAAAGTTTGATAAGAAGATATAAATATTAATGCTATAAGCTAGGATTAGCCTTTAATTTGTTTGAACTCAGTGGTTGGATTGTCTCATTTTGGAATTAGATAGCCTTAAATAAATTAAAACATAAAGATAAATAATATTATTTTACCAATTGATTCGAAATAATATTCCACCAAATATATATAAGAAAAAGTAAAATATGCCTGAAAAGAAAACAAATTATATGTTATATCTAGCTCTTTCTTTTTGAAAAGATTTTGATTCTGCTTTATATTCTTCTCTCTGCTAAAATTTAATCTAAAATTAAGCAATTAAAAAATACCACATTAAAATTTTAACTTATTAAATCTCCTGGTTGCATGACTTTATACTAAATTAATTTAAAAATTTGTATATTTGTATATTGGTGTCAACAATTTGGATTCAACGTTTGAAGTCAATTCAATATATTTTTGAGTTAAGCTCACTAAGTTTCTTGATGAACTTAAGAATACCCTAGTTCTTGTTATCATCATCATCATCATCAAATAATAAGAAGAAGTCACTTCACCAAACCCTAAATTAACCTAAGTTTCAAACCACTCACAAACAGCACTTGCACTCTAATAATTAATTATTAATTAGCCTGTATATATATAATCCACAACATGATCAAGTCACTATTCATGACACATGTCATACATTTTCATGCTAGTTTCCATGCCTTGCCACCATCAAAGCTAAATTTCTTGAGCCTGCCAAAAAACATGACTGCCATCAACACAACCTTCCCTTCGCCACTCCATCTCCCGGAAAAACCCGTCCACGCATCCTTACACATGCCATCGTTATTCAGCTTTCGTTTGCAGCTGTATCCCGTCGAATATCCCACATTGCCATAAGCACTGCAATTGATGGTAGTTTAATTTAGAATCAACTGCTTAATTGGTGAAATTGCAAGAACAGATAGGGCCATTTCATGCTCTGTGGGGGAGGTTGTGGTCATTAATTTGTACTGAAATATTTTTATAGGGTGAAGCCATTTAGATTTTGCCAAGAAATTAATAATATTTTAAATTTTGAACTTTTTAAGGTCAATTTGGTATATATGTAAGTTGTGTTTTTGACTTATTGTAGCAAGAGATTAAAAATTCTTCTTTAGTACCTATGAGTTATAAGACACTCCAGATTAATCAAAGTGCATTCTATTTTGGTGTCTGACATGTATCCACTACACAAGTGAAGTAACACTACTTGGCCTTGTTGCAAAAAACAAAACAGATGTCAGGAACATACCTATATTAGTCCAATAGAGATCACATATTTAATGAGAGTGCCAGTGTCAGACTTAGTGCTTTGTAAATTTGTTTTTTTAAATCTTGACAGTGGCTGTCAAGTTAGTGCTTTGTAAGTTGAATAACTAGCTGTTGATCGATCACTAAGTTTATGGTTATTTTATAATTGAAATCAGAATTCAGATTTTTATATGGATTGAAAATTTAGAATATTCTTTTTCATTTGGTGATGAAACACACTAGCCTTATCTCTTCCATATTCAAATGGCTGCCCTGATATTCTTCCTTAGTTTTATGAAATGAGTAAAAATATGGAAGTTATTATCTTAACAAAAAAAAAAAAATACAAAGTCTCCAGGTTAATTAGGTAATAACATGACTATATATTTTCAGTGACAACCGCAACGCAAAGTCTCCAGCGTGCTCTTGCAATATATATACATTGTATGTTATATGTACTAATTTTTAAAATTTCAAGGAGAAGATTGATAGAGATGCGCACCTTATTACTTCAATGACAATATTCAATACATTGAAGTTTAGAGGATCTTCCTGCAGATGCCTTCTCTCAGTGATGCAAACAAGAATCACAAAAATGGCCAAGTAAGAGAGTTGAGAGAGGAGAACATTTTGCCACCTCCAAACACTTCTCTTCTTTTTAGTTTCCAAAGGAGAACCATTTGCAATTTTATGCGACTCTTCCGAAGGAAGAAAGCATGTGTAAGGAGGTAGATACCTAAACACAAATTTAACATGATAACCTGTTATAAATTTTTTCAAGTAAACCAAATTTAAAATGATATCACTATGAGAGAAAAAGATGGTTAACATGCATGGATCATTTCAATTTCGTTTTAAATTGATGTATATTGTATGTCAGAATACAGGTTAACATAATAAACTGGGGTGGTGCACAAAAAAGTGTGTTATAAATATATATATAAGAATGGTCACTTACATCATAACCACATAAAGCACCAACACTGCTGGTGAGACTACTGATAGGTCAACCACAGATTCACCCGCATGCCGCGAATTAACCGACATAAATAAACCGGCTACAAGCTTCTGGTAAGACCCCAATCCCTCTAAACCTTCAGACCACCATTCCATTGAGCAGAATAGCACCAACTGTATCCACATGAAACCTACCACACAGACTGCCACAGAGAGTGCACGGGAAGCAGGTAACAAATGATCGTAACCAATGCTTTCATGGTTTCTTAACATGTATTCAAATTCTTGCCTCTTAGTCACTTTCTTAAAGACCCACATTACAAATCTTAGAGTTGAGGCAAACATAGTGTTCCCTAGAAGAATTTGAGCAGAAACCATGAGCAAAAGCCCGGAGCAAGCCTTGAAAACTATCATATTTTCATTTGTTGGTATAAAACCGCAATTCGAAAAAGATGAAACCACAGTGAAGAAGGAAAAGGTTTGCAGATTGATCCCTTTTTCCTCAAGTATAGCCTTCGCACTTGGAAAAAGGTTTAGGTACATTAAAATCGACGTGTAACCAGTGAAGTGGACTAAAATGAGATAGCCTAAAACTAAGAAGCTCAAGTACCTTACTGAGTTCTGTTTGATATGATTTTGGGACATTGGATTTTGTGGAATGTTGAACAATTTGACATCTGCTGTTCCCATTTCAATTTGATTTTGAAGATCAGAGGTTGGGTCATGACTAGTGGTGAGTTCTAGGCTTTGTGGTTTTTGAGCTATTATTTCTAGTTCTTTCTTGATCCTGATATTTTGGAACTGTAAACCAAGCATGGAGGTGAAAATCTCACCTCCTAGAAGCATTAAAAGGGTTATGACTATGAGTTGGGAGTTTGAAAATGATTCAAGTGGAACTGAATCCATGCTTGACACGGTTGTGGCCGAGACAGATGTGAAAAATAGGTCTAAGTTGCTCGAGCGATTTGCAAAATCTCTCATGGGAAGTAGTTTCAATAATAAGAAACCTAGTCCAGAGAAAAAGATGAAGTAAATGAGTTGGATCCAAAAAGCATGCACATGGAATAACCAGGAATGGTACATTGACCGTGTGAGATCGAGAAGATTTCGTGAATGATTCGCAATTTGCATTGAGGAGTTCTTGTAATAGTAAGCTTTTATCTTAAAAGATGGCATTGCATGGAGGATATGAATTGATGGTGAGGGGGCCAAGATATGTGTGTGTGTGTATATATAGTCAAGAGAAGAAAGCTCCCTCATATATTTTTTAAAGGTTTAATATGAAATGGAACTAGCAACACTAACAGGAAATGATTGGATTAATTAATTATATTATGGCATGTTTATCTAGTTTCACTAAATTAATATGTTTTTTTCTTTCCCCATTATAGTTAGTTGAAGATTATACTAGCTAGCACCATAGCTGTCTTTCTCAGGCCTCTACTCACCTAATAATACGTCTATAAAAATTAAATAGTTAATCTTTCATCAGATATAAAATATTGTTTGTAAAGAGATAAGATTTTGTGGTGGGACAGTACTCACTCGATTTGGCTGAAACAATCCACTTATATTTGAATCCGAATCACCCCAGGTACCTGAGGTGCAAGTGTTAAATATGAACCGTTCTTTTTACTTTGGCACGAATCTCAAACAGAGCCCCTACAGTTTATTTCAGAAAACCCGGATCAAATTGGACCAAATGAGATTAATCTGGGCCGTCCGTTTTTTTAGATTGTATCTCAGGTACCTGGGGGGACACAGACTCCTTATATCTTGGTATGAATGATCAATTACATGTTAAATTCACAAAATTAGAACGATCAACACAAGAAATTGCCCTTACAAAAAGGGAATTTGAAGAAAAATATTCCTTTTTCAGGATATTTCACAACTTTAGGTAATTAGAAAACTGTTGAAAATAATGGATATACTATTCTGTTCTAATTAAGTTGTAGTAAGATTTATTGGTGTTGAACTGTTGGATATGGTTCTGAAACTTGGACTTAATTGGAAACGTTTAGTTGTCTATATATGAAATCGGAATCAGACAATCGTTAGTTGTAGTAGTGTCAGTGAGAATCGTTAGTTGTCTATACATGAAATTCCCCTCTATTTATTTGGTTCACATATTAGGCATAAAATATTTCTAAAATGAATTTACAGTGCGTTCATATGCCTTTATTTTAAATGAATTTGGGTTCCAATTATGATTATAAAATTAATGACCAAAATTAACTTACAGATAACCTCTATTATATGTTACATACCGGATATGTTAAATTTATGTGGAATTTACAGTGCAATGTGTGTAATAATTAATTACATGCTAGCTGAGCTTCCAAGCTTTTCCTCCTTGCATATTAAACTTTTTGAGCCTTCCAATTAGTACCAACTTCCCTTTTGAACTCCACTTTCCAATCCATAGGATGCATCATTGCAACTAATTCTCTGATCAATCTTTAATAATCTCTCGCAACTGTATCCAATTGAGAATCCCACATTTCCATATGCACTGCATATATACAATTGCAAGTATATCTCTCTCTCTCTCTCTCTCTCTCTCTCTATATATATATATATATATATATATATATGAGTAAGGCTACGGTGCTATGAAGAAATAATTTTATGTAAAACTATTTGCTAGCTACTGAAAAAATAATTTTATGAAGAACTATTTGCTACTGAAAAAATAATTTTATGTAAAACAAAAACTTGCCTGATTACTTCAAAGACTATGTTGAAGACATTGAAGTTGAGTGGATCGGTTTGCATCGATTCTCTTTCGGTTAGGCAAATCAAAATGACAAATATTAAAAAATATATGAGTTGAGAAAAAATCAAATTCTCCATTTTCCTTCTTTTCATCTCATTTTCTTTGTTGCTTGCTCCCGAAGAGGTTTCGACATTGTTACTTATTGGTGCATATGAAGTATAAGGAGGAAGGTACCTAACAAAAAAATGCCGAATCATCAATTTTAGAACAATTAATAGTCCTTGAGAGAGATAGAGATAGAGAGAGAGACATACATCATAAAAACAAACAACACAAGAACTGCCGAAGAAAGTTTCGATAAATGAATGCGCGCAACTATCTTTTGGCACCAATTCATTCCTTTCATGACTTCTGAATCCCACTCTAAGCCACACAAAACCATTGTTTGAACCAAAATAAAACCCAAAACTGTCATACTTAAGTAGATACACGTTTTCGATGAAAACAGATGCTTGTACCTAACATTGTTCGGGTGTCGAAGTATATATCCGTATAATTCTTCTTTTCTTGTGAATTTCTTCAAAACCCAAATTGAAAATTCTTAAGAAAGGAGGGTACAATGTGTTACCGGCTAAAATTTGAGGAATCATAATTAGCAAAAGGAACACATTTTTCTGAAACAGCATCATGTTTTCATTTGCTGGTGTGAAGCCACAGTTGCCAAATGAAGAAACTGTCGTAAATACCGAGAAGGTGACAAGGTTGATCCCCTTGGCAATTAACAAATGTCCTGCTTCTTTAACGACTATTAAATAGAGAAGTATTGATACTGATCCGTTTGATTTAAATCTCCCCTTTATTGAATCCTCTCTACTTAGTTTTATCTTCATTAACTGAAGACCGAGCATGGAGGTAAAAACCTCGCAACCGAAAAGCATTAAGAGGGTCAAGACCCACAACTGTACATCCTTGAAATTCTCCATTTCTACAGTGGACATGCTAGAGACGGTTATTAATGCCGAAACGGACATAAAATACAAATCCAAGTCTTTAGGTTCTTTTGTTAGGTTTACGGGGTCCAGTTTCTTGAATGCATATCCTCTGCATTAACTCAAAAAGGAATCTTTTGAGTTAATGAATGTCAACCGTCTGATTTTAAACAGAGCCAATCCGTCTCCTTCTTACGATATAGGGGCTCTTTAATATTAGTGCAGATTTAGTCTGCACAAATCTTAAAGCAGATCGGATGGTCAGTATTCATTAACTCAAAAGATTCCCTTTCGAGTTAATGCAGAGGATACGAATTCCAGTTTCTTCAGGACAAAAAGACCAACAAAGGAGAGAGATGTGAATTATATTACTTGTGTACAAAAAGGGTTGCTTTGTAGAAAGCAAAACAAGCACTTCATGTAGCTTACGATGAAATTTGTACAAGAACATAACCTCGGAAACATAAATGACTTCAGAATTATACATTTCTGTGTCATTTTTGGATGGTAATGATCCTTTTTAAGATCAAAACATATAAAAAGCTACTTTACATATATATTGATATATATACAGACACATGTAGATTGATCACAGAGAGAGAGAACACTCAGTCACTGTCATTGTTTGATTTGTTTCCTGGCTATTGAGAAAAAGGAAAAGAAAAAAGATTTTGCAAAGTCTAGGTAGGAATATTTTGATTTACAGGAGAGAAAAGAACAAATTATTTCCCAAATATGGGAATGTAATACCTTCTTCCACTTAATATATATATGGTCCTGAAGAATCAGGACATTTTTTTCCTTTTTAAGAAAATTTTCTGGCAAAACAGGCATCTACGTGGTATTTTAGCGATATCATATTACCAGCAATATGTTTTGCTGGAAACCTTTTTGACAGATATATTACCTCACCTGATAAAACAAAAGTATGCAAATTGCAATTCCTACAGCATGCAATATCTTTATAAAATGTTATTAGACTCCAAAATACATTATATAATTCTTTAAAACACTCAGAAACCAGTTACTCTGTTTACATTTCATGGTAAGTAACTAAGTATGAAAACTATTTTGCTAAGTTATAATATTCTTAAGCTAGGTTATAAATGGTATGTAAGATCTTATCTTACAAACATGCATGTGTAGTCAGGTGTTCACATATTGTAACTGTAATTGTTTTTCTTGAATGAGCAACAATAGTAACATAAATGTCCAAAATAACACATTCGGATAAATATAAATATCTGTATGAATAAATTCAGAACAATAGTAGTAATAACTCATGCTGAAACATATATATTACAATCATGCTGAAACATATATAGAACAAAAGTAGTAATAACTAAGAGCTACATGTAGAGATCATGAAAAGAAATCACCGGTAAGAGGTCGGAGAGAGATCGTCAAAAAAAGAAGAAGAAGAAGCTGACAAGATCAAGAAGAGTGCATGGTAGAGCAGAATAGTAATTAGAACCAACGAAGAGAGATTGAGAAGAGATCATCAGAAACGGAACAAACAAGATCATGAAAGAGAGATTGGTTACATGACGATCGACATCGATCGTCAAGAAAAAGATAAAAACATTCAGATTGAGAGGAACTAGAGTGAGAGAGAGAGATCAATAATTTTTTTCTTCAATTTTCTTCTTCTTTATCACCTTACAATTAGCCAATTAGTATAGTGAAGCCCGGAAGTGTGATAGGGTGGGAATTTTTTTTCATGATGGGTTTATAATTTTATAATTATTTGAATAGCAAATGAATTTTTGTAATCTATTATGACAACAAAATATAGTGACATAAATATATATTTTTAATTTTTTTTTTTAGTCAAGTGTGGCAAAGTCAATTCTGTTTTTTTTTTTTTTTTTTAATTTCCTCTTACCTTACATAATTTCATACCTTTCTTTTGGTTTGCTTACCAACTTGAGATCAAATCAACGCTAGAATTGCATGATGGTAGACTTTATGTTGGTAATTAAATTAGTATCTGATCAATCCAGGAAGAACTTCAAAGAAAAATAGAATAAATCCAGATCCTCTGAAATAGGTTTTGTGGACTGGTTACTGATATGTATTGCGAGTAAATTGTAAATATAACATAAAAAGGTAGGGGTGAAAACGGATCGGATAGTCGTAAAATCATATCTATATCCATTTTTTTTTCATATATGGATATGGATTGGATATTAGACGGATAGATACGGATACGGATCGGATATCCGTAGATATATATTTAAATATTTTTATAATAAATATGGTATATATCTACTATTAGAATATCTTTACCACTATTTACTTATGGATATTCGGATATTGGATATAGGTATCTAATTTTTGAATACGGATCCGGATTCGGTTGGACAATATCCGACCCGTTTTCACCCCTATATAAAGGTGCTATGTTACCTATATATCTATTGCAGAGATTTGGACCAATGTATAGAATTAATGCGTGGTTAATTTGGACTGAAATAATAATAAAATAACATTGAATTTCCTTTTCAAGACCTTAAATATGAGGTATTGATGCTTAATCTTAAAAGACAACTTATGTGCTTTAATTATGCTTTATCTTTTCACAGTGGAAGTACTTTAATTAAAGTTTGATAAGAGTATATAAATATTAATGCTATAAGCTAGGATTAGCCTTTAATTTGCTTGAACTCGGTGGTTGGACAGTTTGTCTCATTTTGGAATTAGATAGACTTAAATAAATCAAAACATAAAGATCAATAATATTATTTTACCAATTGATTCGAAATAGTATTCCACCAAATATATATAAGAAGAAGTAAAATATGTCTGAAAAGAAAACAAATTATATATTATATCTAGCTCTTTCTTTTTGAAAAGATTTTGATTCTGCTCTCCCTAGAATTTCTTATATTCTTCTCTCTGCTAAAATTTAATATAAAATCAAGAAATTAAAAAATAATAAAAATTGAGCACATTAAATTTAACTTATAAAATCTCATGATTTATACTAAATTAATTCGAAAAATTGTATATTTGTATATTGGTGTCAACAATTTGGATTCAACGTTTGAAGTCAATCCAATATGTTTTTGAATTAAGCTCACTAAGTCTCTTGATGAGCTTAAGAATACCCTAGTTCTTATTATCACCATCATCATCATCAAATAATAATAATAATAAGAAGAAGAAGAAGAAGAAATCACTTCACCAAACACCCCTAAATTAACCTAAGTTTCAAACCACTCACAAACAGCACTTGCACTCTAATAATTAATTAATTAGCCTGTATATATATATTCCACAACATGATCAAGTCACTATTCATGACACATGTCATACATGTTTCATGCTAGTTTCCATGCCTTGCCACCATCAAAGCTAAATTTCTTGAGCCTGCCAAAAAACATGACTGCCATCAACACAACCTTCCCTTCGCCACTCCATCTCCCGGAAAAACCCGTCCATGCATCCTTACACATGCCGTCATTATTCAGCTTTCGTTGGCAGCTGTATCCCGTCGAGTATCCCACATTGCCATAAGCACTGCAATTGATGGTAGTTTAATTTAGAATCAACTGCTTAATTGGTGAAATTGTAAGAACAGATAGGGCCATTTCATGCTCTGTGGAGGAGGTTGTGGTCATTAATTTGTACTGCAATATTTTTATAGGGTGAAGCCATTTAGATTTTGCCAAGAAATTAATAATATTTTAAAATTTGAACTTTTCAAGATCTTTTTTTTTTTTGAAAATCTTCGCAGAAGCTGTGAAGTCGTGAAGGGAAATCGAACTCTCGACCTTTGGGTACAACAACTCTAGAACTTATTCCTAGACAATTGTGCTACCTCCCCTTTCGGACTTTTCAAGATCAATTTGGTACTTATGATTATAACACACACTCAAGATTAATGAAAGTGCTTTCTATTTTGGTGTCTGACATGGTACCCACCACTACACAAGTGAAGTAACACTAGTTGACCTTGTTGCAAAAAAAAAGGAAAGATGTGAGGAACATATACCTATATTAGTCAAATAGAGATCATATATTTAATGAAAGTGCAGTTTCAGACTTAGTGCTTAGTAAAAAAATTAATTTTTTTTTTAAATCTTGACAGTGGCTGTCAAGTTAGTGCTTTGTAAGATGAATAACTAGCAGATGATCGTCCAATTAGTCATCAGAAAATTCAGAACGAATAAGACTTGTCAGACTTAGTGCTAGTTCCACCCAAGTTCAGGATTGAAACAAATTAATTTTTTTTAAGCATAACATTGAAAAAAGTTAATATTTATCATTTTTCTCAGAACTCTAAACCGAACCAAGTTGGGTCAAAGTTTTTTTGAACAAAGATTGATCGTGATTGGCTCAAGTTTATGGCTATTTTATAATTGAAATCATAATTAAGATTATATGGATTGAAAATTTGAAATTATTCTTTTTCATTTGGTAAGTTAGTGGATGAAACATACTAGCCTTAATTATCTCTTCCATATTCAAATGGCTAGCATGAAATTCTCCCTTAGTTTTATGGAGTAAAAATATGGAAGTTATTACCTTAACAAAAAAAAAAAAATACAAAGTCTACAGGTTAATTAAGTAATATGACTATATATTTTCAGTGACAACCGCAACACAAATTCTCCGGCGTGCTCTTGCAATATATATATATATATATATATATATATATATATATTGTATGTTATACGTACTAAAATTTAAAATTTCAAGGACAAGATCGATCGAGATGCGCACCTTGTTACTTCAATGACAATATTCAATACATTGAAGTTTAGAGGATCTTCCTTCAGATGTCTTCTCTCAGTGATGCAAACAAGGATCACAAAAATTGCCAAGTAAGAGAGTTGAGAGAGGAGAACATTTTGCCACCTCCAAACACTTCTCTTCTTTTTAGTTTCTAAAGGAGGACCGTTTTCAATTTTATGCGACTCTTCCGAAGGAAGAAAGCATGTGTAAGGAGGCAGATACCTAAACACAAATTCAAGTATACCAAATTTAAAATGATATCACTATGAGAGAAAAAAATGGTTAACATGCATATATGGAGCATTTCAATTTCGTTTTAAATTGATTTTTATTGTATGTCAGAATACAGGTTAACATAATAAATTAAACTGGGGTGGTGCACAAAAAAAAAAAATACTAACGTGTGTTATAAATATATATATAAGAATGGTCACTTACATCATAACCACATAAAGCACCAACACTGCTGGTGAGACTACTGATAGGTCAACCACAGATTCGCCCGAATGCCGCGAATTAACCGACATAAATAAACCGGCTACAAGCTTCTGGTAAGACCCCAATCCCTCTAAACCTTCAGACCACCATTCCATTGAGCAGAATAGCACCAACTGTATCAACATGAAACCTACCACACAGACTGCCACAGAGAGTGCACGGGAAGCAGGTAACAAATGATCGTAACCAATGCTTTCATGGTTTCTTAACATGTATTCAAATTCTTGCCTCTTGGTCACTTTCTTAAAGACCCACATTACAAATCTTAGAGTTGAGGCAAACATAGTGTTCCCTAGAAGAATTTGAGCAGAAACTATGAGCAAAAGTCCGGAGCAAGCCTTGAAAACTATCATATTTTCATTTGTTGGTATAAAACCGCAATTCGAAAAAGATGAAACCACAGTGAAGAAGGAAAAGGTTTGCAGATTGATCCCTTTTTCCTTGAGTATAGCCTTCGCACTTGGAAAAAGGTTTAGGTACATTAAAATCGATGCGTAACCAGTGAAGTGCACAAAAATGAGATAGCCTAAAACTAAGAAGCTCAAGTACCTTACTGAGTTCAGTTTGATATGATTTTGGGACATTGGATTTTGTGGAATGTTGAACAATTTGACATCTGCTGTTCCCATTTCAATTTGATTTTGAAGATCAGAGGTTGGGTCATGACTAATGGTGAGTTCTAGGCTTTGTGGTTTTTGAGCTATTATTTCTTGTTCTTTCTTGATCCTGATATTTTGGAACTGTAAACCAAGCATGGAGGTGAAAACCTCACCTCCTAGAAGCATTAAAAGGGTTATGACTATGAGTTGGGAGTTTGAAAATGATTCAAGTGGAACTGTATCCATGCTTGACACGGTTGTGGCCGAGATCGATGTGAAAAATAGGTCTAAGTTGCTCGAGCGATTTGCAAAATCTCTCATGGGAAGTAGTTTCAATAATAAGAAACCTAGTACAGAGAAAAAGATGAAGTAAAAGAGTTGGATCCAAAGAGCATGCACATGGAATAACAGGGAATGGTACATTGATCGTGTGAGATCGAGAAGATTTCGTGCATGATTCGCATTTTGCATCGAGGAATTCTTGTAATAGGAAGCTTTTATCTTAAAAGATGGCATTCCATGGAGGATATGAATTGATGGTGAGGAGGCCAAGATATATATATATATATATATATATATATATATATATATATATATATATATATGGAGTCAGAGAAGAAAGCTCCCACATAATGGTTATACTAGCTATATATATATTTTTAAAGGTTTAATATGAAATGGAACTAGCTAGCAACACTAACAGTAGGAGACCTAGATGATTTGATTAATTAATTATATTATGGCATGTTTATCTAGTTTCACTACATTAATATGTTTTTTCTTTAATTTCCCCAGTATAGTTTGTTGAAGATTATACTAATAATACTTCTATGAAAATTAGAAAGTTAATCTTTCATCAGATATAAAATATTTCTTGTAAATAGTTAAGATTTTGTGGTGGGACAGTACGCACTCGATTTGGCTGAAACAATCCACTTATATATATGAGTTATATCTGAATCCGTATCACCCCAGGTACCTGAGGTGCAAGTGTTAAATATGAACTGTTCTTTAATTTTACTTGGCATGAATCTCAAAGCATGCAGACCCCCTTCCACAGAAACCATACATGCATCTAGTTAATTTGGGATCTGCATGCATGTTCCACAAAAAGCATGACCTTAGCCATATAGAATAATTTTCATGACATAATTTTCAATAACTAGCTTGCAAGGGACCTAGTGGATAAACATTAATTCCATTTGGACCTTGATTGACATGACATGACAACACCAATTAATGTCCTCTCCGTCCAATTAGTAATTAATGTGCACAAATATATGAATCTTTGCTAAACTTTATACTGTCCTCCACTAGCTACTTGGCTACTTGTGTAAGAATATAACGTGCACAATTTCGGACATGCTTTTTATCAACAAAGAATCCTGCGAGTGTGACCAATCAATTAATCTCACGGAAGAAACCTAATCATAACAAGTTTGATTACATAAAATTTAAAAGAGCTAAAATACTGCATGCTTTCGGTTCATTTAGTGTTAATTCAAAAGAAAACCTGCATCAATTAATTAATTCATGAAGGAACTAAAATATTGCTTGAAGACCTTCCTCAAGACATAAATAAATTTGAATTGCTCTAGGCACTAGCTAGATTTCCAAATCACAAAATTGTAAGATAAGGCATATATAATCATATAATTATTATAAATATAAAAAAATGAGCCTGATAATTGACCCCCAAACAAATCTCCGAATGCACCCCCCAAGTACTTGATATCTAACTTTCATTTTCAACACTCATTTTCAAGCATTTAAAGTTCTGTTTATAACATTTACAATAGTATTGAAAAACTTTTAAACCTCTATTTAGAAGCATTTAAAATTTTTAAATCTGAGTAGTTTTAACTTCTAGCTACTTTGTCTTAAAGCCAAAAAAGAAATGATTCCTTTCACCCATTTTTTTTTTATCATTCTTGTTTATTTTCCCGACGATCCGTGATGAATTTTGCAAATATAAATTTAAAGGTCTCACGAGCTTTACTTTAAAAAAATGACTTGAAAATAACTCAAAAATATTTCTTTATGGATCTTTTTTGAAAGATAAAATAGAATAGAAAATGTTCGTATTTTTAGATTCGTAAAATTCAGCACGGATCGTCGAAAAAAAATATGAGAATGATCATAGAAAACATTAAAAAAAAGTGGGTGAAAAAAATATTTTCTTTTTTGACTTGAAGAAAAAATAATTAGGAGTTAAAACTATATTAGATTTTGAATTTAAATACTTTTAGATAGAGATTTAAATGCTTGCAAGTAACATTGTAAAAAGTTATAAACAAAATTTTAAATGCTTAGATAAGAGCTCTGAAAATGAAAATGAAAATTAATAGACAAAATTGGAAGGTTTTTTTTATGTTAAACTAGTTGGGAAGTACGCTCAGATATAATAGCTTGAGAGATGAAAAATATTTCTCTATTAAAAAAATAGTTATAACTTTTTCTCAGAAAAGTAGAGAAATAGAAACATATTTTCTTTTGTGCTATAAAAAGTAGGGTTAATTTTCTATTTGCCCTTCAAAACTTCTTCAGTTTTATATTTATCCTTGTACTTTAAATTATATCTAATATATCTCTGAACTTTTATTTTTCTTTCCTATTTACCCTTTGAATTAATTATCCACAATTAAATAATTGTCTAATTATTTCTTCCCATCATACCCTTATCCTTCTCATGTAATTTAAATGAACAGATCCATAACATTAATCTCAGAGGGATTGTTGCAGGTAAGGAGCTGTCCCCTCTTTACCAGAACCACTACCAGCTATATACTCAGGATGACAGAGGAAAGAAAGGATAATTTTGATTGCTCCAGGAACAGCTCGTGATTGGCACACCGTTCTATGGAAGTATCAAATGGATTGAAGTGAACCTTATTTTTTTTTTCGGAAGTATCAAAAGGATAATTTCATTTTAAAAACTTTTACCACCCAGATTTAGTTCTTAATTGTGAAAACTTAATGCAGTACCTTAGAGTGGATTGGAGAAGAACATGAACTGGATGAAATCAAGATGAACGGTGCAACGGTTGAATCTGCGCCGAAATGGAGAAGTCTTCTCTAGCCAGAGCAAGTTGGGTTGGGGGTTACAGAGGACGTGCTCGTACGATTCAGAGTTGGGTATGATATTCTCTTGGATTGTTGGGAACATGCACCCTCTTTTATATGTGATGAAAAGGTTAGGTCTGGTAAGTGTGGAAGGAAGGCATTCCGAGATTTTGCTGGCTTTGAATTCAATGAGGAACATGATGTAAGAATTTAAGGTTCATCTCAAAACTGATAAGCAAAGAAATTGAGTAAATCTCTCAACGGAACAAGCTAGAAATCAAGCAAGTAACAACCAGCAAATTGCCACTGGATTAATGAGACAGTGATTGATATCTCCGCTGATTGCTATCTTACAAAATATATAGAAAATGCAATTCATGGCACATGATTTATGTTCCTAGTAAATACTATGGATGTGCATTCTCATGGGTTGACAAAGCCATGCTCTCCAGCTATTTATTTTCTTTTTCTTATTTATCTCGGTCTATATAGTCATGATTATGAAAGAGCCAAGAGAGACGTAGAGGGGGCAAAACAGGGAAACTGCAAGAGAGAGCAAGGGGCGGAGGTGCGTCATGAAAAGCACGACGGAAAAACAAGGGACAGAGGCGCAGAGCTTAAGATCAAATTCTTGACATAAAATGGTATTTTTGTCTTTTTATTACATTAATCAGAGATTTAATTATGGTTAACTCTATGGTTACTGTGTGATGGGTAAAAAGGAAAGAGTTTGAAGAGGGACAGAGGCGCAGAGCTGAAGATCAAATTCTTGACATAAAAGGGTATTTTTGTCTTTTTATTATATTAATCAGAGATTTAACTATGATTAACTCTATGGTTACTGTGTGATGGGTAAAGAGGAAAGAGTTTGAAGAGGGACAGAGGCACAGAGCTTAAGATCAAATTCTTGACATAAAAGGGTATTTTTATCTTTTTATTATATTAATCAGAGATTTAACTATGGTTAACTCTATGGTTACTGCGGCCATTTTTATTAATAACCCACAAAAAAAAGTTTTTTACAAAAATAACCTCAAAATCTAATTTTTTTCAAATATAACCAAACCGCCAGGGTTGCTGGCGGTCCACTTCTATAGCGGACCGCCACTATTCCTGGCGGTCCACTTTTTTTTTTTTTTTTTTTTTTTTTTTTTTCTTAATATTTTCATTTGTGAAGTTTTAGTTTTTTTTTGTTTAGGGTATTTGTCAAAAAATTAAGGACTTGGCATTTATTAAAATTTTAAATTTCAAGTTCTGACAGCTTGGGCGGTCCACTAGGGACCAGACCGACAGTATCCCTGGCGGTCCGCTAGCTGTCTTATAAGCACGCTTTCTCTCTCTCTCCAGCACACAGTCTCATTTGTTAAACCACAGAGAAGAAAGAGAGAGCGATTTTGGCGATTTTGAAGCGATTTTAGGCGATTTAGAGGCGATTGCTACAGGTATTTTATTTTTTATTTAATTATTTTCTGTTTAATTTTTAATTAATAATTATTATACCCGCAGTATGTAAATACTATAAATTAGTCTTTAATTAATATTATAATTAACTTTTAAATTGCAAAAAATAATGAATCTATTATACTGTAATTCTTATGAATTTTTTTTTTAAATGTAGTTTGTTAAGGAAAAAATGCTGGTTGCACTGTACGTGGGCGGTAAGCTAACTAAGGGTGTAGAGGGCGTGTATTACTCGAAAGATGCCTCATTCGGCTTGCAGGTTAATGAAAGAACCACATTTATTGAACTTAAGCAACTAGTATACGAAAAGACTGGTGTAAACCCCAACCGGTATGACTTAGAATTGGCTACCCGAATTGACACACAACGGGCTGGGGCGGGTAAAGCTTACTTTGTGAGTTTTCCTATAACAGATGAGGAGTTGTGGAAGGCTGTGTACCAACAATTTGAGTCTAGGGGGGTCGCGATGATAGACTTATATTCCAGGAGGGTTCCCCAGGCCGGGGCTAGACCTTTTAGTGCGGCTGGGGCTGGACCTTCTAGGGCTCCCCCTGTTGGACCTTCAGGTTATGACAATTCGGCTTATGACAGCCAGGGGTACCACCACTCCCCTCATGACAGCCAGGGGTACCACCACTCCCCTCATGACAACCAGGGGTACCACAGTCCCTGTTATGACAACCCGGGGTACCAAAACTCCTGTGAGTTTACTGAAGTTGTACCACCACCACCACCACCCAGACAGGCACCCATAATCCCTACATTTCCAGCTATACCAGAGTCAATACCGATACAGTTATCCGTTAATCGAAATGATACTAATATTGATGTTGATGCTATTGATGCCATACCGGAAAGAGAAATGGAAACTGGAGATGAATACCAAGGAATTTGGGAATCTGATGACTTATTAGATGGTGATGCAAATGTACCAGGTTTGTCCAGGGAAGAAAAATTCCCAATCAGGGGTCGGGGGAATAGGCATCCTGTCGCCACATTCAACGATACCACAGCTTTTGAAGAGGCTGACATTAGTTTCTTTGGTCCTCGTGTTGTATACAATCGTGAACTTGCCCCAGGGCAAGTCTATACCAACATAGATGAACTTGTAAAGAAAATTCACGAGACTCACGTTCACGGCAACTGGGAATGTATATTAGAAAAAAGGGAATCAAAAAGATTGGTTGTGATATGCAAAAATGCCCCTTGTTGCGAGTTTCGCCTTTATGCAACCCCTGCGGGTTCGGGGGAAGCATGGATAATTAAAAAGTGTGAACCACCTCATACATGCAAGTCTGCGTCCACAAGGACAGACCATTCAAACCTGACAGCATCACTAATTGCCGATGCAATTGAGGCAGACATTAAGTTGGATCCATCGATGAGCATCAAGGCGGTGGCTATGGCCGTCAGACACAAATACATACATGTAATCCCAAAATATAACAGGTTGTGGAGAGGTCGTGAACTTGCGATTTGCAGAGTATTCGGTAGTTGGAAGGATTCATACAACTATCTGACACCATTGCTCCAGGCTATGGCAAGTACAAATCCTGGCACCGTATTTCAGCGGTGGCATGGCCCCATTTATGACAAGAATGGAGTACTAATAGAGGGAGTTCAACAATTCAAGGGCATAGCATGGGCTTTTGGTCCTTGTATCCAAGCTGTGCCATTCATCAGACCCGTTATCAGCATTGATGCATGCTTCATGTCTGGCCGTTACGAGGGGAGGCTACTGATAGCATGTGCATATGATGCTGAGAACCAGTTGTTGCCTTTGGCGTTTGCAATTGTTCGGAAAGAGGATGGTGAGAACTGGGGATTCTTTATGCAGTTTTTAAGAAGACGGGTGGTTGGGCCAACAAAGTTTTTCTCTGTAATATCAGACCAGCACAAAGGAATAAAATATGTTTTTGATCGTGAAGAATACGGTTGGTCAACACATACTGGCGAGTGTGTGCACAGGTTGTGTATGCAACACGTTGCGGAGAACCTTAGCAAGGCAACCGGAAACGATAGCTGGGTCCTAGAAACATTCAGACGTAATTGCAAAAAGAAGAAGCCGAGAAGGGTGGAAGAGATGAGTAGAGAATTTGCAAAGGTATGTGTTTGTTGATTGTTTACATGTCTTATTGTACTTTGTTAACATATTTTTATTTTAATTGTTTACTTATATTATTTTATTTCCTTATTTATATGTAGTATATGCCGAAAGCAAATCTCTACTTAATGAAGGTGGGCAAAAATAACCCCAGAGATGTCGAAGAGCCACCAGCATACGAGAAAATATTTCAAGCACGTGATGGAGGTTACCGTTGGGGAATTATGACCACCAACGGTTCTGAATCGCTGAATGCAGTCTTCAAGGAGAGCTGGACGTTGCCTGTGGCTGCAGTTGTAGAAGACACTTTCTACAAGTTAAATACCTGGTTTCAGGAACGGCGTGCTAAGGCCGCAGAATTAATAAGGATGAACCAGTCATTTTCAATAAGGGTGGAGGAGAAACTAAGAAAACACAGGAACAAAGGTGCAACTATGACCGTGATCCCGATGGGTAATGATGGTACAGAATTCGAAGTGCACAATCCAAATGAGTACGTTCCTTCCAGCCGTAGAGCAGATGGCACTATGGAGTTTGTGAAGAGGGCTTTCAAGTACGTAGTGCAATTCCGAGAGGCAAGAGAGGTGACCTGTACATGCCAAGGACCCCAACTATTTGGAATTCCTTGTAGTCACGTGATGGCGGTATGCCGAGTGAGAAACTTCTGCGAGGATCACTATGTCGCTGACATGTATCGTACCGATTACCTTGCTTCTACTTGGGGTGGATCTTTCCATTCTTATCCTAACCAGCATGAGTGGCCTGCGTATGTCGGTGATAGAATACTCCCTTCAGAAGGATGGATAAGGAAGGGGAGGAGGAGACACAAACGTGCTATAATGACCATGGACGAGATGGGTGGTAGGAGGCCATCGGGAAATCAGGCTCGCCGTTCCGTTTCTGACAGGCGCAGGGCAGGTATGTAGCATTTTTCGGAATTAATTTATGATTTTATTATATTAATAACTGAATTCTGTTGTTATGTTCAGATGCCATAAACGAACACAATGAAAGAGAAAATGCGAGAGTTGTTGCTGAAGCAACTGGTAGAACACAACCACCTCTTGCGACCCAATCATCTAGTAGCCAAGGGTCTACAAGTACTGCTGCTCCTGCAGCTGACACCAGAAAATCTTCTCGTCTATTGGGTCTATTCCGACGTCGTGAAAGATGAACTTATTATTTTGCTTAGGTGAACTAAGTTATGAATATTTGTGAACTTCAGTTGTATCGTTGAACTTTAATTGTATTTGTGAACTTATTATTCCGACGTCGTGAAAGATACGTTGTAATTTCAGAAGACCATTTCGATGTAAAGCAGAAAAAACATAAAAACCAACATGAAATATAAAATAAAACTGCAATCATAATAAATACATCATAAAAAAACTGTATATGTATATATGTATGTGTATGTGTATATGTATGTATGTATGTATATATGTATGTATGTATGTATGTATGTTTGTATATATGTATATATTATACATATATTATAAAAACCGAAAAAAAAAGACCAACAAGCTGTCAGAACTTGAAATTTAAAATTTTAATAAATGTCAAGTCTTTAATTTTTTGACAAATACCCTAAACAAAAAAAAACTAAAACTTCACAAATGAAAATATTAAGAAAAAAAATCAGATCTCTAAATAAAAAAAATAAAAAAAAATAAAAAAAAAAAGTGGACCGCCAGGAATAGTGGCGGTCCGCTATAGAAGTGGCGGTCCAGCAACCCTGGCGGTTTGGTTATATTTGAAAAAAAATTAGATTTTGAGGTTATTTTTGTAAAAAACTTTTTTTTTTGGGTTATTAATAAAAATGGCCGTGGTTACTGTGTGATGGGTAAAGAGGAAAGAGTTTGAAGAGTTCAGAGGTAAATTGAAGTGTTTAGAGGTATATAAGAAATTAATTAGAGAAGACTTTAGGGATATATAAAAAATTAACCCTAAAAAGTAGACGTAATGATTCTACATTTAACGGTCTTCTAGAAAGTTGTGCAAGAAACTGTCGTCGGTTATATATACTCCAAATTTAAACTTAAAATTAGCATAACAAAATTATTTTATTTCCAATATTTGTATATACATTTATTCATGGTTATTGGATATTAAGAATATTTTTTCTTTCTCATTTTGAAACCCCCCCCCCCCCCCCCCCCGGCTCGACAATTATATATCAAGATCCGATAAGATTTGCAAACTCTAGTTGGGATCATCCGATATTATTAGTTATGAGTTTGGCTAGTATAACATCAGTGTCATTTTAGTCTATATAACACCAACTCTAAAACCTATCAAATCGACTTTAAATGACTAATTTAAACCGTTCAAACCAATTTACATTATGTGTGATGCGTTTACATACTTTTTTTTTTTATATTTTTGAGTTATTTTAGTATCAAATAAAGAGGAAAGAATATTGAAAAATTAATGGATTAAAATTAACTTAAAAACTCACATATTTGACCACTTGACTTAATACTAAATAAATTCGAAAAGTTATAAATTTTGCATGCAAATGTACAACTAATGAAGTAGATCAGTTTGAACGGTTTGGATTTACCGTTTAAAATTGATTTGATAGATTTTAGAGTTGGTATTATGTAGGTTGAAATGACACTGATGTTATACTAGCCAAACTCATTAGTTATTTATAGTTTACTGATAAATCTAGAAGTTGACATTAATACAAAAGTAAGATAATCTTTTAAAAAAATATAAAATGAAGATTATATTCTACGAATTTTGAAGATAAGATTAAATAATTCAGTGTATATATATGCGGTCAAGTGATGTCACACGTTGACGTGCTACATGATGAAATGCTATGGCACGAAATAACAGTTGCAACACGATTTTGATCAGGCGGTCAATATTAAAAAGATTTTCATTTTTAAATCAACATTATAAAATTAAGACAAATAATTTATGGAAAAATTTCATGTATGTCCTTCAAAATTCTCAAAATTAATTATCGTACGTATTACCTCTTCTAAGATTCATAATATAATATTTACCTTTATAAATTGCAAAAACTCACAAACTTATAGTACTCTTCATTAGATTGTATTTTCTATTAAAACTCACTTTAAATTTATAAAGTTTTCATTATACCTTTTTACAAATATAATAAAAAATTATGTACGTTATGTAAGAGAAATATGTAGATCCATCCCTAATTGATGGGAAAAATCTATATTGTTAGTTTTTTCCATCTCTGTCTCGAACAAGTATCCTCTCTGGTATGTATAAAAGATTATAATATATATCAGCCAATGTCTATTCAGGATGGCGCAGATCGAGAGTCAGTATTATTTGTGCTTTGAGATTCGTGCACAAAAGTATTGGAGAGGAGAGGATCCGAATTCCTCTCCCTCCTCCTACCTCCTCCCGCCACCCCTGTCTCTCTCTACCTCCCTTGGGTCTCTAATTCTCTCTATTATTCCAAGATAAACACAAAAGTATATATATATCAGAGGTTAATTAATTTGGCCGTCTCCGTCATCTTCTCATCCAACCAGAGTAAGCATAATATTTCTTATTCTTCCAGTACTTGACACTTTGTATTTTCTTTTATATTGAAATAGTTCAATTTATTAATTTATTACTTATCATAAATAGTCCCATAGTTATATATATGTTTCAGCTATCTTTCTATTCGTGCTCAATCACCAACATGTTGAACGTAACTAGCTAGCTAGGGACAACTTATAATAAATAATTTCTTTGATATTGCTTATGTTCCCTAAAATTAAAATTATATTTTAAAATCATAATTTTAATCAAATGATAGTTCTAGGCCTTTTAAAAGCAATACCAAAGAACCACGAAACATCTTATCTATATATCTTATATTAATTTAGGAGTGAGTCTATGGTACTATGCATATTACGATTTGCTACCGTGCTACGGCTCTATATTAGAGTTTTCAAATTCTAACGGTCGATCCGAACCGTTCATCTTGTTCTCCATATTAATATGTGTTTGGAGACCAAATTTTACATTTTTTAAAATTTTTTTACTATTTTTTTAGATTCATTAAAAATCACTGTTTTTGGATGGTCCAGAATTTTCAGATCAAGTGATTTTCTAAATATCTAAAAAAATAGTAAAAAAATTTCAAAAAATGTAAAATTTGGTCTCCAAACACATATTAATATGGAGAACAAGATGAACGGTTCGGATCGACCGTTAGGATTTGAAAACTCTAATATAGAGCCGTAGCACGGTAACAACCCGTGATATGCATAGTACCATAGCCTCACTCTTAATTTAGTGAATAAAATAAATATATAATTTGAATGATTATAGTCCTTAGCATGTGTGTGTGTGTGTGTATATATATATATAGGACTTGGCTACGGTGCTATGGGTAGTTAAGAGGCCTCCCGTGCTACGGCTCAATATTCGACTTTTCAAAATTCTAACGGTCGATCCGAACCGTTCATCTTGTTCTCCATATTAATATGTGCTTGGAGACCAAATTTTACATTTTTTGGAAATTTTTTACTATTTTTTTAGATTTATTGAAAATTGCTGTTTTTCAGACAAATCTGGACCATAAAAAACAGCGATATTCAATAAATCTAAAAAAATAGTAAACAATTTCCAAAAAATGTAAAATTTGGTCTCCAAACACATATTAATATGGAGAACAAGATGAACGGTTCGGATCGACTGTTAGGATTTTAAAAAGTCGAATATTGAGCCGTAGCACGGGAGGCCTCTTAGCTACCCATAGCATATTAGCCAAATCCTATATATATATATATATATATATATATATATATATATATATATAAAGAAAGGGGAATATATACATATAACGGTTACTGCACCACTTCTCAAATCAAATTAAATAAAATAAGAATACGGTATGATACCTCGCATATTTAGCCTATATTTGACTTGATTTCGTACCAAATTCACGTTCTAAATCGTCAAAATCATGTGCATTTCATTGATATATCCTTAGAATTTGGTACTGCTGAGAGTTTGTTTGTTTTCTGCAGGATTGGAGCAAAATACACGAAGAAACGGCGTTTTTGGACTCCCTGGTACGACCCTTACCAGGCTTGGTACGGCCTGGCCGTACCACCTTGGTACGGCCCTTACCAGGCTTGGTACAGCCCGTACCAGACTTGGCCGATCCAGCCTCTTTTCCATCTTGTACGGCCTGGCCGTACCACCTTGGTACGAGCCGTACATAGATGCCGCCTGACAGAATTCAAATCTTGGCAGAGGCTATTTAAAGCGAGGGATCTCTCCATTTTCGAGGATTCCACTTCATTCCAGATTGAGAGCTCAGTGAAAGAGAGAAAGAGAGCAAAGGAGCAAGAAGAGAAGATCAAGGAAGAGGAAGAGGCGAGAATCGACGGATCTACACCTTCTCCATTCCCGATCTTCAATCTAGTTCTTTCATGACTTTCTCTATCTCTTTTCTTGTATATCTGGACAGATCCATGACTTGTGAGTAGTAGACTTTCGTTTCTAGGCTTTGTAGATGGATTTTCTTGATTTGTGTTGCTTTTCTTGATTTGGATCTTGTATGAACTCTTGTGATTGATTTGATTGTGAATTTGCTTGTCTTGATTGCTTTGTGTTGCTGTGATTGCATGTGGTGTGCCTATAGTGGTAGATCAACCCTAACAAGGTCATGTGACCATTGCCTTCTCTCAACCAAACCAATCCCTTTAGGTAGACTTGATCGAATTGAAGCCGAAAGGTTGAATTCTCCTCTAATCGACAGATTAGAGGTTACCTTAGATCTCCAATCAATCAACTAGAGGATCTGGACCAAAACACGAGAGTTGAGGTTTAGAAACCCTAGAAGGTGAAGAATTGAATCCAAAACTTAGATCTTGAACCAACAAACGAGAGTTGAGGTTTAGGAACCTTAGGTATGGTCAATTGAACCTTTATCAAGAGTTTAATACGAGGTACCAGCAAGAAATGCATCAACTCGAACTTGTAAGCTCTGTTCTGGTAAACCAGTACGGCCCTTACAAGAGTGGTGCGGCCTACCCGTACCAAGCCCCATACGGCTTGGTCATACCAGGTTGGTGCGGCCTGGCCGTACCAACTTGGTAAGGGCCGTACCACTAGAGGCAAATCAGAGATGAAGTCTGAAACCCTTGAAACACCTTTTATCCCAAATCAAAACACAGTTTATACCTTTTCTTGCACATTTACTATTCTATATCATTGTGTGATTGCTTGAGTTGATTCCTTAGGAAAATTAAACACCAAAACCCCTTTTTCTCACTTCTAGTCTTTAGCTAAGCTAAGTAAAATTCTAGATAAAGAAACCGTCCCTGTGGATCGATACCCGATTATACTCCTCGATAGGGTTGTGCACTTGCAACCCTAATCGGAAGGTGTAACCGAGGTTTAAAAGGTACGCTCCCAAGCGTACCGAAACTTGTGTTGCGCTTTACGCCGATCACGGTACTTTTAATCTCGATCTTACTTCTCATATCGTTTCTAGTGGTGTTAGATATGATGTGACGGTTGCTTTTATTGAAAGTACTCTTGATTTTGACAGTTGGTGCTATATTATTTAAAACTCTAAATATAGTAATGCATTTGTAGAGATGCACCAATATATAATAAATTATCTCGTTTATATAATATACTAGTTAATCTTATCATTACTTTTTTCAGTGCGAAAAACTCAATTGTCTGCTTTAAGACATCTGCATTCCCTTTCTTTTTGCTTTTATTTGTATTTTGACATATCAATTAAGATTAGCTTATGAAGCAACCCATCAATTATTAAGAGCAAGTTGATCTAACTTAATTAAACCTAGTTTAGTATAATATATAGAAACCCAACTATTTTGTTATTAATTGGGAGAGCGTTTTATATAGTACTCCAACTTTAATTCTCTAGATTTATTATTTTAATCATTTTAATTACTAATATTTATGTTAACAAACAGTGATCCCTACATCACAAAAATAAAATAATTAAAAAACATAGGTGCTCACACCTCGTGTGGAAGCTCATGTGTTCAATCGTGTGCGCGCGATATATATATATATATATATATATATAGAGGTGGGCTACGGTGAGTTGCGAAGTAAAACGCGTTTCTACTTCACGCCGTATTTTTATTTTGAAAGTCCAAACGACCAATCCGAACCGTTAGATGTTTAATCCATATTGAAATGTGCTTGGAGACCAAATTTTACATGTTTTGGAATTTTTTTACTATTTATTAAGCATTTTTGAAAATTGCTGTTTTGCTGTGAACAGTAAAAAACAGTAAAATTTTCTGGACCATCAGATCAGCGACTTTCAAAATTGCTTAATAAATAGTAAAAAAATTCCAAAAAATGTAAAATTTGGTCTCCAAGCACATTTCAATATGGAGAACAAGATGAACGGTTTGGATCGACGTTTTGAACTTTAAAATCGCAAAATATGAGCGTGAAGTAAAATAGTCGCTTTACTTCGCAACTCACCGTAGCCCATCTCTCTCTCTATATATATATATATATATAGTATTGGCACAAAATCATTGTTTTCAGATCATTCTCGACCATCCAAAATAGTGATTTTGTGCCTATCTTAAAAAATAGTAAAAAATCTCAAAAAATATAAAATTTGGCCTCCGAGCACATTTTAATATGGAGATCATGTTGAGCGGTTTAGATTTTGAAATCCCAAGAACTGACTCGTTATAACTTAGGCTGAAATTATAACGTTATGACATTAGCCGGACTCTCTCTCTCTCTCTCTCTCTCTCTCTCTATATATATATATATATATGAGTAAGACTTGGGTGCTATGGATAGCATAGAGGGCTACGGTGCTACGGCTCAATATTCGAGTTTTCAAAATCCTAACGGTCGATCCGAACCGTTCATCTTGTTCTCCATATTAATAAGTGTTTGGAGACCATATTTTATATTTTTTTGAAATTTTTTTACTATTTTTTAGCTAAGCAGAAAATCACTTGATCTAAAAAATTTTGCACCATTCAGATATTTGATTTTCTACCTATCTAAAAAAATAGTAAAAAATTTCCAAATAATGTAAAATTTGGTCTCCAAACACATATTAATATGGAGAACAAGATGAACGGTTCGGATCGACCGTTATAATTTTAAAAACTCAAATATTGAACCGTAGCACCGTAGCCCTCTATGCTATCCATAGCACCCAAGCCTTACTCTATACATATAGAGAGAGAGAGAGATAGGCTAATAAACAATCGATTATTCCTAGCCTTCCGTACAACCAAGTCGTTTTCCGATTTTTAAAGTCCAAATGATCAATCCAAACTGTTAGATGTGATCTCCATATTAAAATGTGCTTGGAGACCAAATTTTATATTTTTTTGGAATTTTTTTTACTATTTATTAAGCCACTTTGAAAATTATTGATCCAACAGTAGCTTCTGATTTTACTGTTTGGTTAAGCCACTGTTGGATCAGCGATTTTCAAAGTGGCTTAATATTTAGTAAAAAAATTCCAAAAAATATAAAATTTGGTCTCCTAGCACATTTTAATATGGAGATCACATTTAACGGTTTGGATCGATCATTTGGACTTTAAAAATCGGAAAACGACTTGGTTGCACGGAAGGCTAAGAACAATCGATTGTTTATTAACCTATCTCTCTCTCTCTCTCTCTCTCTCTATATATATATATATATATATACACACACACATAGAGATTGGCTAAGCTCAAAACGTTTTTTCCTAGCCCCCGGAACAAACGACTCGGTTTTATGATTTTTAAAGTCCAAATAGTCGATCTAAACTGTTAGATGTTCAATCTATATTAAAATGTGTTTAGAGACCAAATTTTACATTTTCTTTTGTAATTTTTGCTATTTATTAAGATGGTTTGAAAATCATTGTTTTTATTAAATTTCCGCATCATTGAAAAAACAATGATTTTCAAACCATCTTCAAAATAGTAAAAAAATTCCAAAAAAATAAAATAAAATTTGGTCACCAAGCACATTTTAATATAGATTGAACATCTAACGGTTTGCATCGACTGTTTGGACTTTGAAAATAAGAAAATCGAGTCATTTGTTCTTGAGGCTAGAAAAAAATATTTTGAGCTTAGCCAACCCCCCTCCTCTCTCTCTCTCCCTATATATATAGAGAGAGAGAGAGACATACATACATACATATACAATCCACATATATATGTTGTCTTTCTCAATATTTTTTATCGCTGTGCTCTAAATATTTGAATACATTAGTGTGATTCTTGGACTCAACACTACAAAAATAATTGCCCCTTATAGTAGAGAAATCTAGACACACCTCGATAATTTCTTTTGTTTTGACCATATACGGTTAAGTATCATCAGACAAATTGAACGACATAGGCCATGCACGAAACGTGTTTTGACCATATACGGTTAAGTATCATCAGACAAATTGAACGACATAGGCCATGCACGAAACGTAAAAGAAGCACGGCGCAACCATAAATTCGGACGCCACAATTTCCATAGAAGTGGAGAACATAATCGTGTCATCATTAATTTCTACCAATGGTGCAAGAAAGAGAAGCAGAGCCAACACATCTCGCATCTTCAAAGAGGCACACAAAGATCGCATGCTAATCAACTTTGAATGCCAGCTTCAAATCCTGAAACAAAAAGGTTTCCGCGAATGCTCAAAATCCCACATTTGAGATGCGTAGTGTGCTAGTTTCTCACGTACAATAAATCGGGAGAAGCAGTTTCACCGTTACATGTGCCCCATGGTCATAAATGCATCTTTCATTACTTTATGAATGTGCTTGTGTCCAAATAATAAAAGGCATTTGCCGAAAGTTAATGCAGTTTTAACTCACCGCAGTTGCCCTGATCTTTTATAGGGTTTACAGCGCCAGAAGATCGCCAATCAACACAAGTCGGTGCTGTTGTCAAGTTTGCATACTTGAAATGGGTAGTTTTCTTCGACCCACTCGCACTCTTGAACCCGGCATACTTTGCAAGGAACTCCTCATTAGTGAGGTCCGCAAACTCATTTAAGCCCACGGTGTATGTAAGATGGGGCTTGCTATTCGTGGACTCAATAAAATGGTAATTTGCCTTCAACACAGAGAAGCGCTCTAGTTTTTCTGCATCACTCTTGTAGACACGGCCGAAGTCGCTCAACCATTTCTCATACACGGACATCAATGGCTCCTCGGCCGCAGTGGAGGAAAACAACGAAAATGCAAGCATCGATCGAAGGAAGATTGGGTGACGCATGAGATAAAATTGTCATTTTAAATATGGTCAACGGCAATAGAGACTTGGAAGGTTTGAATATGTTTATGAGATATGGAACAAGGTAGATGGTTAATTTATATAGAGACGCTCAACTAATGGTGTCATATATCTTGTGGCGTGACCATATAGCTTAATTAATGCATATATTTAAAAAACTAATCAATTCTAAACCACTTGACTAAGAACTACTACAAAAATTGACATATTGTTTCCTTTGAACAAGTAATCAATAAAATAAAACTTATATATGCACTAATATATACTAAATGAACATACTTAACACACACCAATGCGCACCTATATATGTTCAATCGTGTATTTGAGATGTGGTAATATGTTTTTTCAGATGAGTAAAGTGAAGCAAAAATTCCTCAACCTATTTTTTAAATTCATGTAAAACATATATTTCTCATTATTTAGACATGTTCCAAATAAATAATATTGATTATTTCATTGTTACCTCACCAGAACATAGTACATTAATTAGTTTTATTCATACAGAAAGAACATGAGTAATGTTTCTCGTGTTAGCAATTTCTTTGTCGTGTACCTGAAGTCGTAGGCTTTACTTAGAAGACGCATCCTATATATAAAATCAAAAGTCATAATCATTTTCTACCTATTGGATTAGCTTAGGAGAACATTTACGTTAAGAAACAATGTTTTATATATTTTTTATAAAATGTATAATTTTCTTATAAGTATTGGACTTCTAGATTTGTTATTTGAATATGTTATTATTTTTATTTCTTATTGATGTGCTCTAAATATTAGATATTATGATTTTATGGGAAATAATGTTATAGTCATCCTTATAAAATAAAATTACATGATACTTGTTCATTCAATCTTTCAATCTCAATTTTCTGATTATGCTCTGAGCCCTAGATGAATATATAAAAAATATAATTAGATGTTTGGAGATTCTCACAATATGGGAAATAATGCTTGGAGATTGAACTTTTATGTTTACTGGAATTATGACCATATGAATAGATTTTTTTCATATGTATGTATCTATGTATGTATGTATAGAGAGAGATTAGCTAATATCAAAATGTTTATTATTAGGGAATGGAACAAATGTTTCGTTTTTACACTTTTAAAGTCTAAACAGTCAATTCAAACTGTTCAACATCCAATCTATGTTAAAATGTGCTCAGAGAGCAAATTTTACATTTTTTGAAACTTTTTTACTATTTATGATGCTAGTTTTATAATCAATGTTTTCAATTATACAAAAAAATTTCATTGTTTATTAAATTCAACAATTTTAAAACTAACTTGATAAATAGTAAAAGAAATTCAAAAAATGTGAAATTTAGCCTCCAAACATATTTTAATTTAGAGGTCATATCTAATAATTTGAATCGACTGGTTGGACTTTGAAAATTAGAAAACCAGTTAATTTATAGTACGGACCAATCTACTCATACACAGTACAATATCCTCACTCTTAAAAGGTTTGTAATAAGCGGTGTTGTAAAAAACGTCCGTTAGATCGATTAATCGGCCGATTAGTCGTTGGCGATGATCAAACTGTTATGGATTTTTCGGACTAATCGACCGATTATTTCCGATTATGAGTATTGAAGCGCCAACCATTTATAGAATTCGCATCCTATGAGATATCTTATATTTTGCGTGACTTTTTGGAGAATAGCTCAGAGGATACGCGCTCCCATTTATATGTAAATTCTAACTTTTAGGGGGTCTAACGGAAATTTGTTTCCCTCCTGTTACCAGAGTCCGCCTTTCCCAAAGCAAGTCTACGAAATGTCTTCATTTCCTAAGGTAACAGAATATTTCTATTTATATTTGAACCGTTCGATCTGAATCTGCACGAATATTGAAATAATCAAACGGTCCAGATCAAAAGAGAAATGTTCTGTTACCTTAGAGAAATGGATTCGAATTTCTTCTTCTTAGTTGTTGTTCCGATCAAAAATGCAATTTTCCTTGTGTTCTTCTTCACCTTCTCTAAAGGTCAAAATTGCAATCTTTTTTAATTGCATGTTCTCCTTTTAGCTTGTTGATGGGAGAAATGACAGCTCCAGCTTTTACGAGAGAGAGATTTTCAAATCTTCGAGGGGTCAGATGGAGAATTGATCTCGGCATTTTGCCAAGTGCTCCTGCTTCAATTGAAGAATTTCGAAGAGTGGCTGCTGATTCTAGGAGAAGGTGAGAATGCTACTACCCTTTTACAATTTTTTTTTTCAATTTTCATGCAATTATTGCTTCAACTGAGAATCAATCAAGAACTAGCTTTTACACAACTTTGCAATTAACCAGACATTGAGCAAGTAACAATTTAATAAAAAAAAATGGAAAAACAAATTTTGACTATACAAAAATTTAACTGTTAACCAAACCTTTTATGTATTACCAATTTCATTAGGAAAAATAAGGTAATTTTTGTTTAGGTTTGTGAATTTTTCTTGTAAGAATAAGAGAAAAGTCTAAAATAGGCCCTAGAAATATTGTCTGGTTTAGTTAAGGCCCTTTAATTTTTTTAGTTTGATCATTTGGCAATTCCATTAAATGTACCTTCTATCAAGTAACTCAAATTTTGAGTTTGGACCAATCAGAATCCGGGCCAATCCGGCCTGAGGTGGAATGCATGCTGCCCCTTTAATATTCATGTCAAAGCAGATCCGACGGTCCGGATGCAAACTCAAAATTTGAGTTACCTTAGGTGATATGAATTCCTGTCCCTCTCTCTTCTCATTTTCTCCACTTATGATCCCTTTAGATGAATTGAATACATTCCTGTTTCATAGGGGTACATATGAAACATTTATGCTCTCGAAACGATAGAAATCTGACAAATGTGCTCTTGATTTTGTAATTATTATGGGAATAAAGTTTTCTTTTAATGAGTTACTGCTGTATTGGAAATAGCAACATAGAATTTTCGACGATACTATATAAAGAGGAAGACATATTTATGTATGTACAAAAGTTTTAGAGGTCACATTTGAAATATATCCATGAAAAATAGCCATAGGTGATAGCCACCATAAGGGTTTTTAAAAAAAAAAAAAAATGGTAGCCATAGGTACTCATTTGTTATGGTGTTGCAGAAAAGCATAGGAAATGTTCGGTTTACCCCTACATGAAATGAAATTATTCTCCACAACCAATTTAATGTATCTTTTTATGCAGGGGTGTTCTTTTAATTAAGGTTTTCTATGTGCTTTTAATTATGGTTCTATTGGGTACTGCTGAAATTTTATATAACAAAAAGAAAAAAAATCAAATTTTGTAATGATTTGGGATCTTCATTGATTGATTATGAGAATAAAACTCTAGTATTATAAATGACTTGGCTAAAACCATAGTAAATTCTTTATCCCCAGGAAGATTTTCATCTTTTGCATGGAAATGAATCTACCCCTTCATTTTTTGAAATGCACGAATCTCAAAAACAGTTGTTTTTTTAAACACGAATCGCAAAACAGATGAAGGGGTGAATAACAGTTGTTTTCCATATATTTAGGTTTTATAGGGGGTAAAATTGATAGTATTGTATACCATACTAATATTTGCATTTTGGTAGGTATGTGAATTTAAGGCGACAGCTTTTAATTGATCCCCATCTTGCAAAGGATGAAAGTATAATTCCAGATCCTGCTGTTGAAAATCCTCTTTCTCAAAATCCAGGTATATGCATGTATACCCCCATAAAATGTCCTTAATTCACATTTACTAGAGAATTCATAGTATGCATATACCAAGAAAACAAAAACCAATACAAAATACAGTAAGATACCGCAGTTCAGTACATATCCTCTAGGAACCTATACCAGCATAAAAACCTTTGTTTTTGTGATTTAATTTGGAAATTACAAATTTTGCCTTTATGATAAAGAATCTGTATTTCCTTCTTCTTCTTTTTGACACAGAGAGCACGTGGGGCCAATTTTTCAGAAATGCTGAATTGGAGAAAGAAGTAAACCAAGATTTGTCGCGTCTTTATCCAGAAATTGGTGATTTTTTCCATGATAACTCGAGTCAATCCATGCTTGGTCGGATCCTCTTGGTTTGGTGCCTTACACACCCTGATTTTGGATATCGCCAAGGCAAGTTTTTTTACCATTTTTACCCCTGAAAAAAGGCATATAAACATTAGAGTAAGGCTATGGTACTATGTATAGCGCAAATTGGTTTGTACTACAGATCAATAATTTTGTTTCCAAAGTCCAAATAGTTGATCTGAACTGTTCATCATGATTTTTATATAAAAATATACTTGCAAACTAAATTTTATATTTTTTAAGTCTTTTACTATTTTTTTAGATAGGTAGAAAATCACTACTTATGCGCTATGCATAGTACCATAGCTGCCTCAAAGTGTAGATATCATAATTTTTTGGACAAGTAAGTTTCAGTAATCATACATGATGAGATAAAGCAGCAGTTGCATCTCAATTGTGCTATCAAACCTCAAGTTAACCTTCATTTTTTGCCTCAATTAATCCTAAATATAGCCCAGTTTTGACCTCAATTGCACGATCGGTCTTAAGTTTACTTTTCTGTTCCCTGTAGAAATGCATGATATATTTCTGTTTGATTCTATAAATGTCCAAAGAAACTTCAATTGAAATTTAAAAATAAATAAAAGAATTTCCCTTTTTCTGTAGGAATGCACGAACTGCTGGCCCCTTTGTTATATGTGCTTCACATCGACCTTGAATTCTTCTCTCAAATTCGTAACCTATATGAGAAACACTTCTTGACTGAGTTCAACACTTCCTCGCATCGAAAGAAGGACACAAATATCCCTACTCCTAGAATACTAGACCCTGCAATCCGTGAACTCTTCCTATTAAATGACACTTATGGCGCAGAGGCCGAATTGGGAATTATCCTTTCGGATAAATTCATGGAGCATGATGCTTTTGCCATGTTTGACACAGTGATGCACGGCTTGAATGGACCTGTTGCCATAGCAGAGTTTTACTCAATGACCTCCATAGCGGATTTAAATGCCGGTTTGACACCTGTTAGAGAGGCTGCTCTCTCACTATACCACCTCTTATCTTTAGTTGACTCCTCTCTACATTCACATTTATGCGAATTGGGGGTGGAACCTCAATATTTTGCAATGAGGTGGCTTCGAGTTTTATTCGGCCGTGAGTTCTCTTTAGAAAATCTTTTAACAATTTGGGATGAGATTTTCATTTACAGTAATGAAACCCCAAAGGGTTACTTAACACGGGATTTGGAGCATATATCTAGGGTTTTGTGCTCATCCCCTCGTGGCTTAATTATTTTATCTATGGGGGTAGCAATGCTTTTATACCTTAGACCCCTTTTATTATCAAGTGAACATGCTACAACTTGCTTACAGAGGCTTATGAATTTCCCAAGTGATGTAGATGTTAAGAAAATAATTGAGAAAGCGAGGTCAATACAGGAGTTTGCACTTGATGTTTATCTCACTTCAGAGAATCAACTGGGCAAGAGAAAGAGCGGGGGCTTTTTGAACTCTTCTAATTTTTGGGAGGAAAAATGGAGGGTATTTCAGGAAAATGAAAGCGTACATGAAAAGAAAAGTGACAATGGATTAATAACTGAGAAAGTAAAGAAGGTGACAGTAATTGAGAAATTGAAATGGGGGTTTTCGAGAGAAAAAGACGAGAGCAAAATTAACAAGGACAATGTTAAAAAGGATCGATGGAGCACTATAAGGCGTGTTATTTTGGATGAGAATGTGGTGTTTGATGATAATACAGTTACAAAAGGTGTACCCGGTATGAATGATGAGATCACCGCAAGTCAAGTTACATGCAACTTAGAGAATGAAGATGAGAATGTGAAGAATGAAGAAGAGGTGGAATTAGAGAATGAAGATTACAGAAGTATCCTTTCGGGAATCGAAGAGTTGTACAACCAAATTATGAGAAATGGCGTGGGACCCGACAGTCATAACTGTCCCTACTGTGAGGTAGGTGGTAACATGGAAGTGGTCAATAAAGCACGAATGGATAAATTAAGGAGTTTCGGGCAATCAATGGTAGAGAATATTCAGGTTTTAAACTTTTATCTTGCTTTATTTTATTTTGAAAGAAGACCCAAAATGTTTGGCTTGTATATTCAATTAAATCTTTGTACATGTAGGTAATTGAATCAGAATTTGAGCAAAGAACAGATTTGATTTCAGAGAAATTAAGTGGTGATACAGTGGAAGAATGTGATAAGAAAGAAAGAGCAATGACAGCTCTAAAGGAACTGAGAAAAATCAGCAGTTTCTTATCTGAAATTTAAGGTTTGTTTGATGCAAGTTATTTTATCTATTTTGACGACTCAAATTTAAGGTTTGTTTATACCTCATCATTGTATAGCCAATTTTCAGCAGTTTCTTATCTGAAATTTAAGGTTTGTTTGATGCAAGTTATTTTATCTATTTTGACGACTCAAATTTAAGGTTTGTTTATACCTCATCATTGTATAGCCAATTTTTAATTTTTTTTAAATCTTGATAGAGGCTATCAGATTGTATAGCCAATTGTTACATGTAAAGAAATGAAATATATTTGGTTGTTTTCAAAATTTTCCCAAAGAAAATATTGTAATACGCTTGTTGTTGTGTTGGAAGAATAATTGCGAGTTGTTTTATTACTACTAAAATAAACAAGCGTAATCTTCATTGTATATCAAATTTTACAATTTATGTGTGTTAACCATTCTTTATATGAACGCGTGCTGGATAAAAGAATGTGAAACATGCATATACTTTCAATTTCTTTTTTGAAAACCCATGGTTGTAACTTGTAAAAGTCAATTAAGAAAATGAATTGTAGCTCTTGGCGTTGTCACTAGCTTGACATTGTAAAGATATTGACAGAGTTAGTTTTGTTTCATGCAGCACACTATCAATCAAGACAATGAAAACAAAAATATGATTGGTGTCTGCATGAAGTCAAACCAGATCTGTCAATATCTTTACTAAAGGATAGAGGCACTTACCTCACAATTCCCTTCCAGACCAAAATCAATTCAGTGCTTGTTTAAAAATATAAAAAAATTGCTTTAAGATTTGTGCCAAATTAAAACCGACGGCTCAGATCTCATTCTACACGGTCACACATTACACATGATCTGAACTCTTAAATTAAACCTCCAAAGCAGTTCCTTGGGTACGTTTGGATTGAGAGTGAGATTAGCGAGAATAACATGCTAACTCCGAATTCGGAATAACCGGTAACCCAATATTTCAGTGGGTTAGTGAAAAAATGGCTAACCCAACCTAATTCAAGTATTAAAAATAGCTATTTTTTCACCCAAACGTAAAATAATCGCTAACCCAACTAACCTTGTTATTCTCTGGCACCCAAACACACCCTGATTTGACCTTGAAACTCCACTACAAGAGACCTAGGGGACCTAGCCTGACATTTTTACCAGATCAGTTTGGTAAAGACTTGGCAATTATATACAAAAATGCACAAATAAAGTCCCTATTATATCTTAATCACATATGACACCACAAGGAACTTTCCACAACTCCAATGTACCTTCAACTTAACAGTAAACATGTATTATAAAATATTGAAATCAGGTATAATAGACAAAGAGACATAACTCACATGAGCAATGCCAAAAATAATACGTAAAACACTTTCCATCCAAATGCTTCGTAAAAATCCTGAATATCATGCATGTTTTATGAAATCTTACATATTCAAGTACAAAATACAAGTGGTAGAACACTACTACAGTGATTTTATGAGGATCATATGCAAACTTCCTCTTCCGAATTCATAAATATGTTAGCTTCAAAACTGCTTTCTCATGTGCTGCACAAGGAGAAAAAGACAACTCCAATCAATGAAAGCAAAGCAAAATGTGTAATTCACTTTTAAGATGGGAACGAAAGCTATAAAACTTAAGAATTGCAAAGTTGCATTGGGTATTTATTTTAGTGTGCTGGCAAAGATTACCAGAAATGTCCTGATTAGGCAGTACCAGTATGTACACAATTAGCTCTATTGAACATATCAGCACAGTTCCCAATACTATTAAATTAAATATTTGAAACAATTGCTTTTCACCTAGCTGTTGTTTAAGTCATAAACAACTCAAATAACTACAAAAATTTCAAATTTGTGAACCATGTATGCTAAATCAGGGGGAAAAGATAAAAAGTCCTAGTACTTGAAGCCTCAAAATATAAATATATTTGAAATTTGAAGCATGTTCACCTTCAGATACACTTAAACAGAGAAGGCAAGATTTACCATTATACACCTTTTTAAAAAAAGGGGAAATTTCATGTATACCCCTCAAAAACCTTGAAATTACATACTGCCCCCTCTAAAACTTATAATATCATATTTACCCCTCTGAATGTCAAAATCTCACAAATTTACCTAGTTTATTGTCTTTTTCATTAAAATTCTCTTTATTAAAAACATAAAAATACATAGTCCGTGTAAGAAAAATGTTCAATCTTTAAGGGAGAATCGAGATTTTTGAGGGGCATATATGAAATTCTCCCTTCCTTGAGATAAAAAAGAAGAAGAAGAAACCTGAGAAGGAATCAAGCGACAAGGATGGGTTTGTTGGTGGGAGGAGAAGGGGGAGGAGGGTGTTTAGAGAAATCCTCAGGGTTGTAAATAACAGTGATGAAGAGAGAACAGGAGGGACATCGCGCGATCTCCTCTCCGAGTCGGAGGTCCTCGAGTGAGATTTGAAAGAGATCGCCACAGGGACAAGGGTAGGTGTACGCCTTCAACTCCTCCTTCCATTCCATGTCCTCTATCTCCACATCGTCGTACGACATCTCTCTCTTTACCCCTCTCTCTCTCTCTCTCTTTTGCTCTCTCTTTAGGTCGGAGTTAGGGTTTTAGTTAGCGGTGGTGCTTCGTGGAGGTGCTCCTTCGGAGACGAGAAACAATAAACGGAGCGGAGGAGAAAATTGGATTTGTATCCTCTGCATTAACTCAAAAGAGATTTTTTAGTTAATACATCTGGACAGTTCTATATACTTTAAGATTCGTGCAGACTAGATCCACACTAATATCAAAGGGCCTCTGAATTATAGGCTGTGGCCGGATTTACTCCGTTTAAAATCAGACGGTTGAGATGAGCTTACTCAAAAGATGCTCTTTTGAGTTAATGCAGACGATGCGGACTTGAGGCGGTTTGATTATTTTATTCTTTTAAGTAAAACGGGAATTGCATATATGCCCCTCAAAAACCTAGAAATTATGTTTTCCTTATAAAATACATACAGACTGTACCAGTAGAGGTGCTACTTTTACCCGATTACCCGGATCCGATCCAGAACCAAACCGGATCCGACCCGGAACCGAACCGGATCCGACCCGGATCCGATTAATTTGGATAGGGTATGGTTTAAAAAATATAACCGGTTAAATTATGGGTACAATTACAAAATTAATAATTTAATATCCGACCCGGATCCGAACCGGAACCGATACTGTAATGAGTAGGATATGGGTATCATTTAATTATCCGACCCATAACCGAACCCAACCCAATACCCGTATAAATATATATTAATAACTCTGCATCAAGTTTTTGTCTTAGATAATATATTTCAGCTGTGCTATAGCTTGTTAAAACTTAACCAGGTTTATGCTGCTATTTTACACTAGCTTTTTAATTACGGACTTAACAAGCTCGGTTCTTCTGTGCTATATTTTACTAATAAAAAAAAATCTTTTAGCACAAGTAACAGAGTAATTAATGACAAACGAGCAAGTTTGGAGGCATCAACAATTGAAGCTCTCATTTGTTACAGCGATTGGTAAAATAGTAATTGAGATAATGTACTTGCAAATATTGAATCAATAGGATAGTATTTTTTTTTAATTTAGATAGATAACTAATAATTTAGAGTCATTATTTTTATTTTGCTATGTAGCATGATATATTTTATTATTTATGAACAAGATCAATAGTGTAATTTTTATTTTGTAGAAGTTTTTAATTTATATTGTAATGATTTATTATATGAGATGTTCAAGAAATTATAATTATATTTAAATGTAAATAATTTCTCAAATGCTTTGGAGTTGTGACCTATACCCGCTATGGATCCGGAACCGCCCCGTATCCAAACCGGACCCGATAATCCACAAACAAGTTATGGATATCTATTTACCCGGAACCGAAAGACTGGACCCGAAATATCTACGGATAGATAGATATCCGGATCCGGACCCGATCCGGTTTGAAACAAATAAATGTATGGATCGAAGTTCAGACCCGAACACTTTTAGGGTACGGGTCCAAATATAATAGTACCCGGAACTAGAATGATAATTTTAGGCAAATAGAAAAAAAAATAGAAAAAAAATAGAAAAAAAATAGGAAAAAAAAAAACATAACACATTACTGCTTTTAATTCGGGTGACCAAATTAAGTGTTAGTAAATAAAGAACTAAAATTCACATAAATAAATCTCAGAATTATCGGAAATAAAATATTCCTCACAAAAAGCCTCAATGGTTCCTTTGTTCCTCCTTTCTTTGGTCTTCCTCTTAACGCATCATGTCAATAACATCAATTCCTCTCCCCTCCAATTTTCGAGTCTAGCATGGGACGCAACCGCGCATCACTTTGTTGTTGGATCTGCCATGCATGGGCCCCGTTGTTTATGCCATTTCTGATGAAGGCATGATCAAGTGCCTCCTTTCAAAACATTCTTCCAATAGCAATGGTGCCTTTGTCACTGCTCTCGTTGTTGATCAGATACGACTCCGTCTGATTGTTACATTCTCAAATCCTTCCTCTGTCTCTGCTTATGATTTGAAATCATACAGGAGAATTTATGCAAAGCCTTTGCCACAGTTGGACGGTGCTCCTAGTGGGGTCGTGGTGGATTTGGAGAGTGGCGAGGTGCTTGTTAGCAGTGCCAGTAGAGGGGTTTTTGTTGAAGGTGGGGCCCTATGGAGATACACTACAAGAAATTGTTTTATCCACAGATAAAATTGCTTAACAACATCAGTAATTTTGTGGATACTTATGTCGGTAATAACCATACCCTCGGCAAGAGAATAATTTCTGAATTAAAAATTTTTGATGATGGACTCAGTGGGATCATGTATCTCATTCATGGATACATCCTTGTTCTACAGGTATGGAGTAGATTATGTATAGAGATTGGGGCAAATGCTTGTCAAAATTAAAATTTATCAATCCATTTATCATTTTTTTTCTTGAAAAATTGGTGCAAAGGAGCACTACTCTTTTCTCTTTTTTTCCTTTGTAATCCTTGTAGCAATAACACAAGGAAAAATCATCAACAAGCAAATTCTAAATTTATATACATTTTTCTTCCTTTACAGACAACAACAGGAAAGATCTTCAAAGTGGATACAATTGACGACACAATGTCAGAGGTATTACCCAGAGATAGCTCAATACCGTTAGCACCATCCGGCCACACCATGTCGTTACAAACTGAGAAATCAATAGTTGTTACTACAAATCAGAGTCTTCTCTTAATAGAAAGTGATGACAATAGGTGGGCACAAGCGGCTACTATAAGAAACAAGATGAATATGGAAGAGGGGGAAATGGTTGTGGCAATAGCAAAGCAAGGAGAGAGAGAGAATGTGTGTGTGTTGGTGAACTCAAAGAAGGGGTACAGAATAGAGGAGGTGATTTGGAGAGAGTCTATTCATGATTCATGGTGCCTTGTCTTGGTTTGGTCTTTATGTTTTTTTTTCTGTCTTTGGTTAATGTGGGAGGAATACTTTAATGATAAAAGGCAATTTTATAGTACATGATTATTCAACTATCAGTTTCTCCTATAAATGCATGTGTTGCGTTGGTGAAGGTCAAGTCACCTCTACGCATAATTCATGCTTTCTGCACCAAATGGGATACCACCTCAGCAAGTGATTTGTCGTTCCTGACACCTTCGATCCAGTGTGCATTGATCTTAACCTTCTCCAGGCTCTGCTTCAATGCCCTTTCAAATGATGGTTTTATCCGACTTGCGAAAAACTTTTCAATCTCTTCACTCTTCTCGTAAGATGCAAACTACAGTGGAAAGTAAACAGAAACAAAAATAATAAGTCGACGAATATTGTATAGCAAAAGAGAACTTACAAAAGAAAGAGGAGCTTCTGTTACTAATTACCGGAGACACAACAGAACTGACGAAGCTAGATATAAGGCTGCTTGACGGCCATGTCTTTGATATATATTCCCAATTTTCCTGTCAAAATCAGAGTTTATTACTTAAAAAGTTTCTTCTGTAAATAAGCATGATAGTTTGTAGTATAATTTCCTATTGTTGCAAGTTTGCTTTTCATTGCTGACACTGTCAAATATTGTTTGATAGAAAACTTAAAAACCTCAGAATTATGCTATATAACATTAAGAATTGCCACTGTTGAATGTACCTTCAACCATTCCCATGCAGTTTCACGCCCTTGAATGGAAACATTCAGTCCATAATCAGCATCCTGATTTCTAACCTGAAGTAGAGAAAATTGCAGGGGCTCCGGGTGTGAGCAAATAATTATAATAAGATAAAAAGATGAGCAAAACAGTAGACTAGAGATGATATTCATAGAGTAATAGTTAACAGAAAAAAATAAAGAAAGATAACCTCATCAGTTAATAAGAAGTTCAAGGCATCAAGAACAATGCCTTTATCAGGGCAGGATGCCAAACTTCCTATAAACAAACAAGAATATATATATAAACAAAGCTTCCAAATCAATTCATATTTTTAGACCAAAAGCTTACGAAATACAATCTATGAGTTGACTAACCTATAACCCGCACTTTTTCCTGGCTCTGATCGGTCTCTCGGTATATTTTCAGAAGGGACTCATACCCCGATTTATCAGACACGGTGCAGTGTTGCATTACCGCAACATATGCAGCCTACAAAAGAAAATATCAATTTTATTTTGTTTTTGCAAAACCAAAAGAGAAAAGAAGATAAAAAGCAAGTAAACCTTTCTGGTATCAGGCAGTAGAACAGATGAGTTCCTGTCATTTAAGAAAATGGCAAAGCGTCTTATTCCTTCATCGACAGTACTTTTGTTGCCAAGTCTGACAAGAGCCATCAGTATTTCAGCTCTGAGCATTGTGTCAAGGTGGCTCTCTCCTTCTTTTACATCCCAACCTAGTTTCCTATTTCATATATATATACACATTGAAAAGTCAACATATGAAACCAATACACATATCATATAGAAGCAAGCAAAAGGGCTGGAATATACTAAAACTTACTCTGCTGGAGACTTGAGAAGTTTGATTAAGAACAATTTGATGTCATCAGATAAATCAGGAGTGGCCTCATCCACCAAATTTGCAATCTTAAGACTCACCTGAGAAATCCAAAATAAAGCAAGAGATACTGAGACAATTCACTAGCACTTGTGACCAATGGCATGCTATTTTTGTAGAGGGGGGGAAAAAGAATGAAGAAATACATACTGAGATGACACAAGAAAGCACAGTATAATGAGATTGCGTGGAATAGGCATCCAAGAGAGAAAGAAGTGATGACAATGTCACTTTGCACGCAACAGACAGAGCACTTGCATCATCTATTATGCCTACATTTTGATCATAGAAATATCTTTAAATTAGATTTTACATAGAAATATCCACATTCTTTTTTAGAACAAATATCAGATAAAGATTTTTTAGTGTAAGAAAGAGTTGCAGAAATTACCAATCTTATCCATCAATGAAAGCTTATCAGCCTGAATCGCGTATTTAAGTCCCAATGCCAATTCATCATCATATTTTACCCTATAGAAACCAGTCTGGTCGGTATTTAGCTTCATCCAAAAGGTCTCTTGACTCCCCTCTTTATGTAAAATTAGATCGTCCACATCCAACTCATCTGATTTCGATTTCAGAATGAACTTCTTGGAAATATCATAAGAAGAACAGCATAATGTGAGAGGCACAATCCATGTGCCAGAGCCAGAGGACCCATCTGACAAAAATTGTTCCTATAATACAAAAAAATAAAAAAATACTTCTCCATAAATTTTCTAGCTCAGGGGGAACATAGAACAGGAAAAAGGAAACATAGAGAGAGAGGAGGAATAGACCTGGTAAAGATGCAATTTGTTGGAATCCATGTTGATAAAGATAACAGGATAACCTTGTTGTTTGGTCCAAGAGCTCATCAGGTCCCTCACGGGTTCACCAGATTCTTCCTCCAGGACGGCCCATAGATCATCCGTTGTTGCATTTCCATATGCATATTTCTTTATATACGATGCCAGTGCTTTCTACAAGCAAAAAAAGTATTGAGACATCTACAACTAAGACTTATTCAATCATCACTGTTCATTACCATCATACTTGAGTTCCCAAGTAGAGAATATACAAAACTAAGAAGAGTTTTTGTTTCACCTGAAAGCAATCAGCACCTAAGTAGCTTTGGAGCATACGGATAACAGATGCTCCCTTGTCATAGCTTATTGAGTCAAATATTGCATCCACCTCACTTGCATGCTTTATCTCCACCTTATTATTATCACAAGTTCAAAAACAAAACAAAAATTACCCAAATTAAGGGTTCATCACACTTGTATAGGTTGGTTGTTTAAAAATTGTAAAATCAATACCTCAATAGGATGGGATTCAGAGAGTGCATCTAACTTCATACCAGAAGCCGTCTCATCAAGAAATTGAGTCCATATCTTCCATTCAGGGAATATTGCATCAACAGCTAAGTAGCTCATCTGTTGGTCAAAATCTATTCTCGCATTAACAGCACAAATGGTGTGTGATGCACCAAGGATAGAGTTGGAATAAAAAAAAAAGCAAAAAACAAGAATATATGCGTACCCAAGAGGCAAATCCCTCATTTAGCCACAAGTGGGTCCACCACTCCATTGTCACAAGGTTTCCAAACCATTGGTGTGCCAACTCATGTGCTACTGTTATTGCCACCTGAGACACAAAAATATTTCAAGTCGATTGGCATTACTTTCCTCTACAAAGTAAAATATAACATAAACAAATTTAGAGAGAGAAAAGGAATTATGTACATTTTGTTTGTTTGAGGCCGACGATAATTTTTCATCGTAAACCAATTCACTTTCCCGGTAAGTAACTAAACCGTAGTTCTCCATTGCTCCAGCAGCAAAATCAGGAATTGCAACCATGTCCAATTTAGGAAGTGGGTACGGCACCGCAAAATAACTTTGATTTTTTCAGTCAAAAATTAATAAGGTAAAAAGGTAAGATTTAAAGAAAAGAGGGGAAGGAAAAGAATTGATTTGATGTACATACTCTTTATATAAATTCAAGGACTTGAGAGCAACATCTAAGGCAAACCTGCCTTGTTCAGTCATGCCAACTTGAGTGTATACCCGAACTTGTATACCTTTGTTTACATACAGATTCAAACAAGTAGTTAATTTTGTTTACTTTTTATTATCACAAATTTTGCAATTGTAAGATGAAAATTGATTACCATCAGATGTGATGCCTTGAATATAATCGAAATGGCCAATAACTATAGCAACAAGATAGGTTGACATGAGGGGAGATTCCTCAAAGGAGATGGTTTTCAACACCCCATCATCCCCATTGATTTTTTCTTCTGAGATAGGCATGTTTGACAGTGCCACCAATTGAGAAGGAACCTCCAATGTGATCTTAAATTGAGCCTTAAATCCAGGTTCATCCCAACAAGGGAAGCACCGTCTCGCATCAACCGACTCGAATTGCGTTACAGCCATGTTTTCCACACCCCCCTTGTACTCATACTTACTTCGGTAGAAACCCCTCATCTGATCATTGAGAGTACCAGTGAATCGAATCCGAAGAACAGATTCTCCCAAGGGAAGCTGTGAATCGAACTCCAGAACCAAGATCTCGTCATCCTCCACCAATTCTGTCTTACAAGGAGAGATTGCTTTTCCCCCAAGTGACACGGAAGTGGCATCGATGCTGAGATCGGCGGAGTTGAGGACGAGAAATCGCGTGGGAGAAATGACGTCAACGGTTATCGCCACCGATCCCGAGAATTCGCAAGACGATAAATCAGGGTTGAGGAAGAGATCGTAGCGGCGAGGAGCAGCGAAGTGAGGCAGGCGTGGTTGCCCCCTGAAATCTCCGCTCTCTTGCTTCTCACACATTTCTTTCTTTCTTTCTTTCTTTCTTTCGAGTAAAAGATTTCTTTTTCTTTCTTTCTTTCCTTCTTTCTTTCTTTCGAGTAAAAGGAGAGAGGAATTCATATCCTCTGCATTTACTCAAAAGGAAATCTTTTGAGTTAATGAATCTCAGCCGTCTGATCTGTTTTAAAATTCGTATAGACTAAATTTGCACTAATATTAAATGACCCATATGTTATAGACAGAAATCAAATTGGCTCTGTTTAAAATCAGATGGTTGAGATTCATTAACTCTCTCATGAATGCGTATCCTCTCAAAAGATAATCTTTTAAGTTAATGAATCTCAACCATCTGATCTATTTTAAAATTCATGTAGATTAGATTTACACTAATATTAGAGGGCTCATATAATATAGACAAAAACCGAATTAGCTCTGTTTAAAATCAGATGGTTGAGATTTATTAACTCTCTTCTGAATGCGTATTCTCTGCATTAACTCGAAAGAGAATCTTTTGAATTAATGAATTTCAATTGTCTGAACTGTTTTAAGATTCACGCAGACTAGATTTGCACTAATATTAAAGGACTCATATATTATAGACAGAAATAAGATTAGCTCCGTTTAAAATTAGACAGTTGAGATTCATCAACTCAAAAGATTCTCTTTCGAGTTAATGGAGAGGATACGCATTCAGGAGAGAGTTGAGAATAGAATGAATTAATTAAAATTGTCCTTGCAACATTCTCATTTACAAATTAATCCCATTTTTAACGTTGCCCAAAAAAAAAAAAAAAAAGGATATCTATTACTATATAATTAATCTTTGATGGCGTGCTACAGTAAAATGAATAGTATGACTTCCAGTTAGGTCCCATTGTCAGATCAGATTTATTCTCTCTTCCTTGCTGGCGTTGCTAGAAAGTTCTACTTGTCTCTTTTTTATTATTTTTATTTTACAAATGAAAACCCTTGGCGTCATTCTAGCTTCTCTCAAACGCTTCATTCCAGAAATTTCGCACTTTGTTTTGTTCTCTTCACTGTCACTCACTCTCACTCGCTATCTTCGATTTCTGGAAGCAGGTTTTCCATTAACTCTTTTCTACTTTTTTTTCCGTCTTCTTTTCTTACGATTTTACATCTCATTGTTTTCCGGCTTCTACTTCATTCTCCTTTCGCTGGATTCCACTTCCCACCCATTTTCACCTCTTCATTCCGCTCAACCCCAATTAATTTTGTCCATTTAACTGAATCAAAGCTAAAAATAGAAAATGAAAAAAGGTCAACCCGATATACCCTGCAAAAATTCTTTCTTGCACATCCCCTTTCATCAGTTCAACCATCCCTTTCACATAATACCCTTTCACATGAGCCAGGATTTTGCCACCGCTTTAAACAACTAAAAAATGAAACTGCTATTGAAGACATATGCCAACATCAACATGTCATTATTATAATAACTCAATGCAAATGCAAAATAAATCAACATCTGATACAAATTAAAAAGTGTTTGAACAAAAAAGAAGTTTCTTTATGATCAATTTAATGAACATCCTTTTGTAATTATTCTTAGCCAAGTTGATTAAGTTATTGTTATATAATATATGATATAAGAAATTCCCGAGGCAGCAATGATGAAAGAAGCTTTATTAGGTTCATTAACTATAATGTATACAATAATGAAAAGAAGAAAAAAAACTATTAGCTTTGGTATTTCATCCTTCTCTGGAGTCGAAACCCAAATTTTTGTTTTTCATCAATACAATTGTAATTTTATTTCTGAAATCACATTCTTTACCTTACTCTTCTCAAAACTGCATGTTCTGTTTTTCTTAAGTTCTAAATATAATTTCTACTCTATTTCTTATTGCCAATATTGTAATATACTGACACGAGTGATTTATTACAGGATAAATATAATAGTGTGATACAAAGAGATTTCTAACTGGTTTTTCGACTGAATAGGCAATAGACAGCAATTCTTGGAACTCTCAGGTACTTTCATTTCTTTTTATTTTCTGGACAGTTGATTTAGATTTTAGCAAATGCTTATTAAAACATACTATATATGTAATATAAATCTTATTATTGTAATTATTCTTATCCAAGTTAATTAAGTTGATGTTGTATAATATAAGAAATTCTTGAGCCTGCAATGATAAAGGAAAGTTTATTAGGTTTATTAACGAGAATTTATACAATGATGAAAAAAAGGTTTATTAGATTTGGTATTTCATCATTGTCTAGAGTCAAAACCCAAATATGTACTTTTCATCAATATAATTGTTATTTTAGTTTTCAAATCGCACCCTTTATCTTACTGTTCTCAAAATTCTATTTTTCTTTTTCTCTTATATTTCAAATATAAATTTTTCTCTAACACTTATTGCCGGTACTTTAATATATTGACACAAATGATTTCTTATATCATATTGTAACAATCTGACACAGAGGTTTGTGACTGGTTTTTTGACTGAGTAGGCGATAGACGGTAGTTCGTGGAACTCTTTTGAGGTACTTTTCTTTATTCTTATTTTTTGGACAGTTCATTTAGATTTTGTATTGTTCTTAAAATCAATTTTTTCTTCTCTTAAATTCTAAATATAAATTTTTCTTTACTTCTTATTGCCGGAACTGTAATATATTGACACAAATAATTTCTTACAGCATATTCTAACAATCTGACATAGAGAGGTTTGTCACTGGTTTTTTGCCTGAATATAAATGTTCAAATAAGAGTATCTGTTTAATAATGTAACATTTAGACAATTTTAATGATTGATTTTGACAAGTATCTGTTTCCAAATTTGCATGATTCATTTTCTGACAATTTTTTATTTAAGTAAGTCCTCATTTTCTTTCTTCTTTAATTGTCAAGTATAAAAGCTTAATTCTTTTGATTAATAAACAATATGGTAGATAATGTAAAAACAATACGCACAACAATTTCACAATGAATTCTACTTATTCTACTTTTCTTATAATTTCCTTGGTTTTTTGAATCAAAACCCATATTTATATTCCTATATCAAATAAATTTATTACTTTCATTTCCAGAGCCCGATTATAGCTTTTGTTAAATTTTCTTTTAATTGGTAAAAATATATCTCCATATATTTATTCATAATTACTAATTCAATTAGTCTCAACACAGCTATCTATCGTAAGGTCTCCACTCCTTCGTTACTTGCATTTCAACTTCGCAAACTGCTCTTTCTACAGCTGTTCAGGTATTCCGTTAATCCTTTATTTACTTATTACTTTTAATTTTTTTTCTTTATAATTTGTTCCACAACATTAGAAACTTTGCTGATAATAGGCAGCAGGATATATTTGCTCTTAGACACAACATTTCAATTTTTTTCATCAAATTTACACCACACTAATTTAGGTCATGAGTAACGAGGAAAGAAATGAACCAATAGATATTAGAAGAAAAAAAAGAGTGCGACATAATTCTTCAGCTTTGCTCCGAAGATGTGTTGGAATGCACATAACGGATCCCTATAATTCTGTTAGTGGAGTAAATTTATCAAACGATATAGAAACGTCACAACAGAAGATCTATTCTACAGGATGTCTAATAGGTAAGTATCGAATATATTGTATATTAGCATTATACAATTATAGAAATCGACATATTCTAATTTAGAATAATACATTTCTTTATGTGCAAAAATTTGTTAAAATATATCATACTTTGAAAACAGACCAAGAGTCATTACCATCCAGTTCAGCATTGTCTGAAACGGAATCGAGATTTTCTAATATAGACACAACAAGAAATCTTGCAGCTCCGTCACATCAAGAACAAACACCTCTACAAAAAAATCAACATCATTCTCACAACCAATTACAAAAAAGTAAGTAAATTTCATAACACTTATCTAAATATTATTTTCTGTTCATTTTTTAAAGTTACATATTTATAATATTACTACAGAATTAAATAAAATATCTATTACAAACTTATTATATTAACTTTGTAATTATCATCATGCTCATGTTACAAACATAAATTCTAAATTATTGACCAGGAAAATATACGTGCCCACTAGACTTGGGAGCTCCAAATTGTATGTGTAACTATTGTGGAGCGTACTATTGGATTGCTGAAAAAAAAAAGCAGAACACAGTACAATCTTTGTTGCAGAAAAGGAAGAGTTATGATACCACCTTTAAAAAAATCTCCAGATTTATTAGAAAACTTATTAAATCTTTCTATAGATCCTAGATCAAATCATTTTAGAGAAAATATTAGAACATACAATTCACTTTTTTCCTTACATCGATGGGAGTCAACATAGATAATAAAATAAATGATGGACATGGACCATATGTTTTTAGAGTTTCAGGTCAAAATTATCATCGAATAGGATCTCTTCTTCCTCCTGAAGAATGTAAACCAATACATGCACAACTATACATGTACGATACAACAAATGAACTAAAAAATAGATTAGACAATTTTCATAGTGAAGATAAATCGCATGAACTACATCCAGATATTGTGTCAGAATTGATGCAAATGTTAAATGAAAACAATGTCATAGTTCAGTGTTTTAGAATGTTCAAAGAACGCTTTCTTGAATCAGATATGCAAAAATTCAGCCTTAAACTAACAAGTACTTGATCAACCAAATTTTCACAGTATTATATGCCAAAGGCAAGCGAAGTTGTTGGTTTAATAGTAGGAGATATTTCTGGAAAGGAAAATTATTGTGATGTCATTGTTGACCATCGTACAAATGGATTACAACGGATTCATCCTGATCATCCAAGTTACATGGCATTACAATATCCACTCCTTTTTCCATATGGTGAGGATGGTTACCACCCAAAAATAAAATATGTTGAAACAAATGGTAGATAACCAATATAAATCGTGAATATGTTACAATGGCTGAATTTTATGCATATCGATTTCATGCCCGTGATGGTGATGCCCTCATAATTTTCAAATCAGGACGATTATTTTAACAAATTATTGTCGATGCATATCTATCAGTTGAATTAGATAGGCTATCATTCATACAAAAGAATCAAGAATTTCTTAGATCAGAAAATTACAACAACATTCAAAATGTAATACAACAAGGTCACACAATAGGTAGAAATATAGGCAAAAGAATAATATTACTAGTAACTCATGTTGGAAGTCCCCGATACATGCTCCAAAACTATCACGATGCAATGGCAATATGTAGGCAATTAGGAATGCCAGATCTTTTTATCACATTCACATGCAATCCACAATGGCAAGAAATATACAAAATGTTATTACCATACCAAAAACCTGAAGATAGACCAGATATTGTTGCACGTATTTTCAAGATGAAACTGAAAAAATTGTTACAAGATATCAAAGATAATAAGCACTTCGGCGAAGTCATTGCATGTAAGTGCAATTCCCACTCTTCATAAATTTTCTTATTCAATAATAGTTATAACAACATATTTCAATCTATTTCTTCTAACAATTGTTAACTAATGAACAGATGTATATACAATTGAATTTCAAAAAAAAAGGTCTTCCACATGTTCACATGATATTGTGGATGGCACACCACAAGACATTGACCAATACATATCAGCAGAAATACCCGATCCAACATCAGACCCAATTGCATATGATGCGGTTGCTAAGTTCATGATACATGGACCATGTAGTGGCGGTGCATTAGAAACTGGGTGCCTAAAAAATGGATCATGCTCGAAAAGTTTCCCTAAGAAATACAATGATAGAACCACTATAAATGAAGATGGAATAGTTACTTATAGAAGACGTAAAACAGAATTCTTTGTAGAGAAGAAAGGACTAAAATTAGATAATCGTTTTGTTGTTCTTCATAACATTGATTTAATAGTCAGATACCAAGCTCACATAAATGTTGAAAAATGTCATACATCAAGACTTATCAAATATTTGTTCAAATATTTGTTCAAAGGAAATTACAGAACAATTGCAGAACTAACTAGCCTATTAAAATCAAAGAAAAATAAAGAAAATGAATCTGAAGAAATAAATGAAATAAAAGTACATTTAGATTGTAGATACATAACTTCACATGAAGCTATTTGGAAATTATTTCAATGTACTTATATATAACTTTTTGAGTTCAAATGTACTTATATATAAACTTTTTTATTACAATTATTCATGCCTTAAAAAGCAATTGCCGAAGCAAAGCGAGGCCTCCGGCTAGTATATAATTAATTAATGTATATGGAGGCCACCGTAACCGGCTTCTTAATGAGTGAATAATTAATTAAGCGGCATTTAGTTCCACATTTGTTTCTGTCCTGCTTCCGCGCTCTACTGGATCGAGTTCTATAAATGAACCTTGCTTGTTGTCAAAGAAAAGGCATCGAGCTGCATGGTGAGCATTGAGCGAACTATTCTTTCACCTATTACCAATATTGAAATGGTTCAAGTAAGTACCATGTCAAATTGAAACCGAAGAGTAATTAGGTCAATACCAAACAACAGGAATTCGGATCACCTAAAGTAACATAATTTTTGTGTTTTGATCCAGACTGTCCGTTCTGCTCAAACACGAACATTAAAGGGGCCCCGCACGTTCCATCACTGGCTGGCTGGATTGACCCGAATTTCTGTTCGGACGGTCCGGTCAAAACTCAAAAATTGGGTTATTTTGGGGATACGGACTCAAATACCTTTAAAAGAGAAACAAGTCTAGCTTGCATAGTTAGACAACCAAAGCTAAATTGTAGCATAACCTAAAACAATCTCTGAAACCAAGTTCTATACAGACATAATGAAAATGAAAACAAAAGTAAATTTGCTGTAAATTAAGAAATCTGTATCACCCCTCGTATCGTATCTGAGGTGCAAATGATAAATTTGGACCGTTCTTTTAACTTGGCATGCTCAAAACAGATTGTATAATTTTAATAGGCACCGGATTGATCAATTTAGTCCAACCGAGATTAATCTGGGCCATCAGTTTTTTTTTAAATTACACCTCAGATACCGGAGGGGGGGGGGCAGACAGAGTCTACATTAAGTCCATAATGTTCAATTTAAAAGCATGTATATTAAGAAAGCCGTGAATGATCAATGTGTTCATAAAAATAAACTATTGTCCTCTAATCAGAGGACACCTCCTGTGTCTTTACTTTTAACCGATCTTCCTGGCCCAAATGAAACTAAAAATGGAAGCCCAATAAGATATTGATATTATTTATTACATAGCCCAATAGATAAATAGATAAATTTGAAAGGTTAACGATATACTAGGTAGCTTCTTTTTTTTTTTTTTTTGGACAGTATCAGTGTTTAAAACACCGCCAGTCTCACTGGCTGTTTCCTTCTGGAGTGAATATTATGGCTGGTTGAGTGGTTGTTGAGGATAATAAATAGTTTATACTGAAAACAGTGTGGTCCAGTCCGATCCAAGCTCGGTCCATAGGTTGTCCCTACGAAGCTGAAAAATGAACTCTTTCCTCTCCATCTCCACTCTGCTGTGAGCTACGAAGCCTAAGTAAGGTTTTCTCTCTCCTCCTCTCCGTCTCTTATCTCCGGCCGTCTCTCTTCCGCCGTCTGTCTCCTCTCTACTGCGTTATTTTTTGCGATTGATATATTGTTTATCCACCGAGTCTCCGGCCGTCTCTCACTCTCTCTTCCGCCGTCTGTCTCCTCTCTACTGCCGGATAAGTCTCCTCTCTACTGCCACCGTTATTTTTTGCGATTGATATGTTGTTTATCCACCGAGTTGACCAACTTTTCTGATTTTGAAGAGATGGAATTTGATTTGACAGGGGGCACATGAAAGAGTTACATTTTAGCCCTTCTCACATCCTTTTTTTTTACAGTTTTATTGCATAAGACTTCATTTCTATTGACGTGTTCTTGATTGTTCTCACTAGTTGTTGTCATCCCTTACAGCTTGGTAAACTCAATTTTTAGTTTTATTATTTATGCTGTAGAAATTGAAGACATTAGTACATTTTGTCATCTCGATTCTCGCTTACCCGACAACAATGGAGGGAATAAAGAAGCCGCCACGTAGGGTTCAACTGCTGTTCGATCATTTCGTGACGACCAAGGAACAGAAGATGAAGGGGGCTCATAGGATCATGGTGTTAATCCACGCCAATAAGAATACCGTCAGCGAGTTTTTTCAGGACATCTGTGACCATTTGGGCCTCAGGTGCACTTCCAGTCATGGCCCTATTCTCAAGGTTGGTTTACCTTAATATTAATGTGCTTATAGTGCGATTGTTGAAAAGTTTGGCCTTTACACAATCTGTGCATCTGTCATGTTCTGATCTCACCAGGAATCATTCCTGTGATCACATTCCTTGCGGTTTGAGATAAACTACTGGGCTCTTTGATTGTTCCTTTTGAATTTGAAAAATGTCTCCTTTTTATGTGGTTACAACAATTTGCTTTGCAACATACATGTTCAGGAACTAACACTTGTTTCTTTTGAGTGCAGTTGAAGGAAACTATCATTCCCGGATTTCAGCCAACATCAATTTTCAGAGATCTGGACAAAATAATGTACAGTTTGATGCATTCTCTAATTTAATTCTGCTTGGTTAAAAAATTGTCATTCTTATTTTTGTTATCCAGAGTTGAGGTTGATTTACCATTCCCGGATTTCAGCCAACCTCAATTTTCAGAGATCTGGACAAAATAATGTACAGCTTGATGCATTCTCTAATTTAATTCTGCTTGGTTAAAAAATTGTCATTCTTATTTTTGTTTTCCAGAGTTGAGGGTGATTTTATTAAGAAAAGAAAGAAGAAAGCTGTTGCAACTGAGAAGAAAATAAAGGAGGTGAGGAAGAGGCCATTACCAGAGGAGACCGGGTTAAAGAGAGAGCAGAAGGAAGTGCAAATACCCACTAGCCCCAAGTAGTCTTCTCTTACCACATGAATATTTGTTTTTTGTCATTTATTTATTTTCTGGTAACACCTGAGTTTCCAATGGCAAATGAATTAATTTGTGAAATTGGGTATAGTCATCGTATCTCTTGTATAGGAAAAAGAAATTAAAGCTGATGGTTGATGAAAGACCAGTTACAATAAATGAAAGACGAAAATATCCAGCTGCAACAACTCCTCTAGTTAGTTTTATTAAAACTTTTTGTCTACATCTGATTTCGATATAAAATTTATTTCTTTCTCAAGCAAGAGTCCCAAAATTTGTGTTGCATTCTGAGGAGCATAATTATCTAGAATTATAAAGTGTTTTGTGTCCCAATCAGATACTGGTACTATTGGTTCAAAGTGGTACAATTACCCGGAGTAGTTGGTCATGCTAAATATAGTAAGTTTCTTATTCAGGAAAGCTTGCCCAGGAAATGGCACTCAACAGTCCCTACCAGGCCATTTGATACCTGGTCAACCCCGATTCATGTCTCCAGGTAAAGAATTTGCTTTATTCTTAGTGAATCTTTTTAGTTATTTTCGAGCTTCAGGCTTTAGCCTGGTTACCTTAGTAAGTCACATGGGCAAGAGTATGGAACAGTAGCAAGAAAACAAAAAAGTAGTTGATAAAAAAAAAAAAATTAAAGATTTGGCTGGACCTGAGACCTCACTTTACTACACAAGGCGTCCGACATTTTTCTCTGTTAAAAGCTGACAATATTTGAATTGTCCTGTAGATGTCACTAACAGCAACTCTAACTCAGCTTGGGAGGCAAATGGCGAGGCTGCAAATGTAAATGAAAGCACTCCACCTCAGCAAAATGGTTGGGATGCTTGGGAACCAAAGCACTAGCTGTGCTGGTGCATCTTGGCCACATATGGGACAACATGGCGGTTTTGGGTCTGCGGTGGCTACTCTAGAAGGGGAAGGGGAAGGGGAAGGGGAAAGGGAAGGTAGCAGTGGCAAGTACTAATGTTTGTACTTGAATTGTGTTGCTTGTTTGCAATTGTAATAAATAGAGATAGGATGTTGCTGTGTTCTGGATTTTAGGGCTTAGCTAGGATTTATTTTATGGTGTCTCTATGACGATATGTTTTTTAAAAAAAAAAATTCCTATTTTATGGTGTTGCAAAAATTATAGTTATTATTATACCATAAAACTGTAAACAAAACACGTTATATAACCCTAAACCCTAGCAATTTAGAAACATTGTAGTAGTACAAATATACAAATGTTATTTTAAATCGCCATTTTAAAATAGCCCTTCCTGTGAAGTGAATAGTATGGCTGGTTGTTATTTGTAATTTAAAGAAAACAAGCATTGAATTAGTACAATTATAATTAATCGGATTCAAATAGCTTATCAGATTTTTTGTTTGTAAATTCAGAATATTCATCTTTCCATCAATTTGTTTTACAAATTTCAAAATTCAGGAGAGTTGTTTCTCTTAGGACCTTATTGGATCCGCCCCTACTCATTGTTGGAGCTACATCATCATGATTCATGACTCTTCTGCATTTTACTTCTCATTTGCTTTAGTTGAAGGAGATGAAATAGAGAAGAGATATAATATTGAAGTCTTATAGGGTAAATAAGAAAAAAAAAAACAAGAGTTGAAGGGTATATAAAAAATTAATATTGGAGACGCACAACTTACATTAATAATAAAAAAATATTACAATCCACTTAAGATTTAGTGGTTCCAAATGGTGCGCTATAACTTAGAAAACAAACATAACATGCTATTTAAAAAAGAGGAGGGTTCAAATGTCTCTATGTTTTTGTGCCTCCATCATGCATCCATCTCTCTCTATCATTTTCAAAGTTCAAACAGTCGATCCGAACCGCTCAACCTAACCTCCATACTAAAATATGTTTGGAGACCGAATTTTATATTTTTAGGAATTTTTTTACTATTTTTTTAGATAGGTAAAAAAATACTGTTTTTAGATGGTTCAGATTTACTGATTTTGTACCTATCTAAGAAAATAGTAAAAAAATTCCTAAAAATATAAAATTCGGTCTCCAAACATATTTTAGTATGGAGGTTAGGTTGAGCGGTTCGGATCGACTGTTTGAACTTTGAAAATGATGGAGAGAGATGGAGGCATGATGGAGGCACAAAAACATGGAGGCATTTGAACCTTCCTCTTTAAAAAATAAGATAATTTGAAAACCAATTAGAAATAAACCTATTAGTTTCTTATACATCATATTTATCATATTTATTTGTTGATATATCACATTCATTCTTTCTTCAAATCGACGAATCATGAATTGGGTTTGTATTTGATAGAAAGAAACGTCATCGCACCACCCCATGCTTATTATTCTGAAGGCTTTAATATTTTGATGTAAATCATGGAATAATTTATTTTTGCCTTTTAGCTTTTTATAGTTAAATATAGAGATGGGACAATTTTTATTCGCCTACAATATATCAATAGTCCAGCTTTTCTTCTGTCAATTGTTTCTAAATAAATAGTTTCATATGTTGACTATCTGATTAAATCCACCATTTCATTTCAAACTCTGAGCCATTTCTGATTATAGTACCTTACTCTTTGCAACAGTAGTTTGAGAATCGCTTTGTTTTAGGAAGAGTACCAATTTATCATATGGAAAAAAGTGATTAGTAGAAAGAGATCCTCTCAGAGAAAGTTTGTTGAATTTTTTTTTTTTTTTTTTTTACTTTTGTTTTAGTACGTAGTAGGGTTAGTAGATGTTCAATTGTGGTAGATGTCTTTGAAGAGACATCATGTATTTGTATAGTGTAAACTTGACAATTTGTCATTGAATAATAAAAATATATGAATAATGATAAATATATGGTCACTTGTGCATAAAATTATTTGGCAAAGCAATAAATATTATGGATGGACTTGATTCCATCACCATATAAGCTCACTGCCATAATTGTAAAAAAAAAAATACAAGGACTAAGATGCATAATTAGTAGACCATAAGCTGACTAGGACTGTACCTACTCTCCTTTAAAATCAATTTTGTAGGTGTCTCTTTGAGCCTCTGTGCAGTTCAAAGCATCTCCAAAGCATCTGTATCACTTGTATGAACATGCCTTCCTTACCAGTCAATAGAATGAGTTCTGTACCAGTGTGCGACCATTCGTACCGGCCAGCGGACTGTACCAATCACGTAACAGTTCCATTGTTTACATCTCCTTTTGCTGGTACGCTGGCACCTATGTCAGCCTGTTGAACTTATCTGCCTCAGTTTGTATCAATTGTACATTTATTTATTGGAAGAATAAATTTGTGAAAAATTGCCATTTAGTTTAAACCGTGTTTCAGGGAGCTATTGATAGTGCCTTTTTTTTTTACTCTTATATAAATGAGAGGAAACATAGTTTATATGTTTATATCCTAGAACAATACTGTTAATGTACCAGTACCTTCAATATAGCTCCTTAAGGGTAACTTGGGGTATTGTACGCAGTTGTTGATTTTACTGGAATTGGTACAAGATAGCACATATCAAGCTTTGTAGATGCATAATAAAAGAATAGTAAGGCTTGGGTGCTATGGATAGCATAAGACCATCCCTTACTACGGTCTCAAAAACCTATCGTATAATCTTTAAACTTCGATTTAAATATCTCAACAAATTAGTTATATAATAAACTTGTAGAATGCTAATTTTTACTATTTTTGAAATTTTTTTACTATTTATTATGATTTATGAAAGATGGTAAAAAATGACCTAAATTTTCTTTTATTTTCCTATTCATTTTTGGCCATCTTTCATAAATCATAATAAATAGTAAAAAAAATTCAAAAATAGTAAAAATTAGTATTCTACAAGCTTATTATATAACCAATTTATTGAGCTATTTAAATTGAAGTTTGAAGGTTATACGATAAGTTTTTGAGGCCGTAGCACGGGATGACCTTATGCTATCCATAGCATCCAACCCTTACTCATAAAACCAAACATAAAACACAAGAAGCGTTCAAGTGTGTTTTACCAAAAAAATCATAAATATATTAAAAACAAAACACTTCATAAAAATAAAACGTACAATGACTAGCTCTGTTTGTTTAAGTTTACTATCACCTTTTCTGAAACCAAAAACAAATTTCTTGCCATAAAATGGCTTTAATTTTATCATTAAAGAATGCGTCCCAAATAAACCAAAAGAGAACAAAAACCCATAAAAAGCCGCCCAAAACAAGGCACCATGTAACATTTTCATGATCGTACCCCTTCCAATCCCAGTTACCATAAAATGGCTTATCATTAAAGTATTCGACCCACATAAACCAAAGGAGAAGAAAAATGCATAAACCCAAGACAAGGCACCATGAAACATAATTAGACTCTCTCCAAATCACCTCCTCTATTCTGTACCCCTTCTTTGACTTCACCAACACATGCACATTCTCTTTCTCTCCTTCTTGCATTGCTATTGCTACAACCATTTCCCCCTCTTCCATATTCATCTTGTTTCGGATAGTAGCCGCTCGTGCCCACCTATTGTCATCACTTTCTATTAAGAGAAGACTCTGATTTGTAGCAACAACTATTGATTTCTCAGTTTGCAACGACATGGCGTGGCCGGATGGTGCTAACGGTATTGAGCTATCTCTATGTAATACCTCTGTCACTGTGCCGTCAATCGTATCCACTTTGAAGATCTTTCCTGTTGTTTTCTGTAAAGGGAAAAAAATATATATAAATTTAGAATTTGTGTGTTGATGATTTTTCCTTTTGTTCTTGCTACAAGGATTACAAAGGAAAAAAGAAAAAAGAGTAGTGCTCCTTTGCACCAATTTATCAAGAAAAAATTGATAAATGGATTGATAAATTTTAAATTTGACAAGCATTTGCAACAATCTCTATACATAATCTATTCCATACCTGTAGAACAAGGATGTATCCATGACTGAGATACATGATCCCACCGAGTCCTTCATCATCGAAATTTTTTAATTCAGAAATTATTCTCTTGCCGAGGGTATGGTTATTACCGACAGAAGTATCCGCAAGATTACTGACATTGTTAAGCAATTTTATTTGCGCGGACAAAACAATTTCTTGTAGTGTATCTCCGCAGGGCCCCACCTTCAACAAAACCCCTCTACTGGCGCTGCTAACAAACACCTCTCCGCTCTCCAAATCCACCACGGCCCCACTAGGAGCACCGTCCAACTGTGGCAAAGGCATTGCATAAATTCTCCTGTATGATTTCAAATCATAAGCAGAGACAGAGGAAGGATTTGAGAAGGCAACAATCAGACGGAGTCGTATCTGATCAACAGCGAGAACGGTGACAAAGACACCATTACTATTGGAAGAATGTTCTGAAAGGAGGCACTTGATCGTGCCTCCATCAGAAATGGCATAAACAACGGGGTCCATGGCAGATCCAACAACAAAGTGACGCGTGGTTGCGTCCCATGCTAGACTCGAAAATTGGAGGGTGGAGGAATTGATGTTAATGACATGGTGCGTCAAGCTAGAAGTAGTGTCTACGATCAAGAGGAAGATCAAAGAAAGGAGGAACAAAGGAACCATTGAGGCTGTTTGTGAGGAAGATTTTATTTCCGATAATTCTGAGATCTATATATTTATGTGAATTTTGTCTCTTTATTTAGTAACACTTAATATGGTCACCCAAATTAAAAACAGTAATGTGTTATGCTTTTTTTTTTTTTCTATTTGCCTAAAATTATCATTCTATTTTCTTATTTTATTGTTCATATTTTGATTGGATATACTATATATATTTATGCTGCATATACGAAAGCAACTCAAATTAGATTTTCTTGTTATATTTATTTATTTTTAGAATAAAAATAGAGACAATTTGTAGTGTACTCATGGAACTATCTTAATATTCAACATTCACATAGAAATTAACATTTTTTTTTATCTCAATCTATTTATTATATTTGTTTTTTAGACAAATATATCATTTCCTTTCAAATGGAGATATTCCTTTAGATCAAGTGAATTTTTTTTATTTAAGAAAAATAGTAAACAAAATTTTGAAAAATGTAAAATTTGATGTACAAGTATATTTTCAAATAAAGATTATATTGAACGGTTAAGATCGATTATTTGGACTTTAAAAATAGAGATATTGATGAATAATATAGACTACAAGTACATTTACAATATATAAGTGCATCAATTTCAGCCTTTACAAAATACAACCAAATCTTAGAAGCTTGTGCAATCAGCTACCTGAATTAGATTTTCATAAATTCTAGATGTTAACCCTATTCTAATAAAAGCCTAATAAACTCAATTAAATTTAAGCCTAGCTATGTGTGGAATTACTTTTTTTTTATTTCATTAATTGATATTTGCAAGTATATATCATTAAGATAAAAAAAAGAGGGCTGCTTCATAGCAATCTGCAAATTCATAAGCTACACATAAGAACAAGAAAACAAACAAACAAACAAAAAATACCAGCAAATTCAAATATGAATTCACTGAGACTACAGTGACAAATTAATTATTCGGGTTTGGTTCGGTGGGTCAAAATTCATGATTGGGAAATAATTCAGATATAATCTGGATCAGAGATCTTAGTCCCACAAGGGAGGAAAAAATGTTCTAGAAAAAAAATTCAGGAATAATTCGTAAAATTCGGAAAAAGTTCGTAAAATTCACGAATTAGCAAATAATTTGGTCAAAGTTTGGTCAACCGAATAATTCGGCATTCAGTTCGCCATCACAAAAAATTTAGAATGAGTTTTAATATAAGTTTGGTCAACCGAATAATTCAAATTTGATTTTGATGGAATGTTTTATACTTTAATGAAGGGTAAAGTAGGTATTTTATAAATTTAGAATGAGTTTTAATATAAAAGACAATAAAATGGGTACATATGTGAGTTTTTGAAGTTTAGAGGGGGAAATACGTAATTTCAAAATTTAGATGGGAAAAATAAATAACTTTGAAGTTTTTGAGGGGTATACGTGAAATTTAATGAATAGAAAAAATCAAATTTAATGAATAGAAAGGAAAAAAAGAAAAGAATGTTAAATTTTTATGGGTATATTGAATATTAAATTTAAAAAAAAAATTATAGGTACACTAAATTTTTTTTCCATATAAATATTTGGATAAAAGGGATAGCTCAGAAAATGGGGTAAACCGTAGATACAAATCAGCAATGTCTATTAGTTCTCAGTATTGAATTGAGGAGAACAGGGTCCAATGTGAAATATATATATTATATTATATAAAAATATGTGATAAACAATATTTTTCCTCAAAGAGTTACCCAAACCAGTGGATATATAAATATAATGTTGGTCAACCGTTGTTTTGGTACAATTTTGCAATAATATGAGAATTTTAATTCTTCATTTTGGCTTACCATTAGTCTTTAATGGGTTTACATTTAGATAATTCATTTTGTTTATTTTTGTTTTAATTAATTTTCAATTTTTACTTCGACTGTTGACCATAAAGTTGACATTTTGTTTATTATCAACAAATGAGATTGAGAAATTAATTTTAAATTATCTGTTAATCCTAAAATGGTAAATTTTGTATGAACGTGTGTACTTCATTAAATTATACTATATTAGTCTTATTGATATGTTTTTTTAATTCTATTTCATATTGTTGTTTTTGGGGTTTTACTGGTTCATGTATTCTTTGATTTTCAATTCTGATACATGATTCGGCTATTTTTATTAATATCCCTAAAACAAATCAAAATTTTAAAAATGTCCCTGCTCCCAATTTTTTTTTAAAAATGCCCTGACCGCCTGGGCTTCGGGCGGCCCAAAAAAGCCTGTGAGGCGCCACCCCAAATGGCGGCCCACAACACCAGTGAGGCGCCCCCCCATCTGGCGCCCCATAAGCCAAGTGAGGCGCCCCCCCATCTGGCGCCCCACTGCCCATCTATAACCCCCCCGTCTGAGCCGCCCCTCCTCTCTCTCCCCCATTGTTTCTGCCGAAAAAAAGAGGAAAAAAAGAGAAAAAAAGAGAAGAAAGAAGAAGAAAGAAGCCGTTCCGAGCCGACCCCTCTCTGCCTCGCGCCTCGATTCGCTTCTCTCTCGATCGAACAAGTGAGTTTTCTTTTTTTCGATTTGATTAGGGTTTAGGGTTTCGGTTAAATGTGATTAAATGATGTAATGTGATTCGGTTTTGTTTGATTCGATGTTTAGGGTGAAATGTTAGTAATTAGTTGAATTGCTTGAATTGGTCGAATTGGTTCGATTGGATGGTTGAATTAGATGATTGAATTGCTTGATTGCTTGAATTGCTTGATTGCTTGAATTAGATGGTTGAATTGCTTGATTGCTTGAATTGGATGCTTGAATTGCTTGAATTGGTGCAATTGCTCGAATTTAGGATTATGATTTATGGTAAAATTGCTTGAATGACATATGGTTGAATTTAGGGTTTGTAGTTGTGAATTGTGAATTTTTTTTTAAATTTAGGGTTTATAGTTAAATTTAGGGTTTATGGTTGTCAATTGTGAATTACTTACAAATTTAGGGTTTACACTTCAATTTAGGGTTTATGATTTAAAAATATGCATATTTATTTTTTGAAAATTATTTTTGTGATAGTTTATAAAAAACATGTATATATGAATATAAAAGATTTGAAGTAAAACTAATTATTTTGAAGTATATCAATATTTGTTTAAAAATGATATATATATTTTTTTATTGTAAGTAAATTGCATCTATATCTCATTTTTTTTATTGTAAGTAAATTGCATGCATTTGTTTACCAAAAAAAAATGCATGTACATGCAAAATTAATTTTGTAAACAAATTGCATATACACCCAAAAAATAAACCCAGAATTGTATATGCATTTTTTTTTGTAAAGTTTATTTATTTTCAACAAAATTAATTTTTGTAAAAAAAAAATGCGTATGCATGCAATTTACTTACATGCAAAGTGTAAATTAATTGTATATACATGCAAATGCATATGCATGCAACAAAATTAATTGTATATTTTTGAACATCATATAAATGCAATTTATTTACATACAATTATTTTTGGATTATATACATGCAATTCTTATTAAAAAAGTAAACCCAGAATTGTATATGCTTCTTATTAAAAAAAATTTATATAAATTGTATGTTTTGATTAATATTTTTTGGCAAATGTAGTATGCCTAGAGTTAGACGGTGGGGAGTACGAGCTGAGCCTGCAGAGGGTGCAGATCCTGTGGATCCGAGTGGAGCTGGCACGTCCTCGGTGGATCCGACTGGAGAGGGCCCGTCGTCGTATGATGATACGACTGGCAGGGGTTTTGAGGATCCGACTGGAGCGGATCCGTCGTCTCAGGCCGATTTTCCAGATGGTGTGCATGATCCTGACACATTTAGTCCTCTTCTATGGACCCATCATGTTAAGCACCGCGTCTCATTGGCATCTCTTGAGGTACGTGAATTTTATACTTTAAAAAATGACATTCTGTTGAGTTATTAAAAAAAATGCACGATTTGAGTCTGACAAATTGATAATAAATACAGGACGATGTCATGCTTACGGTGAGGCACCGCAGGTCTGAGATTCCGTACGTCCCCCATAAAGAAATGCAGCGATACATCTTGAACCTCGGCTTGTATCAGCTTGCCACCATGCCGCAGAGTAGGATCGATGTGTCTCTGATGCAGGGTCTAGCGGAGAGATGGCGACCTGAGACTCATACATTTCATCTCCCGGTCGGGGAGATGACAGTCACCCTTGGTGATGTGAGCGCCTTATGGGGTTTACGTATCGATGGCGACCCCATAGGCGGCATCTCAGACCATCCAGAGCTGCAGAGGATGATACCGGAGTTGTTAGGGTGTGATCCGAAGACTCTGCAGAAGAAATATAAGAAGAAGAAGGGGGAGGAGGAGGAGTTTCGTTATTCCGGGTACTGCATTTCTCTAAAGGCACTCCGGTCTCACTTCTTCCATAATCAGATAGATGTTGATACTGATGACATTGAGGCGGTCAGGGGCGGTTTGCTAGGGTCCTGACCGCCTGGGCCACGGGCGGTCCACTAGGGATGCCTATTTATTCGTTTTTTCTCTCTCTCTCTTCTCACTCCAACATCAGTCTACCTTCCACCTCAAAGGCAGAAAGAAGGGAGAAAGCGCTCAAGGCGATTTCGGGCGATTTTCTGGGCGACTACAGCCACAGGTAATTTAAATAATTTTTTAATAATTTTTTAAATATTTTTTGTAATTATTTTTTAAATATTTCTTTTAATTATTTTTAAAATATTTATTTCAATTATTTTTTATATATTTTCTAATTATTTTCTAATTAGCCGTTGATTACTGTACAGTTAGTATTTAATTACGCACATAATTAGCCTTCCTAATCAATTGCTGTCACTTGAAACCCTAGTTATAATGGCACCCAAAGTTGGAAAAAATAGAGGAAGAACTAAAACCGAACGCGAAGCAAAAAGAGCACTCATTAATAATTTTTGGACGGCTGAAGCCTACGCGATGAGGAATTTGGAAAGATTGTTTTCACCCAAAAATAATGAAGAATTTCTGAGCACTCTTGATCCATCAATTATAAAAATGCTGATGGAAGGCTGGGTGGACAGGGTCCCTCCACCTGGATGGGGACAGTGCTGCTTATGTGAGCTGAACGGAGATATGGTGGATATGTTCTTCTGTTATAAATGTGGCAAAGCTGTTCATCCCAATTGCATGGACCCGCATGCAGATCTGCTGAACGACGCTCGTCTCACTACGTGGGAGTGTCCTGCGTGCGTCCGTCGGGCTGAGGAAAAAAAGGGAGCAAGCTCCTCGTCTCGTAAGGCTTAGACCCCAATTGTATGTTGTTGTAGTATTTTATGTTTTAACTGTAACGGTTTGTATAATTGATATTTGAACTGGTTGTTGTTGTATGAATTTTATGTTACCTTATTCTATGGACTCGACGGTACTGTATTATTTAGTAATGTATTTGAATTTTAAATTCCTGGATTTATTATGAATTTTAATCCGTTTTTCTTCACAAAATTATTCAAATCAAAATACTAACATTTCTCTATAAAAAAAAAAAAAAAAAAAAAAAAAAACACACACACACACACCCATGAGGCGCCCTGCTGTGTGGCGCCTCACTTGTGCTTTGGGCCGCCCCAGGGGGTGGCGCCTCACAGGCTTTTTTGGGCCGCCCGAAGCCCAGGCGGTCAGGGCATTTTTAAAAAAAAATTGGGAGCAGGGACATTTTTAAAATTTTGATTTGTTTTAGGGATATTAATAAAAATCGCCGTACATGATTCATATGGCACAGGTGTACTATTATAGAGCTTATGAATAAAATTATCAAGACTATGGTTGTTCAAATATGATAAATTATCAAGGCTGGTATAATTTGTTATTTCTTTTTTAAGGATTATTGGTACAAATTTGGTCTAATTTGGTGCAATTTTCAGGCAATTTAGGTTCAATTTAACTAACTCTAAGCAATAAACCTAAACCTAATCCTAAAGTATGAACAAATTAAGTTAAAATTAAATAAAAAACCTCAAAATTTTTTGAATTATTAAGATGGTAAATAAAAAAAAATTGGGGATCACTTTGTTTCAGAGTCTGAAAGTCAGATTGAAGGAGAAAGGAGAGCAAAGTTCTCATTTCTTGCCATCTCATCGTGTGGAGAAAAGACAGGAATAGCAAAATTGGAAGAATGCAAAATTATCGCTTCGAGATATATCAAATTTTAATTTGAACCGTGGTTTAATCTGGTTTTCTCCAGCGAATTTTTGATATGAACCAGCAGCTTAAACCGTTTTTAACCGATAGAACAACATAGGCGATATTTGAAAGGGATCGAACCGGACAGGTGATCGGTTCCGATTTTTTTGAAAGGGATAGAACAACATAGGCCATTCTGGTCCGGTTCTGATAACATTGTTTCAGACCACTATTGTTGACCGCAATGAAAAAATAATAAAAAAATAAATATTTCTTTCCTATTAAGCAATGGGACTGTGTTAGCAACTTGAATAGTAAAACCTCAGTATTCAAATCTAACTAAACGACAATAATTGCTCAAATATTACTCCAAGAGTCCAAACAATACATAATTACAAAAAAAAAAATCCTATTCGAACAAATCAGAGACAATTAGAAGCTCCCTAGCATTTCAAGATCATTCAAACTAAATGACAATTTCTCATGTCTTTTCTTCTCTTTAAAAGAAATAATATTTCATGCATTTTGCTTTCTTCCCAAATTTTTTTAATTACCACCTCAATATTTCAAAATTATAACATTATCACTAATTTGTCAAAAATTCATCTCTTGTCACGTGTGCAGACTGAGTCTCCGCACCAAAAGTTCATATTTTTGTACAACTGAACAGGTACAGAATTCTTGAAAAAAAACATAGTCCGTGCACGTGACAAAATATGAATTTTTAGACAATTAATGATAAAGTACGAATATTTAAAGTATGAGGTGGTAAGTGAAAAAATTTCGGTCCTTTCTTTTAACTAATTGTCTCCTTCTCTGACTCAGAATTATACAATGTTGAAAGTTCAGTTAAATAGTATCAGTGTTTTAAATAGCGCGCTATAGCGGCGCTATAGCACCGCTATAGCGTTTTCCGATCAAAAAAGCTATGGCGCTATGCCCACATAGCGCCGCTATAGCGCGCTATTCCGCGCTATAGCGCCGCTATTTGAGCATAGCGCGATTTTTTTAACCCGTACGCTATTTCGCGATAAACGCTATTTAAACCATTGAATAGTATACAATACTAGGTGCTGTTTTTGCAATTTCAAACCAACTTTCTAACAAATTTTAAAAATAAATTGCGAATCTAAATTCAATTGTTAGTTCATTAATTTTAATTAATTTCGAGTTCTTGAATCCACAGTGACAGGTTTAAAAGTTGAAAATAATTCAAATATAATATAAATATAATTAATTAATAGTTCAGTGTTTTATAATTCACATAATATACAGAACTTAAAATATTGATATTTATACACAACAGATAAAAAAAAAAACTAGGTAAATTTGGAATAAAATTAAAAACAATAATTAGAGTATAATACTATTTGTTATATGCTTATATACATAGTGATAAAATTCACAAATAATTCGTTTTTTTTTGTACTGATGAAATATTCAGTTGATCAAACTTTTATCAAATTATTCACTAATTTTACGAACATTTTCCCGAACTTTTCAAGTTATTCACGAATTATACCTAAATTATACCTGAATTATGAATATTTGATCCTGTCAATCCGAACACGAATAATTCATTTGTCACTATCTGAATTATGAATATTTGACCCTGTAAAACCGAACATGAATAATTCATTTGTCACTATGCTTACATGTAAATAACAAAGTTGTACACGGATGACAACACATGGGATGGCACAGAAGATATTCAGAAATTTATTAAAACTTGGCTTGTTATGGTCCACAATCTTTACTTGTTTCATTTGCAAAGAGATATTTTCATTTCTTTCTTCACTATCTTTCTTCTCTGTTAAAACCAGAATTGAACCCGGTCTAGGCACAAAAAAGATCCCTCTTCTCTTTCTCTCTTCTTCTCCTCTCTCCTCCACCTCTCTCTCTATCTCTTTTTCATTTTTCTTTTTCAATTTTTTTTTTTTTTTCCAAAGCCCTCTCTAATGGCGACTTCTTCTCTGGCAACCTCAGTCCCGCAATTCTACCCTTCGACAAGCGGGACCCACCACCGCAGATCTCAACGGCGGCGCTCGTTAGTGTCTCTCCCTGCCTCCGCCGCCTTTACAGGAGCTGCTCCTTGTCTCCGTTTGAAGCGTTCTCAGCGCTCCTCTGCACTTCTCCAACACAGGTCGAATCTAAAATCCCAATCTTTTTCATGGGTTCTCATTTACCAGTAGCTGACACTGAGAAGAAATATTATAACTTTTTTTAATTTATTTAGGTTGCTGTCAAATGCTGGTCTAAGAAACCGGTCTGGTTCTATACCAGTATCAAGGCTGCACAGTTCATGGAAAGATGGTACCAGTGTAACTGGTACAGAAAGTAGCTGCCTTTCTTGCTTTAGAAGCCATGGTAGAGTCACTGCCGGGTTGTCAAATCTTAGAAGGTTCACACCTGGAGCACCCAGAGCATTCTCTGACAAGTCAACCTTCCCTTTACGTAGCAGTTTTATCGGTGCTAGGCTAGCTGTAAGTGCATGCATGGAATAGTTTGAAATTTGTTCATATGAGTTTAAATTGTTTGAAAGCAGTATTTGAGTTTCCTGCATATTGCCAATTTATAACCTCTATCAGAATGCTCTTCTAAGGTTGGTACTATCAGCCAAGTAATTGAGAATTGGATAACTAAACAACCAATGGTTGTGATTCCTATATATATATTTTTTAAATTGTTAAATTATTTTTTCAGGGGAGGGATTCTCATCTGACACGTGCTAGTGTTGGGCCTGACGAGCCCCATGCAGCAAGCCCGGCACTGTCTGATCCATTACTTGAGAAACCAGGCCTGAACTATATGGACCAGGACCAGGAATTAGAGAAGGCGGAGTTGGAGAGGTTGTTAAATTATCCACTTCCATCTCACCCGAAACTGCTCAGAGGAGAATTGAAGAATGGCCTTCGCTACTTTATTCTCCCTAATAAAAATCCCGCAGATAGGTATCATTTGTACAGATTGCATTTCATAGAGATTATTTATTTTATAAGTTTTTCTATGTGCAATAAGTATCCAACCTTAGTTTTAGCTCTCATCTAAGTCCACTTGAATTGATTAAAAATTTCATGAAAACTAGGCAAAATAAATTTATGTGTTGCCAATTTGTTGTTCATTATAGTCCTATGGTGTGGGTTTATTTGGTTGTAGAAACTTTGGGAAATTATGGCAATTTTCTTTAGTTGTTGAACAAGGGTTTTTTCAATAAATGTTTCCTTGCACCTTAGGATGGTCAATTTTCTCTGAGCCTCTCTATTAATATAGAATTATAGATCGAAGTGAAGTAAAATTTTAGCACCAACTCTTGTGTTAGCATGATACTATAAAGCTATTATGTTGAGGTAAAATTATGAATACTGAGGGGCAATTTATTCATTTTTGTTTGACTGAACCTTGATTTTTAATTGAAATGTTTGTGATATGTTGTGGTCTTTTTGGCAAATATCATGGTTGGTACAACTAAAAAAATACTCTTTCAATGTCAAAAGATCTCAAGTAACCCTGCCAAAAGAAGAAAGATTCATAGTGTATTTCATAAAAGAAGTTAAGACACGTTATTTGCACTAAAACAAGTGAAAAAGTGGGGTTATTTCTGTATCTCTTTGCTAAGATGCTTGGTGTAATTATGCTTTAAGGTTTGAGGCACACATGGAGGTGCATGTGGGGTCAGTTGATGAAGAGGAGGACGAGCAGGGAATAGCACATATGATAGAGCACGTCACTTTCCTTGGGAGCAAGAAGAGAGAGAAGCTTCTTGGTACCGGCGCCAGGTCAAATGCTTATACCGACTTCCACCATACCGTCTTTCACATCCACTCCCCCACCTATTCCAAGGTGCTAATTAATTAAACTTTCATACCTTTTCTTTCCCTTTGTGGCAAATATGAAAATGTTACTGTTTCTTGTAAATACTTGAGAATATTGGGTATAGATTGTAGAAAATGAAATCTAATATCATTTGTTGGCAGGAATCTGGTGAATACTTGCTTCCTTCGGTTCTTGATGCCTTAAATGAGGTGCGTCTGACTCTCTCTCTCTCTCTATTTTGTATAGTTATTGTGTATCTTAAACATGTCCAGGAATATTGTTCAACATGCTCATGATAGAACACTGTTTGGAATATTCGCAAAAAGACGAGGTTTTTTTTGTTTAAAAGTGATATTGAAAAGCCTTGTTATAATTTAGAAAAGCCTTGTGTTTTGGTTAAAAACACAAGTATTATTGGTGATAACAAAATCATGTTTTGGTATAATATAGAAAAGATGAACAAGGTGTTTAATGGTCATTGTTTTGGTTAAAAATATTTTATTTTGCAACTTTTTTGGCAGATTGCATTTGATCCCAAATTTCTTCCTTCTCGTGTGGAGAAGGAAAGAAAAGCTATACTATCTGAACTCCAAATGATGAACACAATTGAATATCGCATTGATTGTCAGGCAAGCACATTCTTCTCTTTTTTGAAGTACTCATTTTTTTATCATGTCAATCAATTAAAATCAGAGAATTCCTTTAGTCACTATTCTGTGATAGTTACAGCATATGGATGGATTAAACTGGTACCAACCAAAAAAATATATGCCTAGATGCTATATTACTCTCTAGTGATCAAAGCAATTGAAGCAAATGCCAAATCAAAATGAGAGTTTTTCTGTCATAATATATACTGGTTATTTTATGACATAATGGAGCAGAAGGATATGGTTACTAATTTACATTAGTTGAAAATGACCTCAAAATATTAAATCGAAAAGAAAGATCACCAAAGCAGTTCCAAAATTCTACACAGGCCGAAAAGCACATAGAAACAGCTCTTTGTAATACATTTAATAAAGAAAATATTGTACCAGTTATTTACTAATTTACTAATTTTTATTTACTGGGGGATTCAGTTGTTGCAACATTTGCATGCTGACAACAAGCTGAGTCAGCGGTTCCCAATCGGACTAGAGGAGCAGATTAAGAAGTGGGACCCGGACACAATCCAACGATTCCATGAGCGCTGGTACTACCCTGCCAATGCCACCCTCTACCTTGTAGGTGACATCCCCTCTGTCTCTGACGCCATTCATCAAATCGAGGCCGTTTTCGACAAGAACTCTTCCCCTCCTCCATCTTCTCTCTCACCCCTTCAGAATCCCATGGCTAAGCTTTTTGCTAACAACTTTATGGGTGCCAGCTTATCGAAAGAAAGAGAGAATGCAGCAAAATCTAAAGCGCTCGAAAATAGCAATGCAGTGAAGAGGGAGAGACAAGCGGTTAGGCCACCAGTGGAGCATGAGTGGTCTTTGCCTGGCTTAAATCGAACGCCTAAACCGCCTCAGATTTTCCAGCATGAGATGATCCCAAATTTCTCTCTGAACATGTTTGCAAAGGTATTTGGTAATGTCTGATTGTTATTTAATGGGTTAAGTTTTTAAAAGTTATTAAAACAACTTACGATCAATACTTTGTGATTTTGCTGACAGGTTCCTATCACTAAGGGATTAACGTACCGAGACTTGAGAGAGATGTTGATGAAGAGAATTTTTGTTTCTGCTCTACATTTTCGTATCAATACCCGATACAAGGTTGTTACTTATGAAAATTTCATTACATTTGCTTTTGATCCAAGGTTTTTATTATTTATGAAATGTATTTTTGCATGGATGGTAGAGCTCAAATCCACGATTCACCTCCATAGACCTGGACCACAGTGATTCTGGGAGAGAAGGATGTGCAGTAACCACACTTACAATTACTTCTGAACCGAAGAGCTGGCGTGACGCTATCAAAGTTGCTGTTCATGAGGTTTTTTCTTGTTTTCCGTTTGTCTCTGTATTTTGTTTGCATGTATTTTGCATTTTCATACCATGCCTTCAAAAACAAATATAGAAATTTGGGACTCTGCACAATATGGCACACTAGATGCACTTGTAGGTGTAAAAGTGAGATCCCAGAATCTTTGGCTTTTGATTTATGCAATTTAATCTAGGCTTGAAACTTGATGTTATTCTGACTTTTGGATTTTAGGTCCGAAGACTGAAAGAATTTGGTGTAACAAAGGGAGAGATGACCCGATACATGGGTGCTTTAATTAAAGATAGTGAACAATTGGCTTCCATGATTGACAATATACCATCGGTAGATAATTTGGATTTTATAATGGAGAGTGATGCATTAGGTCATACCGTAATGGATCAAACGCAGGGTTACGAGTGTTTGATTGCTGTAGCTGAAACTGTAACCCTAGACGAGGTATATGTTCCTCCTGATCTTTTACTATGTACTATTTTTTTTCCCCAATTTTTTATTTTTTATTTTAATTGCAAATCCTTCTTTTGCAATTAAAACCTAATGCTTCAACTGTTATTTGCATGGTCCCACTGGTAGTCGAACTCAAAAAACTATTACATCTCTTCATATGAAATTGGATACCAACCTCCAGATCTGCTTGTAGTCCAATTTGAACTTGGTAAAAAGACACTAGTAAATCCATTGGTAGATTTGTTATTTTTTTAATGAAACTTACTGCTTTTTATCATAAATCCATAATAGATTGAGAGCAGGGTTTTTATTCACAATTATCTCAAAGGATGTTAAACTGGAAATATTATATGCTTCACTTCTCAATTATATGTGTCTCCTTTGTTACCTTTATCTCTATTCAAATGAGCCACAAAAGAGAAGTTTTTTATGGATTTAAAAAAAAATAAATAAACGGAAGTAGGGGAAGATATGATATTTCCAAGTTTTGCATAAGGGCTTAAGATGTGTTTCTTGTTTTCTCGAATAGTCATACATTATGGGAATGCAAACTATACTGACATGAGCTGTTCTGTTACAGCATTTTGTAACCTTTCAATATTTGTCTCCCTTATTTCTTATGATTAGGTCAATACAGTGGGTAAACAAATGTTGGAGTTCATTTCAGACTATGACCAGCCCTTGGCCCCACCTCCTACTGCTATTGTTGCTTGTGTCCCGAAGAAGGTCCATGTTGACGGTGTCGGAGAAACCGATTTTGTGATTACTGTGGAAGAAATCACTAATTCCATTAAAGAAGGGCTCCAGGAACCTATTTATCCCGAGCCTGAGGTACTTTATGAGACCCAACTAAATTGAATGTATAGCAAAATTGAATCACCAAATCACCAAATATTGACTGTTCATTTTTTTTTTTTTTGTTGATTCTTCTGTGTATTTGGTGGTTAACATCACCTACATTATTAATTTTGCAACTGTTATTATCATTTAATCAAATGCTTGAATCAGTAAAGATTCTATAATACTTTGGGACTATCATTGTTTATTATGCTAGGGGCGTTACAGTTGTAAACCTTAATTTGGAGTGCAATTAAAGTTAAGTCTCTATGTCCTACAGTATATAATTTGTTATTTTGTTTGTGGAATTCATTTATGATAGCTTGAGGTGCCGACAGAGCTTATAAGCACTGAACAGCTGGAGCAAATGAAACTTGAGCACAAACCATCCTTTGTCGCATTGAATGAGAAAGATAACTCCACAAAATTGTTTGATAAGGAGACTGGTATAGTGCAACGGAGGCTTGCTAACGGGATTTCCATCAACTACAAGGTAATTTGGTTCCTTTATTAGTCTTATGAGCAAGGGTTCAAATACCTCATGTGTTTCATGCCTCAATTGTGCCTCACATCCTTATTTCCATTTTTCAAGTCTAAACAGTTGATTTGAACCGCTTAACATGATTTATTAATTAAAATGTGCTTGGAGGCCAAATTTTATATTATTTGGAACTATTTTTACTATTTTTTTAGATAGGTTACAAAATCACTGTTTTTGGATGGTCCAGAATCTTCTGAAAATCAGTGATTTTGTACCTATCTAAAAAAATAGTAAAGAATTTCCAAAAAATATATAATTTCTTCTCCAAACACTTTTTGATATGGACATCATGTTGAGTGGTTCGGATCGACTGTTTGGACTTTGAAAACGGAGAGAATGTGAGGCACGATTTAGGCGTGAAAGACACTAGTCATTTGAATCCTGCTCTAGTATTGTTTTGATATTAAATCTTACCCCACGTAGTCTTTGGACATAATAAAAGAAGTCCTATATTGTCAGGAAATAGGAGAAAACCCCCCATCTTTTGAGCATTTGCTCAGCTGTCCATTGACATATAGAAGATTTAGTCCCTACTATAAGTTGGTCTCAAGACCTGTTAATTCTTACTCGATAACAATTTAGACTCTGGCATTTTAATTAACCTCCATGGTTTATTTCAGATATGAATGTTGAACATGTTTCGATTCATATAATTTTTATCATTTTGTTACTTTACATTTGGAATCTTGGGGCATTGAAGAAACAAATCGTGTTCCTTATTATTTATTTTAATTTATTTTGCCAAAAATAAAGGATTTTATCTTTTTCCCTTTCTAAATATACTTATACAAGTATTGTCCTTCTGCATGTAGATAACGCCTTTTGAGAAGAATGTTGGTGTCATGCGACTCATTGTCTGTGGAGGGCGGGCAACTGAAACGGCCGACTCAAAAGGCTCAGTTATTGTAGGAATACGTGCTCTAAGTGAAGGAGGTTGTGTTGGTAATTTCTCTAGAGAACAGGTATTTGTTAATGTTTCTCTTCTAGTAATAATAAAAACCTAATTTTCTTTCAATTTCATTGGTGCCCCTTGAAATACCTTAATTTTTTTATTCCTTTAAGAGAAAGAATTGTGATGCTAATTTATTGATGTGTTGTGATGGGTGCAGGTAGAGCTGTTCTGTGTGAACAATTTGATAAACTGCTCGCTAGAGTGCACTGAGGAGTGTATCTATATTGAATTCAGATTTTCGCTTCGTGACAATGGCATGCGTGCGGCCTTTCAACTTCTTCATATGGTTCTTGAGGTACTTATTCTGGCAAATAAATAATCAAACTTTGGCAAAGACTACTATTGAGCTCATTTAGATTTGCAATTTTTTTTATGTTATTTGGTCGTAGCTTGTGATTTTCCTCAAGAGCAAGCATTGTGCTATACCTAGTATGTAATATCTGGTGAAATGTGCTAATCTCATAATAGAATGTGCAGTTTGTAAAATATATGAAACTACTACTGTAGTACTCTAGAACATATGAAGTCACCTTGGAACCCTCCCTATCCCATCTTATCCGAAGTTCTAATTTTTGTACCTAGATTAATTAGGTTTTTTTTTTTTTTATATATAGAAAGAGATTTGTTTGTATATCAACTGAAAGAAACTTAAGAAGGTATTAGGATATGTTTATTGATTCTTTCTGGTCTATATGGTATGCATGAACAGTTTTTTTGGTATATTTGTAATGTTTTCTATATGGAATGACAGCACAATGTGTGGTTAGAGGATGCATTTGATCGAGCGAGGCAGCTATACCTGTCATTTTACCGTACTATCCCTAGTAGCTTAGAGCGGTCTACGGCTCACAAGCTCATGAAAGCCATGTTGAATGGCGACGAGCGCTTTGTGGAGCCCACACCTGAATCCCTCCAGGAGCTCACTATGGAGTCTGTCAAGGATGCCGTCATGAGTCACTTCGTTGGGGACAATATGGAGGTGCCTATCATACCATTTATATAATTTAAATTATATTAACCATCTATAACACCTATATTTCTTTTGGATTTGTTGCACCTATGGCACCAAATCCGAATATTTTGTATGTGAAAACTTCTATTTCTGAATTAGACTATCACTTTATTAACATAAAGGTAGTTGAACATTTGTATTAATAGTTTTATACTTGTACATTTAGATAAAAATATGATATTCTTTCGTAGAGAAAACTATAATTACAAACTCAAATATCTCGCTTGTACAATTACACTAACATCAAAGCTATAAAATGGCAGTTGAGCGTAGCTGGAGATTTCACCGAGGAGGAGTTAGAGTCTTGCATTTTGGATTATCTGGGTACAGTTCGCGCAACTCAAAATTCAAATTTGAAAAACCTAGAACTCATTGATCCTATTGTGTTCCGGCCTTCTCCTTCCGATTACCACTTTCAACAAGTATGTAGTCATCCCTATCTCTCTCTCTCTCTCTCTCTCTCTCTCTCTCAATATATATACACATTTGTCTTCTCTATACATACTTTTGTCCTTACTTGACTTTCATATATCATTTAGATACGGATAAATGATACAGATGAGAGGGCCTGCGCGTATATTGCAGGCCCAGCTCCTAATCGCTGGGGATTTACACATGATGGGAAGGATCTCTTTCATGTGATTAAGGACTCTTCTTCAAATGGTATTTTTAAAATTTACATTTGGTGTCATTACTAGTAGTTATTTTATCCTAGTTACTAAGAAGGCTGGTATGAGTAACTCAGGAAAATGCTACTTTATTAAAGAAATAGTTTTAGTTTTTCCAGATGATGATTGAATGGTGTTGTGGGGTAGCAGTGGGAATGTATTTTTGCATATTTTTCAGCAGGTTGTATTCTTTCAATACCAGATGATCTTTTCTAAAATTGCCTCGCGATTTGTGTTGGATAAATGGTGATTTTACCGAGGCCTAAAACTTTCTTGTCCTGTTGTTATTATTGTTGTTGTGCATTTTTCATGCACCTTTCTCTGATGGATTTATGCATTTCAGGGGAAGAATCACAGTTGCCAGATGGGAATATTCGTAACCACCCTCTTTTCTTCGGTGTCACTTTGGGTTTGCTCGGTGAGATCATCAATTCTAGGTATTAACTGGAACCCAAAACCTCTGTTTTTTTTCTCTTATTTCACTAAATTTCCCTTCTGTTTTATTTATACATGATTATTTTCTATTGACAGGTTGTTCACAACTGTGAGGGACTCCCTCGGGTTAACATATGATGTGTCATTTGAAGTGAACCTTTTTGACAAATTAGGCCTCGGGTGGTACGTTATTTCAGTAACCTCTACTCCTGAAAAGGTTCAAAAGGCTGTTGATGCATGCAAGGCTGTTCTCAGAGGTCTCGACCACAACAGAATTTCCCAACGTGAACTCGATCGGGTAATGCCACTTCTTTTACTAATTTACTCGTATATATTAGTGAATATTAGTGTATATTAGTGTAACATATTATTAAATGGTGTATATTGGTTGTGTTTTTTTTAGTTTGCTAGAAATGGGATCTTATTTATTCTCTGTTTCATCTGAAATTAATTTTAAAAATAAAATGGCTGAACTTTGAAATTGACATAATAGTCCTTGACATGCGTTTAGTCCACGTGATATTACAATAGGACTGTAAACAGTAACAGTTTATGTTATCTACATTTCTTGATACAGGCAAAGAAGACACTATTGATGAAGCATAATCAAGACTGCAAGTCAAATAACGTGTACTGGCTTGCTTTGATGGCCCACTTGCAGGCTAAATCTGTTCCTCGAAAGGTCTAAATCCTCCATTTCTCTATTTTATCTTAGTTGTGTCTTTGGATTATGCTAACCCGGGACCCAATTTGATACCTGCATAATTTATCATGATTGTTTTATCTGACTGTATCCATTTAAAAAAAAAAACAAAAAACAAAAAACAGGATGTATCATGTATAAGGGAGTTGAGCAGTCTGTATGAAAGGGCAACCATAGATGATATCAACTTGGCATACACGCATCTTGGAATCGACGAATCCTCTTTGTTTGCATGCATCGGCATCTCTGGTGCCAACCAACCTGACATTGATATACCTGGTATGTCTTCTGACCTTTGTTTGTTTTTTTGCACATAACACCCCAATATAATCTATTTTTGCAAATAGCACGAAGTATGTTTTTAATGTTTGTATCTGGCACTCAACATTGTTTGAGATATATGGCAAGGGCTCTGAACTACATTCTAACAAAGGTCATGGAGATTTTTGGTATTTATATAGCTAATTTTTCCTTTTTTTCATCCGTAGCATAAAAACAAAATTCCATCCATACCATCTTTTTCAGCAAATTCCGATTTATACCAAGACCGTTGAATTTTTCAGCTGTTGAAATCTGATTTATGAGAGAGCCGGTATTATTTGAAATGATAACACAAATTTCGGTACAAATCAAAATTTGCTGAAAAAGATGGGATGGGTGGATTTTTCTTTATTTTTTTGGTGTTATCAATACAAAAATCGGCTATTTTTTACTTAACCGTTGACTCGGATAGTTGGATGGTACACAACAAATTGCCAAATGTTGGGTAACTGTTTCATGAGGAGGGATCAAGTTACAACACTTGAAAGTTACAACAAAGTTACAACATCTATTTGTTTCATTTTCAAAGTCCAAATCGTCGATCCAAACCGTTAGATATTCAATCTATATTAAAATGTACTTGGGGACCAAATTTTACATTTTTTGAAATTTTTTTGCTATTTATTAAGATGGGTACAAAATCGCTGTTTTTATTAAAATTCTGCACCATTAAAAAACAGCGATTTTGTACCCATCTTAATAAATAGCAAAAAAATTTCAAAAAATGTAAAATTTGGTCCCCAAGTACATTTTAATATAGATTGAATATCTAACGGTTTGGATCGACGATTTGGACTTTGAAAATAAAACAAATAGATGCTGTAACTTTGTTGTAACTTTCAAGTGTTGTAACTTGATCCCTCCTCCTGTTTCATAATATAAAAATTCCAAGGTTACAATTTTGACTTTTATTTTGCAGTTGTAGAGGATGAAGTAGAGATGGAACATAATGGGACAATACCAACTGGCCGAGGTCGATCGACCATGACAAGACCTACTACTTAAATAAATTATTACGAGGTTTAATTTTTTTAGGATTTTTTTTTAGCTTTTTACTGAATAATACAAGTAATTGTTCAAATATTATTTCTAGGTTCTGATTTCATGTCTAGGCAGTTTTGTATATTCTTCTTTTTTCTGTTCATTGCACTGCAAAATAAAATAGTTTGGCAGAGTATGATGGTACCAGTGATACCACACTTACATTTGTCAAAGAAGATGCCCATCTAATCTAAAAAACTTAACTATTAAAAACACATGTAATTGTTTATTTAATTGAGGATAGAATCACTTGGCTTGCTGTATATTCTTATTTATTTGTCACCCTTTAAACTTTATGTATGCTTTGAGAATTATTAAAGACCAAAACATACTATAAATGAATAAATGGAGAACTTTAGGCCACAAGGATGTTACATTAGCAAACCTTGCACAGACTTCGATTTGAAAAAAATATAAAATTTGATATGCAAGTATATTTTCATACGGAGATCATGTTGAACAGTTCGAACTGACCAGTCCATAGCGCTTGTTAATATACACTATGCATACTACCATACTCTCACTCACAAAATATTACAAATATGAGTGAACTTCACAACAAGGATCGGTGTTGCATTAGATAATACTAAAAACAACTTAATCATACACCCACAACATATTACATATTAGATGATATTAATACATCCAAGTCATAAATGAAACTCCCCTAAGCTATCAATAAACAAGATGAAAGACTGAATTTAAACAATAATTTCACCAATGAACTTAACATGGACAAGCAACTTCTTGATCAGTTGATCAACAAATCCTTTATCATTTTTAAAATCTAAAATTCTAACTGTCTCAAAAAAAATATATAAAGAAGTTAGTGATTAGATGACTGACTAATGATAGGAATGTGAAAATATTAGAGGAATGTCGAATTAAATAAAATAGTAAAATAGAGATTTCTACTCGTTCAGGAGCTATCTACGAATAATAAACAACATAAATTATATATTTTTTCCTAGTCTTTTGTTTGTAACATGTGTACAGCTAGCGTGAACAAATTTTCTTATGAACTTGCCGAGTTATATAAATCCATTTTATCTTCTCAATATCAATACACAAATTAAATCTATTGTATCCATTCTTTGTTCCATCAACCTACATTGCTAAAAAAAAAATAAAAAAAAAAAAAAATAATACGGAGTCATTACAAAGTTTAGTAACCGATTATTTAATGGTGTTTCTTTATAATTGTTTTAATTAAATAAGTATTCAAATAAACTGAATTAATTCATACAAATTATTGTTCATTATCCAATTTTCAAATAATTTCTTTTATCAATGAAATTTGTACTTCCCGTCAAATCCGATTATTGAATTTGATATATATATGTGTGTGTGGATTAATTGTTGATGCTATTAAGTCAATTTTTTTTTTTTTAAAAGAGGCTATTCAGCCCATTCCATTGATTGGAATATAGATAATTATAGCAAAAATGTTATCTGTCTGGACTATGTTAACCATAGCCATAACCAGCCAAGTTCTTAGAAGTCATAGAAATCAACAAAACGCCACTAAGCAAGGCATACAATAACCAAAGTCTAATACTCGCAATACTCCAAAAGTATATTAACGTAGCTAATATTAGGCCACTAAGTAGTGGGTTAAGGCTACTTATATCTAAATGACAAAATTGTGGTTCGTGCTTCATGATTCACTAGGGCAACTCTGGTGCCTCCCCTCCAGAGCCATCAAGGGGCTGATAAGCAACTATCTCCATCGGCATGAATTGAGCTAAGGGTATGGCATCTTCTATGACGGGAAGCCACTCTCCAATTGCATCTTTGATTTTTTTCTTCACATTACCTGCCCAATAACCACACAATGTTTTAATTAGTAAAATCAAAGTTCTAGCAGTTTTAACATCACAATTGGTAAAGCAAACTTCATTTCTATGTTTCCAAAGACTCCAAACTACTGCACTAAGTACAATCAGGAAACCAGTTCTGTTTTCATAATCAAGTGATTGGGCAAAATGTAAAAAATCATCCCATGTATTCCAATTATGCATTACCCATTGGCTTTTACCTAAATAGAACCATATTTGTTGTGCTAGAGGGCATTTGATGAATAAATGATCAATAGATTCGTTTTCAGTACAAAAATGACAAGTTTGGTCTCCTATCCACCCTTTTAAGCTAAGATTATCCTTGGTCAGTATTGTGTTGTGTGATACTAGCCACATAAAAATTCTGATTTTTGGGGGAACCGGTAATTTCCACCATATCATTGATTCTTTAGGTTTTAACCCCCCAAAATTAAGAAATGCATATATTGAGTGTGTAGAAAACTGCCCTGAAGCTTCCCATTTCCACTCAATGTAGTCATGGGGGAGAGTGAAAGAAGTTGTGCTAATAATATGTAGCAGATCCGCCCATTCCTGATAGTCTACTCCTACTAAGTCAACCCTAAACCTAACTATTTGCCCTTGTGAATGAATTACATCAGCTAACAAGACTTCTTTGTTACTACATTTTGTATACAAGGTATAATACTTAATAGCTAATGCACAGTTTTGATACCAATGGTCTGTCCAGAATTTTATCTGGGTATTTACCCCTGGTGTGTGTGAGACACTCATATCACCTATATGACTATATTTTAGCAATGCAGACCAAAATGTGGAAACAGAAGCTGAATTGTGAGAAATATATTTATATGTAACTAATGCTTTCCAAGGGCTAGAATATTCATTATTCTTCAATTTCCACCACCATTTAAGTAAAAGAGATATATTCATTTGCCTAAGATTAAGAATGCCTAAGCCTCCAAATTGTTTGGCTAAACAAGATGTATACCAATCTATTAGTATATACTTTTTTTTCCTCGAGTTACCTTGCCAAAGAAATCTCCTCCTAATTTTATCAAGTTGTTTGATTACTGTAATTGGGATTCTATAGACTGAAAGGGAATACAAAGGTATAGATGTAAGAACATAATTTAAAAGAGTTAATCTACCACCTATTGATAACATGGACCCTTTCCAATGTTTTAACCTACTGCCTACTTTATCTACTAAAAACGCCCAATCTGTTACTTGCAATTTTTTATAATGTAGAGGTAAACCTAGATATTTTATCGGAAAATCCCCCCCTTGACATCTAAATATTTGTTGTAATGTTATAGCACTGTCTACATCGATATTAAGTGAATACAATTCTGTTTTATCATAATTCATTTTGATACCCGAGATGGCTTCAAAAGCAAGCATAGTCCACCATGCAACCTCCACATTTCTTTCCTGTGCTTCTAAGAATAGAATTGTGTCGTCTGCATAGTGACAGTTAGTTATAGCTGTGTTCTCTATACATGGTGGTCCTAAGCCTCGAACTAAATTAGCTCTTCTACCTTTTGCAAAAAGTTTACTAAGTGTATCGGCTGCTAAAATATACAAAAAAGGTGACAAAGGATCCCCTTGACGTACCCCCCTTTTGCAATAGAAATAATCAGTGAGTTCTCCATTTACAATGATGCAAGACTGTGAGCTATACAGCCATTGTGTGATCCATTGAATCCATTTTGTTCCAAAATTTCTACTTGTTAATACCTCTATTAAGTAATCCCAATGTATCTTATCGTAGGCTTTTTCAAAGTCTATCTTAATCACTACTCCTGGTTGTTTGTTTACAAAGCTAGAATGGAGAATTTCTTGACTTAAGATCATGTTGTCCAAAATATACCTATGTTTGATAAAGGCTGACTGGCTAGTATCTATTAACCTATCCATAATTTGCTCTAATCTAATGGTAAGAATTTTAGAGATAATCTTAAAGCTACAATTAACTAAGCTTATTGGTCTAAACTTTTTTATTTTAGTTGCATCTTTTTCCTTTGGTATAAGACAAATACATGATTTGTTGATCTTATGTAAGTTTAGTTGGTTATCATAAAAGAAATGTGTAAGCAACATTAAATCTACCTTAACTACGTCCCAAAAAACTTGATAGAACTGGAATGTGAAACCATCCGGCCCGGGTGTTCCGTTTGGTTCAGAAGCAAATACAGCTTGTTTAACTTCTATTTCCGTAAAAGGTCGCTCTAGATTCCATTTTTCAAATTCGGTCAACTTTTCATCTTCAGTCCAAAAATTCTGTTCTAAATGCCCATATTTACAACCTGTTGTTCCTAATAGTTCTTTATAGTAAGAGAGTATATGTTTCCTAATATCTACGATATTATTATTTAGAGAACCATTAATTTCTAAGCTATGTATTTGGTTTTTTTTAGACCTATGTGTGGCAATTGTATGGAAAAACTTAGTATTGGCATCCCCTGCTTCTAACCAAAGTTGCTTAGATCGCAATTGCCAAGAAGTCTCTTCTTCTTGGAGAATTTCCTCTAGCCTATTAGTATAAAAAAATCCAATTTTCTTCCTCTACTGTGGTGAACTGTCTAATTTCCTTTATTGCTTCCAAATCATGTAATATTTGTTTGATCATTGTTTTTTCCTTTTTCTTTTTACCATAAAAATTTTTTGCCCATCCTTTTATTCGTTGTCTAATTTTTTTCAGTTTTTTACTCCAACTGGAAGCAATATCTGGTTGTGATAATGGAATTTCATCCCACCACTTATGCAATAATTGTACAAAGTCTTCTTGAGCCAGCCATAAGGGGTCAAATCTAAATATAGATGTTTTTTGAGGTTTTAGACTATTGGAATTAATCAACAAAGGACAGTGATATGATCCTATACTATTTAAATCTAAAATTTGACTAGATGGATATGTAAGATCCCAAGCTACTGTAGACAGTACCCTATCTAGAAGTGCAAACCTGGTACCATTAGTCCATGTGAATTTCCGTGTGACTAGTTTATGTTCTACAAGTTGGTAATGCTATTAAGTCAATTATAGAGATGTTGGAGCAGTTAACTAAGCCCAAAAAAATAAAACAAAAGAACTTCAATTTGACATATTCCACGAGTAAAACAAAATTAGATTTAAATTAAGTGATGGTAATCAGACCGATCTCTGCTCTGCCTCTCTCGAATTCAGATTGAGATCAAGTGAAGTAACTCAATTTTTGAGTTTTAGATCAGCACCGTCCGATTCAAATCCGCAATAATCTATTTCTAAGTGAAGTGCACACATTCCGAGCGACGGAATTGAATCGGATGCATGATCCTGATCCAAAATTCAAAAAATTGGTTACTTTAGGAGATCCGGAACCACCTCTCTCTCCTCCCTCTTCTTTGCCATGGTAGTGAGGAGAATTAATTATGGCATTGATAAGCTCAATAGTTTGCCTGATGATGTTCACACGCATATCCTATCTTTTCTTACTACAAAAGAGGTTGTGCAGACATGCATCTTGTTCAAAAAATGGATAAAAATATAGGTTTCTGTGTCAGATCTGAAATTTGACATTAAAGAGTTTGAGTTGCTAGAGATTATTGATGATGAAATGGCAGTAGAATTTGTGAACAAATTCGAATAACTTGTGAAAAATGTGTTGGAGAAACGAAAGACATTATGTGCATGTTCACATATTTCGACTTTGGTTGGATTATGGGGTTTACTGGCCTTGTAATTCCTCAACAGAGAGCACAAAGTATTTTTTTTTTCTTTTTTCTTTGATTCACGTTTCCAAAAGGCCGCCTATAACAATTTAATTTGATTCTCCTTGTAAGCCCCAAAGAAAAGCAAGCCACATTTGATTTGTTAATTCTAGCTAAGTCCAAAAACCTAGTTCGAAAAATCGGCCGATTCCGAGTCAACTCGGAATCGGACGGGACCGGGCCGAGTTTTACCCGAATCTCGGGCCTAGGCGAGTTTCTCAGCAAAACTCGGATGAACAGTGCTTGACTCGGCCGATTTTCCGATTTTCCGGCCGAGTCAAGCCGAGTTGAGCCGATTCCGGCCGAGTCACACTAACCTGGACCGAGTCGGCTGTGCTATAGTAGGTCGAGCAATCGGCGGCGCTGTGCTGTCCATTCGATTTCAATCGGTGCAGAAATTTCAGTTGGCGCAGGAGTCTGAGTCCCATTCAAATTTTTTATTAATAGAAAATAAATTAATAAAATATCGAAATAGGGGATAACTTTTGATTTTTGTCGAGAAATAAGAAGAACGGGTTTACTTATCCCATCCAGCGGACATGACTAATTATCCCGTCCGGTTAATCCCTAATCAATAGCCCCTTAACCAAACTCAGTGGAGGAAAAAAAAAGATAGAAAAAGCCGGACGGTAAAGTTAAGACCCATCCGGGGTAAAAAAAAAAAAAAAAATCCAGATGGAATAGTTAAAATTTCTTTCCCGTGGCTGTGCCTGTGTTGCTTTTTTGCTTAGTGACGTCAGGCCCAAGAGGACACAATAGATTGAATGATTAGTATTTTGGGCCAACCAATGCAATTCTATTTGATTTAATAAATTTTTGGGCCATACTTCAAAATACCCCACTAATGATTTTGAGTGCTTTTAACATAATGCTAACAGAGCACTTCACTCAAATAAAATGCTTCAGGAATTTTGTATAATTTTCACATTTGCAGGCTTATATATTTTTGTATTTTCTATTATATCTATAATATTATGAGATATTATGTTATATTTTATTTTAGGGAAAATTGTGAAAATGCCACTCCAAAACCTTCAAATTGTGAAAATGCCACTCTAAACTTTGAAATTGTGAAAATGCCACTCTAAACTTTGAAATTGTGAAAATGCCACTCCAAACTTCATTAATTTGTAATTTTGCCATTTATACTCAATTCTTATACTATTTTTATTAAAAATTAACTGAAAAATATTGTTTTGAAATACGTATTTCAAAATTGCACAACCCGGTACAGAAATACGTATTTCAAAACAGTATTTTTCCAATTAATTTTTAATAAAAACAATATAAGAATTGAGTATAAATGGCAAAATTACAAATTAATGAAGTTTGGAGTGGCATTTTTACAATTTCAAAGTTTAGAGTGGCATTTTCACAATTTGAAGGTTTTGGAGTGGCATTTTCACAATTTTCCCTTTATTTTATCACTCTTTTTAATCCGCATATATAAATCCGCATAAAAATCCGCATATGCGGCCGTATACCGTATATGCGGTATGCGGTGGTCTTCCGCATACCGCATAGAAACCGCATTTTATAACACTGCGGATATTTAAGCCAAAATTACATGCTGAGACTTTTCCACTTAAAAGGTGCTATTCATTGCCCAATAAGAGCTATGTTGCCTTTGTGCTTTGTATTTTAAACAAGAGGAGGGTTCAAATGCCTCTATGTTTATGTGTCTCCATCATGCCTCAATCTCTCTCTATCATTTTCAAAGTTCAAACAGTCGATTCGAACTGCTCAATCTAACCTCCATACTAATATATGTTTGGAGACCAAATTTTATATTTTTAGGAATTTTTTTACTATTTTTTTAGATAGGTACAAAAATACTGTTTTTAGATGGTTCAGATTTACTGATTTTGTACCTATCTAAAAAAATAGTAAAATTTGGTCTCCAAACATATTTTAGTATGGAGGCACTACTACAAAAATGGTCATTGTACACTGCACAGTGTACACGGATTTGATAATTTTACCTAAAAACCGTGGAGAAATTGTAATTTTTTGGAAGCCCGAAATATCTGTGGGATCTCTACACGGATGTTTATTAAAGAATCAGTGTAGAAAGCCTTGAGAGAGCTACACGGACGTTTATTAGGAATTGTACACGGATTATTATTTAAATAACAGTGTAGAAAGCTTTAAGAGAGCTACACGGATATTTATTAAAGAATCGAGTAGAAAGGTAAGAATTGTACACGGATGTTTGTTTAAATAGCAGTGTAGAAAACTTGAGAGAGCAACACGGACGTTTAATAAATAACCGTGTAGAAAGGTGAAAATTGTACACGGTTTTTTGTTTAAATAACAGTATAGAAAACCTTGAGAGAGCTATACGGATTTTTAAGTAAAAAATCCGTGTAGAAAGGTTATTCTAGGGTTTTGGTTATATAAAAGACCTCCTTCTAGCAGCGCCGTTTTGATCAATTAATACTCTCTCTCTCTCCTTCCAGAAGTGTCATTCTGATTTCTGTGCACAAAGAGCTAGGATCTGAGATCTTTGAAGTTAATTTGTATTTCTCCTCTCTATCTTGCTAAGCTTAGTCATGTATATATATATATTTCTCTTTTCTGTTACTAGCTTATTATTGCTTATTTAGGTCAATTATTAATTAATGCATGCATGCTTGATTTGTTAAGATAATGTAAATAATTAGTGTAATGTGGACCATTTTTTGAAAGTGAGAAGTAAAGAAAACGCCTAAAGTCTCCATCATCAGATCTGAGAAAAACCGTTGAAGATCAGTACTAACGCTTCCGCCTAAAGATGTCTGCACTTCAGAACTGTAAGATTTAAATTACTTTGCTATTTTATTTTGAATTTACAGATTCTAGATTGCTTGTGTTTTTTTAATTGCAAAACACGTCATGAATTATTAAGACTATCATTTGGTATCAGAGCCATCGTAAATTCATATAAGATGCAATAATTTTTTTTTACGAAATTGATTTTCAATGGTTCGTATAAAAGTTAGACAGATTCAACTAATTTTATATATAAATATTTTCTTATAATTTTGGATGAAAATTTTAAAGGAGAATTTTTATTCCCTATTATGTATGCACATATATGTTGATCAATGGATTCTTATTGGAGATGCAATATGTTGGAGACCTTTAACCAAGAGGCATCATGTCATGGATCACATGTGAGCTCCTTTTTTGATATGTTGGATCTAATACGCCTTAGTTTGTATGAGATTTTGGTCCAAACTAGATCATAACCAAGAGTTTTGGCAATTTGAGCCCAACTTAACGAATTTTGGGCCAAAGCTTGATCATGTGATTACTAAGTGGTAAGGATATAACTTTTATACAAACATTGTATTGGATCCTGAGGAGTGTATGTTATGTTTTATCACATGAGATTGCATGTACAAAAGGCTTTGTATATATATATGTTGCATGAATTGTAATCTTCTACCTTTTCTTGTTACTAACTAATACCAAATTATAATTGTAGTATGGACCAAAGCAAAAGTGTTACATCAAGGAGCAAATTGACGATGTCAGATGTATGTGGACAAGGCAGTTTCAATTTAAATTTTGTAATGCTCAATATGGATTTGTATAATTTTGTATAATTTAGTGTACATAAATTATTTATACTGTTGTATAGTTTTGGAATTATGAGTTTAAAAGACCTCTGTTTAATGTTTCTCTGTTTTGGAATTCTAATTTTAAATGGCTAACAAAATTGGAAGCTAGCCACAAAAAAAATGGGAAAAAAGAACAATTCTACATGGACATTTAACTAAAGTCCGTATAGAAAGGTATTTAAACATTAAAAAAATTAAAAAAAAAACAATTCTACACGGACATTTAACTAAAGTCCGTGTAGAAATGTATTTAAACATATAAAAAAAATAAAAGAGCTACACAGACATTTAGCTAAATATCCGTGTAGAAAGAGTAATTGTACACGGACATTTAGCTAAATGTCCGTGTAGAAAGGTATTTAAACATATAAAAAAAATAAGAGAGCTACACGGACATTTAGCTAAATATCCGTGTAGAAAGAGTAATTGTACACAGACATTTAGCTAAATGTCCGTGTAGAAAGGTATTTAAACATATAAAAAAAATAAGAGAGCTACACGGACATTTAGCTAAATATCCGTGTAGAAAGAGTAATTGTACACGGACATTTAGCTAAATGTCCGTGTAGAAAGAGTAATCATACACGGCTGTTTATGTAAATATCCGTGTAGCTCGGTTATTTTGAGAGCGACGCTGGCAAGCGTTTGTACACGGTTATTTATGTAATAATCCGTGTAGCTCTCGATAATCGCACACGGGTAAATATCCGTGTGTAAATATTCAGGGATTTCTAAACCCTCACATTCCACACGGTAGGAAATCCGTGTAGCTCTCCTATTTATGTCCGTGTACAATCACTTATTCTGTAGTAGTGAGGTTAGGTTGAGCGGTTCGGATCGACTGTTTGAACTTTGAAAATGATGGAGAGAGATGGAGGCATGATGAAGGCACAAAAACATGGAGGCATTTGAATCCTCCTCTTTAAACAAAACAACCACCTTAAATTTCTACCCATATAGCCTGAAATACTCCTAGATAAAAAAGGCAGAATTAGTTTAGTTAAACACAAACTATATCCTGACTTGATTATCTCGTTCTAAATGGCTTTCTTGATTAATTGGAAGTAGGGGTGGCAATGAATCGAACCGAATCGAACTTACCTTAGGTTTGAGTTTGGTTTGAATTAGATTCGAACCGAACTTGGTTTGATTTGTTTCGAATCGAACCCATTTCGAATCGAATTAATTGCGAACTATATATTTTTCGAATCGAATCACAAACTAAATTATTTTTTAGCAGCCCTAGTTATACCGGCAGTTTATACATTAATTTTTTCTCATGGGACAAAATTCACATGGCTTCCTTTTACCTGTATGAAATGAGTGTTTTTAAGTTGAAAAATTGTTTATGAAAAAATACATCACAACAAATAATCGTAAAAAGAGGATTAAGTACAAGAACTGAAATATGTAGTAAAACAAGTAATCGTACCTCGAGTGCTTACTCTATCAAACCCTCGTTCGGACCATCTAATGAAGTGAGAATCTGAAAGGTAGAGAAGGCGGAGGAGAGACGGTCGAAGAGAGAGGAGAGACAGCTGTCTAGGCCGGAGAGAGGAGTGACGGCCGGAGAGACAGCCAGTCGCTGAGAGCGTCGGCTAGGTTTTAGAGCGAAAGGGAGAGGCGGAGAGAGAACTAGGTTATTGAGATTTGAGAGCGATGGAGCGTCGGCTAAGTTAAATTACGACTTTCTATCTTGGGTTTTAATTTTATCAGGTAAATGAACGGTTGATGTTATTATGAGATTCGAACCATAAAAGTTCGTGAACCCATTTCGATCGAACCAGGCTAGGTTTGAGTTTAGTTTGAATTAATTTCGAACCGAACATGGTTTGGTTCGTTTCAATTCGAACCCATTTCGAATCGAATTAAACTCGAATCAAACCCGAATCGAATCACGAACTACAAATTTTTTTGCCAGCCCTAATTGGAAGTATAAATATTCAAATTGAAAGTGTTAAAGGAAAGAAGAGATAGGTGTGGAACTAGAAGATTACGAAAATTCAATCTAGATGCCAAAATAACACTTATTTATATACAAGGGTTTAATACTGACATGATTCATGTTGACACTTGATTGTATGAGCAATACTTCAATTAAGGCGTGAACGGTTAAAACTTCATTATGTGCTCGGATGGGTTTAACTATTCCGTCCGGATTTTTTTATCCTGGAGGGGTCTTACTTTACCGTCCAGTTTTTTTTTTTTTTTTTTTTTCTTTCATTCTCCGCTGAGTTTGATTAAGGGGGGGCCGTTGATTAGGGATTAACCGGACGGGATAATTAGTCTTGTCCGTTGGATGGGATAAATAAACCCGTTCTTCTTATTTCTTGACAAAACTCGAAAGTTATCTCCTATTTTGATATTTTATTAATTTATTTTCTATTAATAAAAATTCGGCTTAAATTTCAGTTGGCGCAGGAATCCGAGTCCCATTCGATTTTAATCGGAGAAGGAAATGAAAAAGGGGTAAAAGGGAAAATTACAATCCAACCCTCCTCATTTAACTATTTTACTATTTGCAATTTTACTCTAAGATCCAGTCTATTATATGATTTTATAATGCGATTTTCTTTCTAATTTACTCTAAGATCCAGTACAGATCCTTTTCTTTCTAATTTTCTAGTAATTTACGGGAGAGATGGAAGAAAGGATATGAATGGGGACTTCGGGTCCCACCTGTCTCATTAAAATTTACTTTTTTACAATTTCAACCTTTAAATTTTAAGGTTTTGTAAATCAGTCCCAATTAAGTAAAAAAAGATTAAAAAATTTCGAGTATAAATTTTCTAACATGTCTATCTCGTATAAATTCTAACCTTCAACATTTATTTCTAACTATTTCATATGTACTTTATTTTTAGACAAATCGATTTTCAAATAATTTTTTATCCTATTTAATTTTAAATTAACTAAATTTTCTTATTCATCTGCCTAAAAAACTATTTGTTTATTTAATGTTATCTATTTTAGTTATAATGTTTGTATTATATTGTTACCTAGGAGAACTTCAAAATTATAATTTTAATACAGAGGACGATGAGATGATTCAGCCAGTTCGGCATAGCTTCTGGCAATAAAAGGTGTGTTATATTTGTAATGTTGTATTACATTATATAATTAATGGATTATTTGAGTGCAATGTTTTGTCTTTTCATAGTTTTTTTACAAATTATTTTTATCAAATTTTTTTCCTACATTTTGGCTAAAAAGCAAGTTTCAGCCAAAAAAAATCCGAGCTACCGATCCAATTCTTCCGATTCCGGTCGATTCATCCAATTCCGATTCCAATTCCGAGTTTCATAACTATGGTTTAAAGTTCTTTAAAGTTTACAGCTAACTCAAAGCAATTCTTATGTTCATAGACAGATAATTATCACCTCAACGGTTAGCAATTCTTATGTTTAATATATGTGGTACCATTTAGACGAAATCCAAATATAACACATAATTATACATTATGTGCCCTTTGTGGATAAAAAAAAGGAATTTCATAGACAAGCACACACATTCAAGAAAATACACAGTGATTCATACCGATTTATTAGTAGAAAAGCTCTTAGATATATCCATCAATAAAAATATCGAAAGTAAAATTTATCTATAATTAAATTAAACCACCTTCTTCCATTCTCCCATGATATTGTAGTCCAAATTACAAAGGTAAACCCCACACCTAACCCCAATCCTATAGAAACAGAGAGCTCAATTATGTCATTAGAAAGCTTTGAAGGCAAACATTTATCAAACCCATGATTTGAAGAAGCTGCACACAACACTGATAAAGGACTACCACATAATCCGGGGTTACCCAAGTAAGAAACGTTTGAAAAGGTTGAGAACTGATGGGCTTTGGGTATATCTCCAACCAAATTGTTGTAAGAGAGATTTAGTGAAGAAAGAGCAGTGAGAGAGCTGAGTTCTTGAGGGATGTGTCCGGAAAGTAGGTTGGAGGAGAGATCTAGTGACTCAAGCTGCACCAAATTACCAAATTCCGTTGGAATTATACCAGTCAAGGCATTATGTGATAGGTTAAGCACAAGAAGGGACTTGAGTTGCCCAATCTCTTCGGGTATTTCGCCCCAAAATTTATTGTTTGCCAGATCAAAGGAACAGAATATGTCAAGTGAATTCTGCATCTCCATTTCTTGTCCTTTTGATGTGACCGTAATTGAATCCTCATAATACCCGTACTCATCACTTGGATCAAATTCACTAAAATCGTCATAAGGAACCAAAGCCTTCATGTTTTCAAAAACAATTTTGGGGATGATGCCTTTGAAACGATTTGAAGAAAGATCAAGAACCTGTAGCTTAGCGAAATAGGAATTATTTGTTTTTGCTTTGGCCTCCATATTTGACATTGTGCCATAAAATTTATTTGATTCTAAGACAAGTACTCTCAAGTATCCGAGATTTCCGAACCAAAAGGGAAATCTATCGACTATTTGATTATTTCCAACATCCATGACCTCTAGGGTGTGGCAGTTCATTAGTAACTTGGGCAAACTTCCATTTATTCTATTTCGACTCAAATTTATTGTTCTAAATTTGCATACTTCACTAATATTTCGTGGCAATGTCCCACTTAATTTGTTACTTCTCAGGTTAAGAACTTCGCGAGATTCAGCAGCTTCAAGAAGGCAAGGTGGTATTGTACCAGTTAAATTGTTATATGAAAGAACAAGCACTCGAATTGGCACATTACAAATGGAAAGGGGGATGTCTCCCGCGAGGCTATTATTTGAGAGGTCTAAGTTGTCAATTTTTGTTTGGAAACTCAGAAAAGAAGGAAACTTTTTTAAATTGCATGATGCCAACAAAATTGTCTTCATTTGGGGGAAAGAAGCATAGAATGAGTCGTTATGATTTTTGCCTTCTATAATTGACAAATTGTTGTTTGAGAGATACAAAACATCAAGTTTCTTATTGTGCTTGATGATATCTAAGTTGAATGTACCATTAAAGTGATTTGATTCAAGATTTAAGTTAACGAGGTTCAGGGATTTGAAGATGGAAATTGGCAACTGTCCTTGAAGATTATTGGAGTTAAGGTCAATAGATTCCAAAACTGATGATCCATTTGAGAACTCATTTAGACATCCTGACAATTGGTTATCATTTAGATTCAATAATTCCAAAGAAGGGTGAGAAAACAATGACATGGGTATTGTACCTGTCAATCTATTTGAACTAAAATCCAAATTTAAGAGTCTTGTAAGGTTTGCTATTGAAGGTGGAATTTCTCCATAGAAGTCAGAGTCGGAAAGACGAAATTCCAACAAATATTGTAGATTTTCAAATGAATTTGGAAATGGACCAGTCAAATTTGTACTTGAAAGGAACATATATTGCAAAAAGCTTTGCTTCGTGAGTTCTGGCAGTTTACCTGTCAACATTGAGTTGAATGATAAATCAAGATGTGTAAGATTTGTAAAGTAGAATATTTCATTCGGCAAAATTCCTCTTAATCCACAATTTACCATGTATAGGTATACAAGAGTTGTGCCTACTTGAGAAACTGCGTCACCCCACTCAGATCCGTTGAGTGAAATGTCAACCCCATCCAACCGAAGACCTTGGAGTTTGGTGAGATTGCTGAGTAAGGTTTTTAGGTTTGTTCCATGAAGATACAAGGTATTAGAGTCACCATAGTGATTATCTGATAAGTCAAGTGAGATGAGGTGTTTGAGGGAAGAAATGCCGATCGGAATTTCACCGGCAAATCCAGAATAGGATAAGTCAAGGTGAGTTAAATTACCCAGTCGCTCAAACCCGGTTTGTGGAAGGGTAATATTATAGAAGTTGTTGAAAGAAAGGTCGAGGTACTGAAGAGAGCTGAGATTGAACAAAGCCGGGTTGAGTTCACCTGAGATGGACATGTCAGCAAGGCTGATTGCAGTCACCATACCAGTTTGATCATCGCATTTGATGCCGTCCCATATGCAACAGTCGGTACTTGAATTCCATGAGTGGAGTTGATTTTTTTTATTGAAACCATGCTTGAATTGAATCAAGGCATCCCGTTGGTCAGAAAGGCATTGTGCTTGTGATAGAGTGGTGGTTTTGATGGACAAGGAGAAGAGAAGAAGTGATATGGAAAGGAGTGCAACAAATGTCATTGCAGGGGAGAAAAAGAGTAAACAACACAATTTGGAGTGGTGCTTGATTGAAATAATTGAGTATCCTTTCATATATATATATATATATATATAGGAATATGCTAGCATGCTATGCATAGCATAGAGCCCCTCCATGCAACGCCTTGGATTTCGACTTTTTAAAATCCTAACGGTCGATCCGAACCGTTCATCTTGTTCTCCATATTAATATATGTTTGGGGACCAAATTTTACATTTTTTGAAATTTTTTTACTATTTCTTTAGATTTATTGAAAATCGCTGTTTTCAGCAAATCTGGACCATAAAAAAACAGCGATTTTCAATAAATCTAAAGAAATAGTAAAAAAATTCTAAAAAATTTAAAATTTGGTCTCCAAATACGTATTAATATGGAGAACAAGATGAATGGTTCGGATCGACCGTTAGTATTTTGAAAAGTCAAAATCCAAGGCGTTGCATAGAGGGGCTCTATGCTATTCATAGCATGATAGCATATTCCTATATATATATATATATATATATAAAAGACCATGAAAGGAATAAATGGATAAATGGAGAAGTTAGTTGATCAACAAATCCTTTATCAAAATATAAAGAAGTTAGTGATTAGATGACTGACTTGTTTTTTTGAGAGGACTGACGTCTAATGCTAGAATTAAGAATATAACGACTCTAGATTGGAGACGTTGATGTCCCATCCAACACACCTAAAAAAAAAAAAAAAAAAAAAAAAAATACGGAGTCTAATAAGCTCTTTGCAAAGCTCTACAATTTAAGAATGCCGTCCAACAGAACAATATTAAATCTTCCATACCCAGAATAGAATCATAATGATGAAGAAAATTTGTAATTGAAAAATATTTTTTAATCAATATATATACACAGTTGACTGTTTCCAACTGGGTGTTGCAGTTTCAAAATTTCTACATAGTATCATATATCAATCACCAATTCTTGTATGTACAAGTAACAGTCAAAACTTTTCTGGCTCATTTTCAATTGTGAAAAAAACTGGCAGAACACATTTTTTTCTGAAAAGGAAAAAAATCTTGCCCCCATCATTTTGGCATTAGCTTTCAGTAAATAGCTTAATAAACAGTAGAGAAACCTCAAATTCAAGGCAACATCTTAAATCATTCTAGCTTGGTTTTCAGATCAATCCCACTTGAGACCAAAAAAGGAGGGAAAACACGCTTCACTAAAGGTAGTATAAAATTATTAAAATCTAATTACGGATCATAATATATAAAGCTGCCCCTTGGCAAGCATCTCAAAGAACAGGGAATGCTAGTCACACTTGCAACGATTGAAAGCAAACACAGTAAAAGTTATTCAAAAAAATAAAATAAGAAAATAGAAATAGAAATCCTAAAGAGAGAGAACCTGAATGGCAAATTTCTTAGAATTCTCAGCCTCTCTTTTAGTCCGGCTCATCACATTCTCCATCTCAGCATAACCCCGTATGAGGGTGTTCGGCAGCATGGATTAAGACATTGAAGCTTAACAATTTAAGCCTCACTAAGGAGTGAGTGTTCGGCAACAACACACTGGATTAAGCATGTAGAATGTGTGAATAAAAAATGTACTTTACTATAAAATAAACAAAAAGACTAAATTATCCTCAACTTCTTTGTTTGTTCATACAACCAGTGAAATACCTTCTTATATAAAAATCTGAGGTTACAAACTTAAGAAACTGAGTTTGAATATTGCATAATAACCAAATTCTTACGGAAAAAAATCATTGAGAAATTTAAAGTATGAAATGAAAATCTGATGATAATTTTTTGCATTTCGCAAATTGGCCCCTGACACTACGAAAAGATACCAGAATCTAAACAAGGTTAGTACCAGCCTGGTACAAGATTTCTACAGTCCCTCAACTTATCGATCAAACAAGACATAACCTAAAAAGCAAAGAAAATCAAGCTAATTTGGCCATGAAACCATGTCTTCATTTCAATTCATTCAAACCGAAGATGCAGCAATCATTCACAAAACAACAAAAAACAAGGAAATTGCACATTTAAATTTCATTCAAAGCAAGGAAATTGCATTCATCAAGCGATCGTTGACAGAACAATACAAAAGGCAGCAAGCCTTGCATATATAAATTAACTCACATACTGACCAACCTCGGAGTTCACAAGCAGACGGCGGAGCAAGGGGTGGTGGCTCTGTCTCGTCTCCGCCTCCTACACCAAGTTGTCCAACGAAAATGCAAAAGGTGCAACGAAAGTAATCAAAATGGATCTCAATTTGAAGATCACCTTAATGTGAAGCTCCCTGTGGTATCAAAATAATGAGTTCATTGCCGGTGAGATCGTGACGGAGGCCGGGAGAAACAATTTTCGTTTTTGCGTGACTAGGGAAGCGTGCAAGAAAGGAGAAGAGAGAGACGATAGAAAATATAAACAATTGAAAGATGCGGGGTAAAACAGTAAAAAAAGGATTAAAATGAGCCCTAAGGAGGTCATTTTCTTAAGGAAGGCAGATGCTCGACTTAACGTTTTGATCTAAGGAGCTCTAAGGAGACGGGCTTTAAGCCTGTCTAAGGAACCACTGTTTGGCCCACTTAAGACATTAAGGAAGGCTAAGGAGCTTTAATCCGTGCTGCCGAACAGGTACTATGAGTTTATCTTTCATTGTTTCAAACTCCTTTTGTTTTTGTTCTAGCAACTCATCTTTCTCTACTAACAGCTTCATTAAATCTTCCCTTGACAACTCAAGCTCATTGTCTGTTTAAGAACCCTAATCAGTCTCAAGTATACCAAAAACCAGAAATAGTACCAGTCATGTCTTGCAGAAAAAGTTTGTAGAAGTTGCTGACCCTACTCAACATGTCTATTGGGTCCATCCAGTCCATCCAAATTTGGATCCCCCCGGGTACCTGAGGTGCAATAAGTAAATCTGAACCGTTCTTTTTAGTTGGCACGAATATCAAAGTGGACCCCCTATAGTTTCTATAGGCACCAGATTGAGTTTGATCCGGTTGGGATTAATTGGGCTGTCCATTTATTTAAATGGCACCTCAGGTACCTGGGGGGATACAGACTCATCCATCCAACCAAAACTGTCTACACTTGATTTTTATTTTAATAACCAAATTTAAACTATCAGTTCGCCAAATTTTCAATAGAAAAGCCACAATAAGAAAAAACCAATACAAAACCTACATCCAAAAAACGTCCAAATTTGGAAAATTGCAACACCAATCCATTGTATTAATTGTAAAACAGAATGATCCCTTGTATCAATAGTTAGCAGGTCAGGTCCAGAGTCAGTATTACTGTATCTTGATAGCCACCTTAATATTGAGGCATAATAGGCAAGCTTCTTTAAAGGTACCACACCACCAAGGTACTGTACCAACAGGCCCTTATTTAGATGCAACAAAGCTCAGACTAGGGATATTGTATGAATATATATATCACTAACTTCTTTATATTTTTATTGTTAGGTATGTTGGATGGGACATCAACGTCTCCAATCTAGAGTCGTTATATTCTTAATTCTAGCATTAGACGTCAGTCATCTAATCACTAACTTCTTCTCTTTTATTTTTTGAAGGTCTACTTCCCGGAAGTTGCGCAACGCTTTATTAATTTAAATATAATTTTGTTTTACTCGGTTGGAAGGCGCACGGGGGACTTTAGTCTCCGTCTTCCTTTTGGAATATTTTGCTTGATATAATAATCATAAACCTTATTATACTTTTTTTTGTTTTTTTGTTTTACTTATTATACCTCTCTTTTTTAAGCTTTGACAGTGATGCATTCAATGTGAATCCATGAACCATATTAGTAAACATTTTTTTGGTTCTGAAGAGCAAATGAAAACATCTGGCTGGAATGAATCATTGAAGTATAATTAGATGGAAATGAGATTTTGAGACATTTTCTAAAATATAAATGTTCAAATAATGAAAAATCACCTAATTTTTTTATCTCCTCTCAAATTGAATTCATATGAGTTATGCACTTCCCTTTTTTCCAAAAGTATCAAATCATAAAAAAAATATGTGTAAACATAGATGGAACTTTACAGAAAAACCTTTTTACATCATGAATTATATTTTTTGGAACTTATATTTCATGCACCTCGTGGCACAAAAAATAATTTTTTTTATGTATTTTGAATAAATAGATATCATGAATTCTAGTATATGGATATCATGTTAAGCGGTTTGGATCGACAATTTGAATTTGAAAAATAAAGATATAAATTAATATGAGGCATGATGATGTATGAAAAATATGAGGTATTGAAACCCTCCTCTTTTAAAAAATAGATAATTTAATTTTTATGAAACTTATTTACATAATTTTTGGTGTAACATGGCAAATATAATATACACTGAAGGAAACGATAAATATATAGGAAACCAAACTAGCAAGGGTTTTACCAAATCGCACAAAACAAACAGAAAATCATAGTTATTTCCACCAAAATCAATATCATTATTTAAAATGAGAAATAAACAAAGCAAACAAACATCTTAGTATGACATCGGTGTCACATGATACTAATTTCAAAATTAATTGAATATATAGACTTCAAACGACGAATCCAAACCGTTCAAACCAATTTACTTTATGAGTGATGTGTTTACATGCAATTTTTTTTTTTATATTTTTGAGTTATTTTAGTATCAAATCAAGCGGTAAATCAAACGGTCAGACTCTCCTCTATTGGGTGCTGAAGTCTGTAGATTTTGTTAGAGGTGCTATCGGGTCGGAACGGATCCGGATACTATTATATTTGGATCTGTACCCTAAAAGTGTTCGGGTCCGAATTTTGATCCATATACTTATTTGTTTCAAATCGGGTCAGGTCCGGATCCAGATACCTATCTACCCGTAGATATTTCGGGTCTAGTCTTTCGGTTCCGGGTAGATAGATACCCATAACTTGTTTGTAGATTATCGGGTCCAGTTCGGATACGGGGCGGATCCGGATCCGGAGCGGGTATATGTCACAACTCCAAAGCATTTGAAAAATCATTTACATTTAAATATAATAATTTCTTAAACATGTCATATCATAAATCATTATAATATAAGTTAAAAACTACTGCAAAATAAAATTTATACTATTGATCTTGTTCATAAATAATAAAATATATCATGATACATAACACAATAAAAATAATAACTTTAAATTATTAGTTATCTATCTAAATTAAAAAATACTATCCTATTGATTCAACATTTGCAAGTACTCCTTCCATACTATAGATTTTTTACTACTGTATACTCTATAATAAGTGAATAGATTTGGAGTTGACTAAATGTCAAGTAATATGAATTAGGATTAGTATAACCATTTTCTGTTACATTCTGTTAGGTAGTTTTTCAGTTAGTTTGCTTGTTCAAAAGTCTATTAATAGAATAAGAAATGTAATCAAGATTCAATCAATACAAGACCATTCATATCTACCTCTCTCTCTCTCTCTCTCTCTTGAAAACCTTCGCGGAGGCTGCGAAGTTGTGAGGGGGGTTCGAACTCTCGACCTTTGGTAACGAACAGTCCTAGGTATTGATTTCTACCTCTCTCTCTCTCTCTCTCTCTCTGTCTCTCTTATAATCTCTGTAATTATGATGGTGCAAGTTAAGGGTAATATATATTTGATATATCAAGCCTTATATAAGGCTAAAAGGAAAATAACTTTTATCAGAATTGAACATACTGGTCAGACTTAGGGTAAAATCACTTTTAACTTTTATCAGAATTGAACATGGTTGGAACTACCATCCTTTACTTTACATAACCATTGGTTTTGTTGTGTTGAGTTCCCATTGTGAATCTGTGGATGAATTTCCGGATCTAGTTTTGAGATAATTGATATCCATTAATAGCAATAACAATCGCTAGTTCTAGTACGTGGTGGTTTTGCACTTTGCAATAAGAATAATAGTAAAAGCTATCATGGCAGTAGTTAAGTTAACATCATTCACTTATCAATAAATAGTTGTTGTTTTAAAGGCAAGGATAGTTAAGTTGTTGAAGGGGTACAATAGTTTGTCCCTTCAAATAATTCATGCATGGGGACTACTATAATTTGATGGTACATACAGGGTTGTTCCCTCTAGCGACTTAATTTCTTCTGTTGCATCATGTGGGCGGGACAAACATAGGTTGTTCCCTCTAGCGATTAAATTGTGTAACTTTTGGCGTGGTTTTTATAAAGAGGCTCAATGTAGAGTTCAAATCCGAAAGGATATGCAAAAGGTCTTGGATCCCTACAGATGTACACATTTCTCTCGTCGACATTTTATGTTGCGACATTGAAACAGCTCATGCAGACCCGCTACAATTATTCCCTTGCAATTAATGGATATGCCGCAGGTTTGGCATTGTGCAACACTATAAATGTTTCTCTGTACCGTACATTGTTCTCTTGCATGCGTACAGATTAACAAAAATTAAATTCATGCATGAAGATTCCTTAATTTATATAAATAAGTAGATTAAAAGAATCACATTTTAATATATATTAGCTCTTTCTAGCTAGATCTTACTATGATCCAATAATATCCTCTCCACTCTCTTGTGTCTATCATCTCCTCGAGAAAAGAAGAATGAGAGGGGAGAGAGAGGCGCAGAGCAGAGCCGAGAGCCCGGTATCATTGAAAGTCAGAGGGAAGTATATGTACCATATTTTGATATGAGCGCGATGGTGAGTAAGTCCGGTTGTGGAGAGAGATGGGGAACGACATAATATGGTGATTTAGTGTGTAAATAAGTAGGATTAGATGATTACAATAATTTAGATAAATTTATGAGAATAAATGAATAAATAAGTAGGAATGACATAATAGGGTGGTAGTAGATATTTAAAACCACTAATTTTAAAATAAATTAGCTCTTCAAAAATCAATTATTATTAATGATTTTAGTGATTTATGATTATTTTTAATTATTTCAAGTTATTGACTTTAGTGAGGTGATCTAGCACATGTGAGTTTAAATTAACTTGAAATTTCTTTTACAATCTTCATTTCAAATTAATGTTATAAGAAATTTTGCATGTAGAGGTAGGAGAGAAATAAGTTTAGCATGATCTATCATGCAAATGCTACGTCAATTTTTTATTTAAATATCTCTTTACTTTGAAACTAATCATCTTTATATAGAAAGATACTAGATAAAAATATATTGACAAGTACTTGCATTTTTCTTTTTTCAATATAAAATTTGTTTGCCAAAAATATATAATAAGAATATGTAGTCAGTTTAATAAATTTTTAACGAAATATTAGATAAAATCAATAAAAACACTTTATAATTATATTTATATACAAATGGTTATTTTGTGAGTTTTGATAACAATTATGATAGACCATATATAATTTATTTGCTAATTTTTTTAGGATAATATTCAAGTATATGACGATCAAATTTATCGACCGAGGAGTCATGTTGCATTCCAGCAACAATGGGGAAGCATACACATTACAATTGTCGGTTGTGACACATTTCGTCTTTTCTTGATATATATAAAAAAATCATGGGTTATCATATAATTTTTAAATTTTTTCATAATGTTGTATGTACAGATTATCATAAACTATATGAGAATGATACAATTAATATAACGTGAGCTAGCAATAGCACGTATGAAGCAGATAATTTCGCTAGAGTCCAAATACAATACAATGGTTTCTGGAACTAATCAATCGGAAGAGAACATTAATTGTTAAAGACTTTCTCTTTCATTAATATAAACATCAAGTGTGTGTGTACACACACACACTATCGACACATATTATTAGCCCATTATCCCACTATATATAGAAAGTAAGAGGCCTTGGTCCAAATATGATCTGATTACACTTCTGGATCTGATTATACTTCATACCCAAATTATTGGCCCATCAAGTAATAATTTGTTCATGTGAATTTTTTTTTTTTTTAACATCCATCTAGTAGTAATTTCACATGATCAAGAGAGTCAAGCAGATATATAATTCAAAATCATTTATATTGACAAAGTCTTCCTCTTTCTTTTGATGTTGTTTTTTTTCCTATACAGGTGTTTAACCACTAATCTAATCTACACTTCCTATTATTAGTTTCAGGAAACCATTTTAATTATTTATTTTTGGGTTAATTTTCTTTTGATTGATTGCAAGTAAATGCACCTTTCAAAATCTTGAAATTACGTATTCTCTTCTAAATTGGATGATATCATATCTAATAACCATCTAAATAAAAAATATACAAATTTACCAAATGACATTTTGATGTGTACTTGTGTGCGTCACACAAATTAGTGCTACAAATTTACCAAATGTCATTAATCATACATTTGTTGTGTCATAATTAATACCAGCACTCAACATTTATTAACTTCTTTAAGCTGTATTGTAATTTTTAACTTTATTGGATTCGGAAGGTAAAAATAGAAGAACGACAAAGCAAGGAAATAAGCAAGATAAGTTAGAAATAAATATGTTCCAACTTGAAATCTCTACAATAGCGTATATACATTTAAAGAGTTTTAAAATAATTTCATGCAAGAATATATGATAAAACAGGATGGAATAAAGGATTCTCAATAAAATAAACTTGGAGGGCTTGTGAGTAAATTTTCGTGATTGACATTTTCGGTTATGATGGAATACATGATAAAACATACTATAAGGCATCAATCTACGATACGGATGCGGATCGAACGATTGTTGAAATCCAGAACCAGATTAGTGTCCTTCTCGAGTTGTACCATGTGGCAGGACCCACATAGGTCGATCACTCTAGTGATTAAATTGTGTAACATATAACACAACAAATTAACCCAGGCAAAAGGCCACCGTTTAATTTTCTGATGCAACAGTAATTTTACTAACGTGAAGCAGCTGACACAAACGAATACCAACTTCAGTTATACCCGCTGCACTGTATCCTACATATTCTCTTCCTTGAAAAAGTTTACAATTCAGTATAAATTCAATAGGAAATCATTGGATCGTAGTGTTTGTGTGGCGAAAATTGTTCTTATGTATGCGTACAAATAAATATTAAATGCATGAAGGTTCATTAAATTAAAGAGATAAATTCATTACAAATAATAAAACATTTTTCTCTAAAACTGGACTCTTCACAAATTGATTATTTTTAAAGTGAATTTTGATTTTGTAATAATTTTCAATTAAAGTTTTCATTAAGTGAGTCGATCTAACACACATATAATTGAAATTTGACTTGAAGACAATTTTTGGATGTGTTCATTTGAAATTGATGTTATAAGAAATTTTGCATGTCGTCATAGAAAAAGAGAGGTAAGTTTAATGTGACCTATGCAAATGTTATTTGCTTCGTTATTAATATATCTCTTCAATTTCCGTGAATGAAACTAATTTTGACTTATTATCTATGTGAAAAGAGTTTAAAAAAAATATGGGCAAATACTTTGCAGTTTTACTTTTTAATATTACATTTACCGAAAAATCAATGAAAATATAACATTTGATAGAAGAATCATTTAGTGAGACATTAGAGAGAATCAATGAAATTTTTTAATAAACAAATTACAAAAAAATATATATATATTTGGTAAAGTTATGCACTTGTCGATAGGAAGATCATATATTCTAGCTTAATTTAGAATAGTAGTAAACAATTAATTCTTGTAATATTTTATTAACAATTTCCAAAATGCCCTTCTCAGGATACCCACATGTGAAAAAATTAGGATAGCATAAAAATTTGTTTAAATCTCAATACTTATAAATATATCCAGTTTAAAAAGCCTTATAAGTGAAAACTTCTTTTAACTATATTATCTAATTTTCGGTACAGACTTCACTAATAGTGTACTTATCCGTATTCTTCTAAATAATAACCGCATTGATTTATTAATTATGTATTTCCATTTAAATTTCACTCTAATATATTCATTTTATTGAACATAATTGTATTGCTAAATATATAATTTTAGAAGTTATTTATCATAGCATGCATGCTTGGTGGGGTTAACCACAAACAATATGCTCGATCCCTAACGCATTTAGTTTAATTGATTTCTCGTTAAATATTTTTTTCTGCTTTTTAAAATTATTTGAATTTATTGATTTATTTTAGTGAAGCGATCTAGCATGTGTGTACTTAAAATATTCATTTAAATAAGTTTTTATAAGTCATCATTTAGAATTAACGTTAAATTTTTATTTTGTATGTGGAATGAGAGAGGGAAAAAGGTTTAGTATGTTGTATCATGCAAAAGTTACATGATTTTGTATTTAAATAGCTCTTCAATTCTGTGAATCTAACTAATTATATATAGTTCATTATCTATGTGAAAAGTGCTAAAATGATATTGCAAATATTTACATGCTTTTAATATTAAATTTAACAAAAAAAAACAATTATCTAACAAAAATATTTGTTTTCATCTTAATCAAATTTTAATTGGAAATCAGAGAAAATCAATTAATAAACGCTGTAAAAAATATTGGTATTATATTTGAAAAAAATCATAACATCGTTTTTCTATGCTGTTTTATTTTTCAATTTTTTTTGGATTTTAGTTTATCAGTCTCGTTGTTTTTATACATACATATGCAAAATGATGAAGGTTTATAACCTAAACAGATAAATTGAATAAAATAATCAGATTTTTCTAATATTGGCTCTTGAAAACTTGACTATGTCTGCCCCACGAATTTGACTTGCAAAGAATTATTGTAAGTCTTTGTTTGAAATTGATCTTACAAGAAAATTTTGCATGTTTAGTTTAAGGAGAGTGAGAGGAGTCTAATTTGATTTACCATCAAAATTTATTTAATTTTTTATTTAAATATTTATTCAATGTCGTGTGTGACACTTGTTATAATTTAATTATATATTTGAAAAAATTAAAAATATATATTTGGAAATAATTCTTCTTCTTATATTACTACAAATTTTGACAAAAAATGTATCTAATAATAAATTTCATATAAGTTTATTAACCTTTTAATAAGAGAGAAATAAATATCAATGACCTCGATCATGTGAAAGAAAAAAAAAGAAAGAATTCCCAAAATGTGATTATTTTATATTTGACAAACAACACTATAAAAACATTAGCAAAACATGTTCAACATTTTCCATTCAATTAAATTTTTGGTTGTTACCTGAGAAGATTATGCTGCCACCAATATCCTGTCATATACAATTCCCTAACTTGAAGACTGGGCCCAAAGTCGGGCAAAACTCGCACATAGAACAGGGATAACATATCTATTTTATCAAGTATAACGTATATATATATATATATATATATATAGAGAGAGAGAGAGAGATAGGCTAATGTGCTTCCATAAGCACTTGGCCCGAAGTGCTGCCACCCCATTTTCGATTTTTCAAAATCCAAATAGTCGATCCGAACCGTTCATCTTGTTCTCCATATTAATATCTGCTTGGAGACCAAATTTTACATTTTTTGGAATTTTTTTGCTATTTATTAAGCCACTTTGAAAATCGCTGATCCAACGGTGAACCCCTGATTTTACTGTTTGGCAAGCCACCGTTGGATCAGCGATTTTCAAAGTGGCTTAATAAATAGAAAATAAATTCCAAAAAATGTAAAATTTGGTCTCCAAGCAGATATTAATATGGAGAACAAGATGAACGGTTCGGATTTTGAAAAATCGAAAATAGGGTTGCAGCACTTCGGGCCAAGTGCTTATGGAAGCACATTAGCCTATCTCTCTATATATATATATATATAAGAAGCTAATTAAGAACCGTGGATCTGCATGGTATAAATAATGCATGTGAAGAAACAGACCATAGTTGTGATGACTGCATCAAATCGTCTTAATTATTAGTTTAATTATATATGTTTGTTAGATATTCACATCTTTTATGTGGATAAACACGGTGAAGGTGAGAAAGATCAAGGAGCCACTGCCCTGGTGTTGTTGTAATGGAAAATCAATCAATCATATCCCCAAAATTCTTGCCGTATGGAAAAAATTGCCAAAAAGCAGCACTTTATATTGACTCCATATAATGGGGTTGCTAAACGGAATAGATAATAAAGAATAATATGGTCCCATAAAAAAATTAGCTAGTAGTCAACATCCACTTTTTTTTTTTTTTTGGTTGTAAATTGAACCTTTTTGCAGTGAAGGGTCTAAAATTTCCATTATTACTAAAATGTTATAAATAACTACATTTAAAAAAGGAATAAATACATGCACTAGTTTCTTTCCAATTGCAATCAAGTCTCTCCTCAATTTTGCTCACATTTTTTCTTTCCAATTGCAATCACATTACATCAGTTTCTTCTTCTCTAACAAAGTCATTATTACATTCCCTGTTATTCTCTTTCACAATAAATTGTGGACCCTTTAATTATTCTATATATTCAAATATTCATATGTATAATTTTCTTTGGTATATAATTTATTTTCCATGGATTATATTTCTTTTCATTTTTACTTATTCTACTTAACAGAGAAAAAAATGCAAATAAATTCATAATGAAACTTTTGATTGGTATCCGAGCAATTATTATTTTCCCTCTCTGTTTTTTCTATGTTAACAGCTTCAGTTTTCACTTTGAGGCCAGAATCCTTTGTGAACCCTGAACAGCGGTTTTCAAACCAGCTTAATAAATAGTAAAAACATTTCAAAAAATGTAAAATTTGGTATCCAAGCACATTTTAATATAGATTGAACATCTAACGGTTTGGATTTGTTGTTTGAACATCAAATACTAAAATTTGACCCCATAAGCACTTAGGTCGAAGTGCTACCGGTAGCAATTTAGCCATACTATATATATATAAATATATATATATATATAGAGAGAGAGAGAGATGGGCTATGGTGCATTGCAATGCATAGGCCATGGTGTGCATTGGATCATAAATCACCGATTCAAAGTCCAAATGACCGATCCAAACCATTCATCTTGTTCTCCATATTAATATGTACTTGGAGACCAAATTTTATATTTTTTGGAATTTTTTTACTATTTATTAAGCCACTTTGAAAATCGCTGATCCAACGGTGGCTTCTGATTTTACTGTTCCAAACAGTCACCGTTGGATCAGCGATTTTCAAAGTGGCTTAATAAATAGTAAACAAATTCCAAAAAATATAAAATTTGGTCTCCAAGCACATATTAATATGGAGAACAAGATGAACGGTTTGGATCGGTCATTTCAACTTTGAATCGGTGATTTATGGTCCAATGCACACCATGACATATGCATTGCAATGCACCATAGCCCATCTCTCTCTCTCTCTATATATATATAGAACTAGGGTGTTCCTAAAAAATTCACCAAGTACTTTTGTGAACTCAACTCTAAAACCTATCGGATTGATTTCAAATGATAAATCCAAACCGTTAAAATTCTTTTACCTTATGAGTGATATACCTTACGAGAGATATTTCTTATCAGGATTTTATAGATGTAATGTTTCAATTGTTCTTTATTACTGGACTAAAGATAGATTATGTGTTTTTTTTTGTTAACCAATACATTAAGTTAAATAAACAATAATTCAACATACTTTTTTCTTCATAATTAAGAGAAAATTCAATTAAGAGTGTTTTTCTTCATAATTAAGAGAAAATATGTCCATAGTGTTTGTAAATAGTGGGTACATTCCCGTTAAAGTACCAAATAGCAACCGCGTTTTTTTTAGCATTTAGAAATAAAATATTAAACCTCGAATATTATTCTTAGAAAAGTTTTATTTCACAACAAATATGCGTATTGGACTAAACTTAAACTTTTACTAAGAGAAACGTGTTGTAATGCATAATAGGTTCACATCGTGGAGACAGTAGGCATTTATGCGTGAGGAACAGTAGCCCCGTGATGAATTTACATGACTAATTAAATCAAAGGATCAAATGACTAATTTTGCCCCTTTTTTTTTTGTAAATTCTTATGCATGGTCTTATATATATATGAAAGGATACTCAATTATTTCAATCAAGCACCACTCCAAATTGTGTTGTTTACTCTTTTTCTCCCCTGCAATGACATTTGTTGCACTCCTTTCCATATCACTTCTCTTCTCCTTATCCATCAAAACCACCACTCTATCACAAGCACAATGCCTTTCTCACCAACGGGATGCCTTGATTCAATTCAAGCATGGTCTCAATAACAGCAATCGTCTCCATTCATGGAATTCAAGTACTGACTGTTGCATATGGGACGGCATCGAATGCGATGATCAAACTGGTATGGTGACAGCAATCAACCTTGCTCACATGTACATCTCAGGTGAACTCAACCCGGCTTTATTCAATCTCAGCTCTCTTCAGTACCTCAACCTTTCTTCCAACAACTTCTATAATATTACCCTTCCACAAACCGGGTTTGAGCGACTCGGTAATTTAACTTACCTCGACTTATCCGATTCTGGATTTGCCGGCGAAATTCCTATCGGCATTTCTTCCCTCAAACACCTCATCTCACTGTACTTCTCAGATAATAACTATGGCAACTCTAATACCTTGTATCTTCATGACACAAACCTAAAAACCTTGCTTAGCAATCTCACCAAGCTCCAAGTTCTTTGGTTCGATGGGGTTGACATTTCACTCAACGGATCTGAGTGGGGTGATGCAGTTTCTCAAGTAGGCACAACTCTTGTATCCCTATCTATGAAAAATTGTGGATTAAGAGGAAATTTGCCGGATGAAATATTCTACTTTACAAATCTTACATATCTTGATTTATCATCCAACTCAATGTTGTCAGGTAAACTGCCAGAACTCACGAAGCAAAGCTTTTTGCAATATTTGTCCCTTGTAGGTACAAATTTGACTGGTCCATTTCCAAATTCATTTGAAAATCTACAATATTTGTTGGAATTTACTCTTTCCGACTCTGGCTTCTATGGAGAAATTCCGCCTTCAATAGTAAACCTTACAAGACTCCAATATTTGGACTTTAGTTCAAATAGATTGACAGGTACAATACCCATGTCATTGTTTTCTCACCCTTCTTTGAAATCATTGTATCTAGATCATAACCAATTGTTAGGATTTCTACCTGAGTTCTCAAATGGATCATCAGTTTTGGAATATATTTACCTTGACTCCAATAATCTTCAAGGACAGTTGCCAATTTCCATATTCAAATCCCCGCACCTCGTTCAGTTAAATCTGGAATCAAATAACTTTAATGGTACATTCAACTTAGATATCATCAAGCACAATAAGAACCTTGATTTTTTGTATCTCTCAAACAACAATTTGTCAATTATAGAAGGCAAAAACCATAACAACTCATTCTATGCTTCTTTCCCCCAAATGACGACAATTTTGTTGGCATCGTGCAATTTAAAAAAGTTCCCTTCTTTTCTGAGTTTCCAAACAAAAATAATTGACAACTTAGACCTCTCAAATAATAGCCTCGCGGGAGAGATCCCCCTTTCCATTTGTAATGTGCCAATTGGAGTGCTTGTTCTTTCATATAACAATTTAACTGGTACAATACCACCTTGCCTTCTTGAAGCTGCTGAATCTCGCTTAGTTCTTAACTTGAGAAGTAACAAATTAAGTGGGCCATTGCCACAAAATATTACTGAAGGATGCAAATTTAGAACAATAAATTTGAGTGAAAATAGAATAAATGGAAGTTTGCCCAAGTCACTAATGAAGTGCCAGGCCCTAGAGGTAATGGATGTTGGAAATAATCAAATAGTCGATAGATTTCCCTTTTGGTTCGGAAATCTCGGATACTTAAGTGTACTTGTCTTAGGATCAAATAAATTTTATGGCACAATTTCAAATAGGGAAGCCAAAGCAAAAACAAATAGTTCTTATTTCCCTAAGCTATAGGTTCTTGATCTTTCTTCAAATCGTTTCAAAGGCATCATCCCCAAAATTGTTTTTGAAAACATGAAGGCTTTGGTGCCTTATGAAGTTTTTAGTGAATCTGATCTAAGTCATGAGTACTGGTATTATAAGGAGTCAATTACGGTCACATCAAAAGGACAAGAAATGGAGTTGAAGTATACATTTGGCATATTCTGTTCCTTTGATCTGGCAAACAATAAATTTTGGGGCGAAATACCTGAAGAGATCGGGCAACTCAAGTCCCTTCATGTGCTTAACCTATCACATAATGCCTTGACTGGTATAATTCCAATGGAAGTTGGTAATTTGGTGCAGCTTGAGTCACTAGATCTCTCCTCCAACTACTTTTCCGGACACATACCTCAAGAACTCAGCTCTCTCACTGCTCTTGCTTCACTAAATCTCTCTTACAACAATTTGGTTGGAGATATACCCAAAGCCCATCAGTTCTCAACCTTTACAAACACATCTTACTTGGGTAACCCCGGATTGTGTGGTAGTCCTTTATCAATGCAGTGTGCAAGAATTTCTTCAAATCATGGGTTTGATAAAGGTTTGCCTTCAAAGCTTTCAACTGACATAATTGAGCTCTCTATTTCTGTAGGATTGGGGTTAGGTGTGGGGTTTGCATTTGTAATTTGGGCTACGATATCATGGGAGAATGGAAGAAGGTGGTTTAATTTTATTATTGATAAGGTTTACTTTTGACATTTTCATTGATGGATATATCTAAGAACTTTTGTACTAATAAATGGGTATGAATCACTATGTATTTTCTTGAATGTGTGTGCTTGTCTATGAAATACCTTTTTTTATCCACAAAGGGCACACAATGTATGGTAGGAACTTATATAATTATATGTTATATTTGTATTTCGTCTAAATGGTACCACATATATTAAACATAAGAATTGCTTGATTGAGCTAACCGTTGAGGTGATAATTATCTGTCTATGAACATAAGAATTGCTTTGAGTTAGCTATAAACTTTAAAGAACTTTAAACTGGGTTTTCGGACTTGGCTAGAATTAACAAATCAAATGTGGCTTGCTTTTCTTTGGGGCTTACAAGGAGAATTAAATTAAATTGTTATAGGCGGCCTTTTGGAAACGTGAATCAAAGAAAACAAAAAAATGGTTGTGCTCTGTTGAGGAATTACAAGGCCAGTAAACCCCATAATCCAACCAAAGTCGAAATATGTTAACACATAATGTCTCTCGTTTCTCCAACACATTTTTCACAAGTTGTTCGAATTTGTTCACAAATTCAACTGCCATTTCATCATCAATGATCTCTGACAACCCAAACTCTTTAATGTCAAATTTCAGATGTGACACAGACACCCATATTTTTATCCATCTTTTGGACAAGATGCATGTCTGCACAGCCTCTTTTGTAGTAAGAAAAGATAGGATATGCGTGCGAAAACCATCAGGCAAACTATTGATCTTATCAATGCCATAATTCTCCTCACTACCATGGCAGAGAAGAGGGAGGAGAGAGAGGTGGGTCCGGATCTCCTAAAGTAACTCAATTTTTGGATTTTGGATCGGGACCATCCGATTCGATTACATTGCTCGGGATGTATGCACTTCACTTAGAAGTAGATTATTGTGGATTCGAATCGGACGGTCCTGATCTAAAACTCAAAAATTGAGTTACTTCACTTGATCTGAATCTGAATTCGAGAGAGGTGGAGTAGAGCAGAGATCGGTATGATTACCATCACGGAAGTTCTATTAAATTAAATCTAATTTTGTTTTGTTTTGAGCAGAGATCGGTATGAGTTATTTCACTGTCCTATTAAATTAAATCTAATTTTGTTTTACTCGTCGAATATGTCAAATTGAAGTTCTGGCCCTTTGAACGTTCTTTTGTTTTATTTTTTTGGGCTTAATTAGTTGACTGCTCCAACATTTCTATAATTGACTTAATAGCATCAACAATTAATCCACACACATATATATATCAAATTCAATAATCGGATTTGACGGGAAGTACAAATTTCATTGATAAAAGAAATTATTTGAAAATTGGATAATGAACAATAATTTGTGTGAATTAATTCAGTTTGTTTGAATAGTTGTTTAATTAAAACAATTATAAAGAAACGTTGTTAAATAACCGGTTAATGAACTTTGTAGTTGATTTCATATTATTGGTTTTTTTTTTTTTTGTGACGTAGGTTGATGGAACGAAGAATGGATAAAATGGATTTAATTTGTGTATTGATATTTGAGAAGATAAAATGGATTTATATTCATAAGAAAATTCGTTCATGTTCACGTTCATAAGATAAAATGGATTTACACATGTTACAAACAGAAGACTATGAAAAAATATATAATTTATGTTGTTTATTATTTGTAGATGGCTCTATTTTTTATTTAATTATTTAATTCGACATTCCTCTAATATTTTCACATTCCTAGCATTAGTCAGTCAATCTAATCACTAACTTCTTCTGTTTTTTTTTTTTGAAGGTCTACTTCACGGAAGTTGCGCAACACTTTATTAATTTAAATATAATTTTGTTTTACTCGGTTGGAAGGCGCACTGTGGACTTGAGTCACCGTCTTCCTTTTATAATATTTTACTCGGTTGGAAGGCGCACTGGCGCAACGCTTTATTCCTTTTCACTTTCTTAATTTAAAAAGTGAAGAAAACTTTGATTTTTTTTTTTGTTGAGGATGTATTAATTAAAATTTCGGATTGTTTCTTGTATATGGTACAATATGCATTAAAGGGTAAGCACTACAATAGATATTCACCAAATTCCAAGGTAAAGGACAAAAGGGTGTTAAAAGGGAGCAATGTTATTAAATACGGTTCCTATGTGGTATGTGGAAGGTCACCGCATACCGCATATATGATATGCGGCTGCATATACGGATTTTTATGCGGGCATATATATGCGGATTTTAAAATAAGAATTTATATAAATATAAATAAGTATGCGGTAATATGCGGCTATATGCGGTCATATGCGGTAATATACGGTAATATGCAATAGTATTTGGTATCATACAAATAAATCAGTTTACTGTAGTTCATTGTAACTCTTTTAGGAATAATATTTTTTGTGCAGCGTAATTTTATCACTTCACTGCTCTATATCAGTACCAAGTAGTTGAATTTTTTTATTTAAATTAGGCCTAATTAGGCCCAATTGAAATCTGAGGCGGGTTCTCTTCTGTGTACCATCTAAATTTGAAAATAAATTTGACCAATATATAGACCTTCTTTACTGAGTACTCTACCGCCTGTACCACCTGAATGGTACTGGGACTTGTCCGTACCATTTTGCTTTACGGATTTTTTATTCTTGTAATTAATTTGAATGCTTGATTTTGGTTTTGCATTTCAAATTAAATTCTCTCTCAAATGAGATGAGATGTCAATCCTCAGTAGATTCTTCTACATATGTAAGGGGTTGCTCGAATTCATCTCCAGTAAGTGTTTGAAAAATATTCTTAAATAATTTATACTCCCTCCAAAACTATCAGTGTTTAAAGTATGTTTATTTTTTATTTTATTTTTTTATGCACAGCTGATTTGATATGACCCCTTATCTCTACTTAAAACAATAACGGGCTTAATGGGTCGATATGGCCTGGATTTGGAAATCTGAAATTGCTTCATGTTTTAGATTTGAGTCATAATGGGTTAAAGGGTCCATACCCGCTTCAATAAGCAAGGTAATGACTTATGGGAGGGAATATATATTGGCAAATGATGGTCAGTTTTTCGAATTCAAGTTATGAATGAAACCCGGTTTATGTAAGTCAACTTCGACATAATAATATTTAATGGTCAAGTGATTTAATTTGTTGCTATAACATAGTTTGGCTTTGGCTGTGAATTTATGAGTTAGTGAGGCTATATATGGTAATATTCGTATATGAATTATTGGCATTGAAGAAGTTGGTTAAGGTCTTAAGGAGTTGAATTGAGCTTGAGTGGAAGGTGACAGATTGAAGTTAATTCATAAGCTATATATGGAATTCATCTTGAATATTCAATGTTATTAAAATTATCTAGCTGGTTGTTCAAATTTAAAAGTACATTATATATATATATATATATAGATAATGTGTATATGAACCCAATCCGTTTATTTATCTAAAGTCTAAATTAATTTGTAGACGGCCACTGGTAATTAAACCTGTTAGGATTTCAATTTCATGCAAAACCATATCGCAATTCATAAATCCTAGATTTACCATGATCCTCTAGTGAATCCTAATCTGAAATTTAAAGTTACCTTGATCCATAGCTATGATCTTCCGGAGAGACACAATCACCGTTGATCACCGGAAGCCTTTAGATTTCCAAGTAATCCCTCTCAAGTCCGATGGAGAGAGCGAGAGAGGCGGCACCGACAACGTTCTGTTTGCGCAAGAGAAATACCCGAATCGCAAGTCCTTGACCGGAAGACCCTTATCCTTTTTCTTCCCTTAGTCTCAACCCTTTTATTTTGTAGAGAGGAATGAATTGACAGATAGAGAGAGATGGAGAGCCGCCAGAGACAGCCATATATTTATTTTTGGAGAGAGAACAACTGGTCGGTTATTCGAGCATGAATAGGCGCCTTTCCATCAATTAATTAATCAATCAATTAATCGATTAATCAATTAATTAATTAATTAATCCTGTTTCTCTCTGTAGCCTATTTTCTTATTGGATCCTTAGCGGGTCTGAATTCAGAACTTGCCTATATTGGGTATTTCCTTATTTACAGAACATTGTCACATTTAATCGTGTTCTCCAGGGACCAATAGCATAATTGTATTATTTCCAAACTTTATATAATTTAGACCATCACTAAATCATAAAGTTATTAATACGCATTCTACACATTAAAGGCCCCACTTCTCATGACACATATTGAACCCGTTAAATTAATACTTAATTTGATCACTTCATAACGGGTGTAATTAGATATTTGACAGTCTATTATTCAATATATATTTATATCACATATAAGCCCATATATGTTGTAATTAATATAAATTAATTCCAACAAAACCCAATTAGTTTAGTACTCAATGTTCAATCCAGGTTTTTTAATTATATATGTTGCATAAATATTAACTGTTCAATATAATGTTCAATCCAGATTATCTCATCTCTTTTGAAAGTAACCAACGCATGCAACAATTAATGCACACAAGTTAATTATAACCAATGTGAAGTGATTTTTTTTATTGATCAAAAACATTAATTAATCGTCAGATCCAATATATATTATTTGCACTGAGAGAGAGAGAGAGAGAGAGAGAGAGAGAGAGAGTGCAAAATTTCATTAATTTAATAATGGTGTTGTTTCTTTAATTAAAATATAAGACTAAATAAAGTAACTCAAAATTAAGTTCGGCGTGAATTTTGAAGAAAAACCAATTTCAACCCTCATTCTCATATATGGTGTTGTTAATTTCTGCACTTATTTATATTACTTTTTTTAATACTGAGCTTAATATATATTTGTTAACTAAATGAAGATTACAAAATCAAAATTAGAGTTGGAGTTTCAATAACTCATGCTTCTGTAATTCCTATTCAGCAATTCTTTGAAAGAATTTATTGATTGCACCGAAGAAAAATACTGATACAACTTAGTATCACAATATTTTTTGTAATTACCTAGAACTAGAAGTGACTTTTGAACCGGGATCAATAACTCAGAATCCAAGTATTTTTATTTTTTTCTTACGGCCGTGAAAAATCCAGCATGAAAATGTTGATCCGGATTATTTGTCTCAGTCTTTCTAATAAAACAAATTATATAGTATTCTATCTATTTTCAAAGAAATATATTAAATATTTCTAATATTTCAATAAAAAAAATAAAAAAATAAAAAAATTTCTGTTTTGTAAAAAAAAAATCTTTGGAAACCGGTGGTAAAATCACCGGTGAATAAAATTGCTGGAAGTCTAAATCAGTGCTGTAAATAACGGTATGCGATCGTTGGATGGACGGGGTATCACCAAGCGATTAATCGGTATGCGGCCGATTAATCGAAATTATGCAGACAATTTAACAGTTTTACTAAATTTACATATATATCACAATATATTAAAAATAATTTATTTAACTCATTAAACTTATCAAATAAACTTAATTTAACTTAATTTTACCATTATAATATGACACTTGGTTTATTTTTTCTTAACACATAAGCACTTTACAGGTGTAAGTAACACATTTATTTAATGAAAAAATAAATTCAAAGATTAAACTTTTTCTAATACTAATAACATATTATTTGAAAGAAATGAAACATTCCAACATAAAATCACTAAATTTAGTTTATGATAACAACTTGATTTCATAAATGAATTTGTTGTACTAATTGAAAAAATTACATCAGTAATTAGTAAGAAAAATATATGATATATAAATAACAGAAGAATTAATTAATTTTAAACTAAGTAAGGAGAAAAACATATATAAAAAATATTAAATGTATGTCCAAGCACAAATAAAACTATAATAGATGATTTATAAAACTCATTATCACACATTATCAAAGAAAAAATCAATGTGAAAATTTTTTCACTGGAATAAATTGGAATAAACAAAATAAATGAAAATAAACGGACGATTAAATAGTAAAACGGTTGTATAATCGGAAAAGAATAGCCGATTAATCATTTTCATCTGCAAACAGACATCTGTTAAGTGTATTCGTAATGGTTTGTCCACCGTTAACGATTAAACAAGTAATTATATTTTATTTTTTTAATAATGCCCTTATTTCATCGAACGGTTCAAATTGTTTATAATTTGTTCTCCAGTAAAAACAATTAATATACTGGAGCAATTCTTAAAAAATAAAATAAGAACAAACTTATTATGTACTAGTAATAAGAACAAACTTAATTAGTCAGCGACTCCCTCTAATTAACTTTGGATGAGTAATGGATCTTCTGTTATGTCTTATGTACAATATTCCATATGCGCAGATTACTGAGTGGACCCCATGCTACCACTCATAGTAACAATATTCGCATTTAATTTGCAAATAATTCGCGTATTAAATGTTTTTTGAAGTTTCTGAATGGAACTCCGAATAAAACACAAAAAAACGTATAATACATTTTATTCGCGAGTAAAACACGTATAAAACGCGAGTTGACGAATTATTCGCAATAAAATCGCGTAAAAAAATTTGAATTTTTTTTAGAATTTTTTTTTTAATTTCTTTTTTGTTTGGGTGTTTTTTCTTTCTTCTTTATTGTACCAAATCGTTCCTGAATTATACCTAAATTCCAAAGGTTTGATCCCGCCAAATTGAATCCGAACTATTTGTTTATCACTGTGCTACCACTTTATTTGTTTGTGCATATGGAGTTGAGAATATATCATTATTGATTGACATTGGTGGCCGGTCTGAGATATTTAATTCTTGGTAACTCACGGAGAAGCTTCCAGGAAGTTTCCGGGGCAATCTTTAGAATTATGTCTGGAATTTCACTATAAAAATGTTTGATTCAAATGATTTTGTTTTACTTTATTTGAAGTAGAACGATTCCATTTGTTTATGTTGCTGGTAGAGTGGAAAAATCGTATCATGTTGTGACTAATACACTGTGATTTTAGTTTCGTGCCGTGCCGTGATCAAGTTAATTTTTCACGTACCGTGTCGTTATTAAAATGTTAAGGGGTACGTCTCAGCATGCGAATGATCACGCCACGTGAGTCACGCCGTGCCTAAACGTGCTGTGACCAAACGTGACTCGCTTGACTTGCATAGCCATTTAATCAAAATTTTGATTAGTTCATTTAAGATTCACCATTTGATCAAGACATAATGGTCATAATTATATGTGACTCGCCTGACTACGTGATATGACTAAATCTTTCGCGTATCGTGTCATGCCGTGTCAAATTTTCTAAAAATAATCATAAAATGCGAATGATTACAGCACAGGACATACCACTAAATCTAAAAAAAAAATCGAATCCAAAACTAGACATTGACATACCTCTAGCCCTCCTAGGGTCCACCTATGTCTCCACTTAATTACACGCATTTTTTGACTCAAAAGTCTTCTTCGTCCTTCTATAGAAGATTATAATAATTGAAGAAGTATCTCCACTTAAGTGGAGATATAGAAGGAATAAGAGGTAGGCCAACAAAGATGACTTTGAGTCAAAAAATTAAGTGGAGATAGGCACATGCATTACAACACGCATTTTTTGATCAAAGTTTAAGTGGAGATATAGAAGGAAGAAGAGGTAGGCCAAGCAAGAAGACTTTGAGTCAAAAAATTAAGTGGAGATAGGCACACGCATTTTTTTATCAAAGTTATAATTAAGTGGAGATAGGCACACGCATTTTTTTATCAAAGTTATAATTAAGTGGAGATACTTCTTCAATTATTATAATCTTCTATAAAAGGAAGAAGACTTTGAGTCAAATTAAAAATGCGTGTGCCTGTTTTATCAAAGTTATAATTAAGTGGAGACGCGAACCCAATGAGAGTTAGAGGTAGGCCAGTGTCTAGTTTTTCAAAAAAAAATTAGATTTAGTGGTATGTTATATTTGTATCTACTTCTGGATTTAATTTACGGTCCAGTAGTAGAAAATTACGTAGAAAAGAAAGTCAGTTCAGACTAATCCGCATAAAAATAAAAAGAAAGGAAAAGATGTAGTCCGATTCGCTACTCCACTTGAAAGAATAATTGATTTGTTAGGAGAAAAAAGAAGTTTGCTACGTGTTAAAGATATAAATATGTGCTGTAACTAGTCACGCCGTTACTTACATCACATGTCATGTTATAACTAAATTTGAAAAGATGATCATAGGACGTGAACGGTCACAACATATTAATCACGCTGTGACCACACACTACGTGTCCAAACGTGACCGGTCACATTTATCATGTTTAACTATTTTTTCATAATTTAAGTTAGTTTATTTAAGATTCATCATTCGATCAGATCTAACAGTCCTAATTACACGTGACCATGTATCGTGCCATGATCAAATATTTTGTGTGACATGCCTTATTGTGCAAAAATTTTGAGAGATGATCACGTCACGTAACCGGCACACATGCCTTGACATAACCATATATCGTGCTGGGACATATTCGATCCTGCTGTGATTTTTTTAGATTCCTATCCACTACGTTCTCATTCATCGCGAGAAAAAAAAGTTACACTTTTATCAATATTTTGTGCCTACTTCTGATCAAATCCTAAATCTGCCCCTGAGTGAACATAAATATTATACTCGTTGATAGAAAGAAAAAAGCACACCTTGAATCAGCAACAAATTAAGAACTGCATGTGCGTGTTTGATCAAAGTTATAAGTAATTCTAGTCCTCTTTAGCTGCAATATAATTGGAGACACTCCTTTCAATTATAGAAAATATAAGACTTCGGCCCATCAAAAAGGAGAACGTGGACTAGTAAAAATATTAGCAGCTTAGTCTTCTCACGTCAACAGACGAATAATTGAATTACAAAAAACACAAATATAATAGCTAAAGCTATATATATAATTGTGTATTGTTCGTCAAAAATAAAATTTAACCAAAAGTTGGGTATTTTTTTTAATACATGTTAGCTGAAAATGCGCTAGCAACTTTCTAGAAAATAGTTCCGGTCAAAAGTTGTATGTTGAGAAATTTGTTCCGAGATTAAGTCTTGAAAAAAACATGTCCATAGTGTTTCTAAATAGTGGGTACATTCCTGTTAAAGTACCAAATAGCAACCGAGTTTTTTTTAGCATTTAGAAATAAAATATTATACCTCGAATATTATTCTTAGAAAGTTTTATTTCACAACAAATATGCTTATTGGACTAAACTGAAACTTTTACTAAGATAAACGTGTTGTAATAGGTTCACATCGTGGAGACAGAATAGGCATTTATGCGTGAAAATGCGTGAGGTGATGAATTTAAATGACTAATTAAATCAAAAGGAACAAATGACTCATTTTGCCCTTTTTTTTTTTTTTGTAAATTCTTATGCATGGTCTTATATATATATATATATGAAAGGATACTCAATTATTTCAATCAAGCACCACTCCAAATTGTGTTGTTTACTCTTTTTTCTCTCCTGCAATGACATTTGTTGCACTCCTTTCCATATCACTTCTTCTCTTCTCCTTATCCATCAAAACAACTACTCTATCACAAGCACAATGCCTTTCTGACCAACGGGATGCCTTGATTCAATTCAAGCATGGTTTCAATAACAAAACTCAACTCCATTCATGGAATTCAAGTACCGACTGTTGCATTTGGGATGGAATCGAATGCGATAATCAAACTGGTATGGTGACTGCAATCAACCTTTTTAACATGTCCATCTCAGGTGAACTCAACCCGGCTTTGTTCAATCTCAGCTCTCTTCAGTTGCTCGACCTTTCTTTCAACAACTTCTATAATATTACCCTTCCAGAAATCGGGTTTGAGCGACTCGGTAATTTAACTGACCTGTATTTATCCTCTTCTGGATTTGCTGGTGAAATTCCTATCGGCATTTCTTCCCTCAAACACCTCATCTCACTTGACTTATCAGATCTTATCTATAGCGACTTTAATACCTTGTATCTTCATGACACAAACCTAAAATCCTTACTCAGCAATCTCACCAAGCTCCAAGATCTTTGGTTGGATGGGGTTGACATTTCACTCAACGGATCTGAGTGGGGTGACGCAGTTTCTCAAGTAGGCACAACTCTTGTATCCCTATCCATGCAAAATTGTGGATTAAGAGGAAATTTGCCGGAAGAAATATTCTACTTTACAAATCTTACATATCTTGATTTATCATCCAACTCAAAGTTGTCAGGAAAACTGCCAGAACTCACGAAGCAAAGCATTTTGCAATATATGTTCCTTGAAAGTACAAATTTGACTGGTCCAATTCCAAATTCATTTGAAAATCTACAATATTTGTGGGAATTTCATCTTTCCTTCTCTGACTTCTATGGAGAAATTCCGCCTTCAATAGCAAACCTTACAAGACTCCAAAATTTGGGCTTTAGTTCAAATAGATTGACAGGTACAATTCCGCCTTCAATAGCAAACCTTACAAGACTCCAACATTTGGACTTTAGTTCAAATAGATTGACAGGTACAATACCCATGTCATTGTTTTCTCACCCTTCTTTGACATCGTTGGATCTAAGTGATAACCAATTGTCAGGATGTCTACCTGAGTTCTCAAATGGATCATCAGTTTTGAAATCTATTTCCCTTGAATACAATAATCTTCAAGGACAGTTGCCAATTTCCATATTCAAATCCCCCCACCTCGATTATTTAAATCTTTACTCAAATAACTTTAATGGTACATTCAACTTAGATATCATCAAGCACAATAAGAACCTTGATATTTTGCTTCTCTCAAACAACAATTTGTCAATTATAGAAGGCAAAAACCATGACGACTCATTCTATGCTTCTTTCCCCCAAATGACGACAATTTTTTTGGCATCATGCAATTTAAAAAAGTTCCCTTCTTTTCTGAGTTTCCAAACAAAAATTGACAATTTAGACCTCTCAAATAATAGCCTCGTGGGAGAGATCCCCCTTTCTATTTGTAATGTGCCAATTCGAGTGCTTCTTCTTTCATATAACAATTTAACTGGTACAATGCCACCTTGCCTTCTTGAAGCTGCTGAATCTCGCGAAGATCTTAACCTGAGAAGTAACAAATTAAGTGGGCCATTACCACGAAATATTAGTGAAGGATGCAAATTTAGAACAATAAATTTGAGTGGAAATAGAATAAATGGAAGTTTGCCCAAGTCACTAATGAACTGTCAGGCCCTAGAGGTCATGGATGTTGGAAATAATCAAATAGTCGATAGATTTCCCTTTTGGTTCGGAAATCTCGGATACTTAAGAGTACTTGTCTTAGGATCAAATAAATTTTATGGCACCATTTCAAATATTGAAGCCAAAGCAAAAACAAATAATTCCTATTTCGCTAAGCTACAGATTCTTGATCTTTCTTCAAATCATTTCAAAGGCATCATCCCCAAAATTGTTTTTGAAAACATGAAGGCTTTGGTGCCTTCTGAAGATTTTAGTGAATTTGATCAAAATCATGTGTACGGCGAGTATTATGATGATTCAATTACGGTTACATCAAAAGGACAAGAAATGGAGATGCAGAATTCACTTGACATATTATGTTCCTTTGATCTGGCAAACAATAAATTTTGGGGCGAAATACCTGACGAGATCGGGCAACTCAAGTCCCTTCTTGTGCTTAACCTATCACATAATGCCTTGACTGGAATAATTCCAACGGAATTTGGTAATTTGGTGCAGCTTGAGTCACTGGATCTCTCCTCCAACAACCTTTCCGGATACATCCCTCAAGAACTCGGCTCTCTCACTGCTCTTGAGTCACTAAATCTCTCTTACAACAATTTGGTTGGAGATATACCCAAAGCCCATCAGTTCTCAACCTTTTCAAATACTTCTTACTTGGGTAACCCCGGATTGTGTGGTAGTCCTTTATCAATGCAGTGTGCAACAACTTCTTCGAATCATGGGTTTGATAAAGGTTTGCCTTCAAAGCTTTCTACTGACATAATTGAGCTCTCTGTTTCTATAGGATTGGGGTTAGGTGTGGGGTTTGCCTTCGCAATTTGGGCTACGATATCATGGAAGAATGGAAGAAGGTGGTTTAATTTCATTATCGATAAGTTTTATTTTCGATATTTTCATTGATGAATATATATATAAGAGCTTTTGTACTAATAAATGGGTATGAATCACTATGTATTTCCTTGAATGTGTGTGCTTGTCTATGAAATACTTTTTTTTATCCACAAAGTGCACATAATGTAGGATTGGAACTTGTATAATTATCTATTATATTTGGATTTTGTCTAAATGGTACCACATATATTAAATATAAGAAATGCTTGATTGAGCTAACTGTTGAGGTGATAATTATCAACATAAAAATGCTTTGTGCTCTGTTGAGGAATTACAAGGCCAGTAAATCCCATAATCCAACCAAAGTCGGAATATGTTAACATAATGTCTCTCGTTTCTCCAACACATTTTTCACAAGTTGTTCGAATTTGTTCACAAATTCTACTGCCATTTCATCATTAATAATCTCTGGCAATCCAAACTCTCTTTAATGTCAAATTTCAGATCTGACACAGAAATCCATATTTTTATTCATCTTTTGGACAAGATGCATGTCTATACAGCCTCTTTTGTAGTAAGAAAAGATAGGATATGTGTGCGACATCAGGCAAACTACTGATCTTATCAATGCCATAATTCTCCTCACTACCATAGCAGGGAAGAGGGAGGAGAGAGAGGCGGGTCCGGATCTCCTAAAGTAACCCAACTTTTTAATTTTGGATCGGGACCATCTGATTCGATTCTGTTGCTTGGGATGTGTGCACTTCACTTAGAAATAGATTATCGCGTATTTGAATTGAACTGTCCTGATCTAAAACTCAAAAATTGAGTTACTTCACTTGTTCTAAATCCGAATTCGACAGAGGCAGAGTACGTAGTATAAAGAAATGCCATTAAATAACCGGTTACTGAACTTAATTTGTAGCTGACTTTGTATTATTTTTTATGAACGTAGGTTAATAGAACAAAGAATGGATAAAATGGATTTAATTTTTGTATTGATATTGAGAAGATAAAATGGATTTATATAACTCGGCAAGTTCATAAGAAAATTCCTTCACATTCACACACGTTCTCACGCTAGCTGTACACATGTTACAAACAGAGGACTAGGAAAAAATATATAATTTATGTTGTTTATTATTCGTCGATAGCTCCTGGATGAGTAGAAATCTCTATTTTTCTATTTTATTTAATTCGACATTCCTCTAATATTTTCACATTCATGTAATCACTAACTTCTTTATTTTTATTGTTAGATATGTTGGATACTTGCATGGGACATCAACGTCTCGAATCTATAGAGTCCTTATATTCTTCTAGCATTAGTCACTCATCTAATCACTAAGTTCATATTTGATTGTGGAGTAACTTTATTTTTTGTTTTTGAAGGTCTACTTCCCAGAAGTTGCGCATGCAACGCTTTATTAATTTAAATATAATTTTGTTTTACTCGGTTGGAAAGCGCACTGGGCACTTGAGTCTCAATCTTCCTTTTGTAATAATTTGCTTGATATAATAATCATAAACCTTATTAATATACTTTTTTTTTACTTAATATACCTCTCTTTTTAAGCTTTGACAGTGATGCATTTAATGTGAATCCATGAACCATATTAGTAAACATTTTTTTTGGTTCTGAAGAGCAAATAAAAACATCTGGCTGGCATGAATCATTGAAATGTTGAACAACACTAGTATAATTAGATGGAAATGTCATTTTCAGACATTTTTTAAAATATAAATGTTTTTTTTTTATGGAGAAAATTCACACTTATATATAGTTTTTCTAATAATGCACTACAAAAACCCTTCTGAATTTTAGAAATTTTGGGATCAATTAATCTCCATTTTCATTTTGAATGGTAGTAATATATGAATTAAAGAGTATTCTAAATTCTAAGATACACAAATTGTTAGATATACACTTCATTTCTGTATATCATTGAGTTAATTAGCAACCCGGATAAATTAATAAGATAGATTTATATGATTGAAATAAAAAATAAAATCAATTTTATTGCATGACTATGTTAAAACAATAAATTAACAACAGAAAAATAACAAATTCGATAAAAAAAACTCAGTTCGATGACTAATACTAAAATTGAGAAAATCGAAATACATTCCAATCAAAATGAAAAAATAATGAAAAATCACCTAATTTTTTCTCCTCTCAAATTTAATTGATATGACTTATATACTTCCTTTTTTTTCCAAAAGTATCAAATCATAAAAAAAAAATATGTGTAAAATAAAAAATAAACTCACAGATGGAACTTTACAGAAAAACCTTTTTACATCATGAATTATATTTTTTGGAACTTATATTTCATGCACCTCCTGCCCAAAAAAATATTTGTTTATGTATTTTGCATAAATAGATATCATGAATACTAGTACGGATATCATGTTAAGCGGGTTGGATCGAGAATTTGAATTTGAAAAATATAAATATAAATATAAATATGAGGCATGATGATGTATGAAAAATATGAGGTATTGGAACCCTCCTCTTTTAAAAAATAGATAATATGATTTTTATGAAACTTATTTACATAATTTTTGGTGTGACATGGCAAATATAGTATACGCTGAAGTAAAAGATAAATATAGGAAACCAAACTAGCAAGGGTTCTACCAAATCGCTCAAAACAAACAGAAATCATAGTTATTTCCACCAGAATCAATATCATTATTTAAAATGAGAAATAAACAAAGCAAACAAACATTCTAGTATGACATCAATGTCACATGATACTAACTTCAAAATTGATTGAATACACTTCAAACGATTAATTCAAATCATTCAAACCAATTTACTTTATGAGTGAAGCGTTTACATGCTTTTCTTTTTTTTATATTTCTGAGTTATTTTAATATCAAATCAAGCGGTAAATCAATCGATCGGACTTTCCTCTGTTGGGTGCTAAAGTCTGCAGATTTTGTCTAAGTGCTGGATGCGGCCGCACCAATGGCCAGTGAGTCCGCACCAAGGTCATTTTCGTTTATTTTCTTCAGTTTCTGCAAATTAAAGTCAAACAAGAGCAGTAACTTGATTATAGGTGCGTTCTATTCTTTTTTATGCAAGTACAAGATATTTGGTGTTATTTTGATGATAAAACCAGATCGAATATGTATATAATTTACCTCTATTAGTTCAAGGGTGTTAAATTGTGAATATGCTACTAGAATGTAATTACTTAATAATTCTTCAGAGGTTAATTTGCTTAAGAAAATAACATCAATTTGGATAACAAAGTTATTTGATAATATGAAATGATGAAATTTGATACAATTAATTTTGAATAAAGATCCGGATTCAAATAAATAAAAATTAGGTTATCTCATAGCATACTCACCTAATGGCTAATGGTAACCATAGTGACAAATGAATTACTCGGGTTCAGTTCAGCGAGGTCAAAAATTCGTGATTTGGGGATAATTCGGGTATAATTCAGAAATGATTCTAAATTATTCGTACCAGAGATCTCAGTTCTGCAAGAGAGCAAAAAAATGTTTTGGAAAAAAAATTGTGAATAATTCGAAAAAAATTGTAAAATTCGAGAATTATTCAGGTTTAATTCGATCAAATTTCGGTCAACCGAATTATTCGTTCGGTTCGGCATTACCAAAAAAGAATTATTCGGATTTAATTTGCGAATCTGGTGAGTTGTGACTATGATGGTATCCGTGTCCATGCTGAGAAGTGAAGTCCACCAAACTCCATGTACTCTTTTTCAAATAAAATAATCAATTAATTGATTAATTGTCTCAATTAAAAGTAAATTAATCAAATCATTTTAGTGCTTAATTAAGACTTAAGAGCTCTTGGCCGAACATAGAACGAGTCAAACGTCAACGTCACCTTTCAGAAATCAAATCTATCAATGTTATCTCCAGTTGTTAATACTAAAGGAATTTGAAAAGGACATCTCCAGTGATAGCGTATCTTCCTGATAATTCTTAAATATTACCGAAACTATTATACTAGTTTTGTTGAGAAGCATAGTAACAAATGAATAGTTCGAGTTTGGTTCGGCGAGATCAAAAATTCGTGATTCGGATATAATTCGGATATAATTCGGAAATGATTCGGTACAAGTGTATAATTAGGAAGCAAAAAACAAACCACCCAAATTTAAATTGTTATATAAAATTTATGTAATTCCTAGTTACAAAAGATTCTAATATCTATTCAAATGGTCACTGACACGGGGAATGGAGAGATCACGTGGCCTGGCGGGCTTTTGTTCAAATTTGCGTTTAAGACATGTTTTTTCGAACAAATTTTTACGAAAAAAAGCAAATAATTCGTAAAATTCGTGGTTTATTCGCGTTTTATTTGATCAAAGGTTTGGTCAACATTTAATACGCTGTTCGGTTCGGTAATATAAAAAAATAAATTATTCGCGTATTAAACGTGAATAAAACGCAGATATTAATAACTATTAATATATAAAATATAACTTTGCATATTAATTTTTGCATAAGCCATGGTGAGCCCAATATTTTTCACAACTTGAATGTGAGAAAATATAATGCAGTCACATATTCGCTATGTTTATACACATAGATACACCAAACAACAACAACAACAAAGCCTTTAGTCCCAAACGAGTTGGGGTAGGCTAGAAATGAAACCCAATCACAATCAAACAATAAAGATAAGTAATAATAAAGTAGTCATAAAATAAAAGTAATAAAAATAAAAGTGAAAGTGAAAGTAATAATACTAATATTAATAATAACTATATTCTACCTAATCGTAAAAGTTAAAGTCCTAAGCTTACATCCTAGACTCCAACTTCCTACTCCTATGACCGAAGACCTATAATACTATCTCTAAATTTTATACACATAGATGGATTGCAAATTTATTCCTTCCGTAATAGCCACATTATTTTTTTAAATAAAATTTATTGTTATGAATACATCCTTCAATATTTGCCTTAATATTATTTTCATAATAATGAAAATTTATTGCTCTCATTGATATGTCATTTCTACAAATTATTAGTATTTCATTCATAGATTTTTTTTAATCACAGAAAAGAAAATCGTCGTCTCAAATATTTTATTTTCTAAAAGTTATTTCTCTCCATCCTCCTGAATTCAAAAGCTATTAACAAAAAACAAAAAAACTTTTCAATATTTTTTGTTACACCATGAGTACTCCAAATAATCAATAATCTAATTCTGAAAATAATACTACCCAAGTTCCACAAAATATTATTGAAGACTCTAATGAGAAAAAAGTAAAAAAATATGTAGGATGAAAGGAATACTTTCAAATGTTGAACCAATAGGATAGTATTATTTTTTAATTTAGATAGATAACTAATGATTTAGAGTTATTATTTTTATTGTGTTATGTAGTATGATATATTTTATTATTTATGAACAAGATCAATAGTACAATTTTTATTTTGCAGTAATTTTTAATTTATATTATAAGAGGAGGGATCAAGTTACAACACTTGAAAGTTACAACAAAGTTACAACATCTATTTTTTTCATTTTCAAAGTCCAAATGGTCGATCCAAACCGTTAGATATTCAATCTATATTAAAATGTGCTTGGAGACCAAATTTTACATTTTTTGAAATTTTTTTGCTATTTATTAAGATGGGTACAAAATCGCTGTTTCTTAATGGTGCAGAATTTTAATAAAAACAGCGATTTTGTACCCATCTTAATAAATAGCAAAAAAATTTCAAAAAATGTAAAATTTGTTCTCCAAGCACATTTTAATATAGATTAAATGTCTAACGGTTTGGATCGACGATTTGGACTTTGAAAATGAAAAAATTAGATGTTGTAACTTTTAAGTGTTGTAACTTGATCCCTCCTCATATTATAATGATTTATGATATAATTAAGATGTTTAAGAAATTATTATATTTAAATGTAAATGATTTTTAAATGCTTTGGAGTTGTGACATATACCTGCTCCGGATCTGGAACTGCCCCATATTCGAACTGGACCCGATAATCTACAAACAAGTTATGGGTATCTATATATCTACCCAGAACCAAAAGACTAGATTCGAAATATCTACGGGTATATAGGTATCTGGATCCAAACCCGACCTGATTTAAAATAAATAAGTATATGGATTGAAATTTGGACCCGAACACTTTTAGGGTATGGGTCCAAATATAATAGTATATATGCAAACCTGACCCGACCCGATAGCACCTCTAACTGTGCATACATATATATCCATTATGCAACTTGAAAAATTGTGATTCTAAAATTTCTAAAATTTCGACCATGGCCCAGAAGTATGATCCAGTCTATAACCAACAACGGAAAAAAATGGGAATTTTTTGCCAAACATGCAGAATAGCTAGGGAGGGAGCCTCAGAGGTGGCGAAGAAGGAAATAAATCTACTGTTATTCTCAAGGAGTTCTTGTTATTCCGATCCCAACCATTGGTCTTTGTTTAGATTCGTACATGAAAAGCTTACTTCTTTGAGATTCGTGCATGGATAAGTTTGAATGGTTCAGATCGATTCCTTGAGAATAACAGCTGATTTATTTCTGGCGAAGAGAGTAGAGAGAGGATCCGTCTGGGCTAAGAGAAACTAACTGGTTTAGAGTTTCAGCTGCTTAACGGGCCGGGCCGTCTAAATATCGTCCAAATTCAGCCCGTTTATACACCAGCTGTTTAATTATCAAGCCTAGATTCGAATAATACTTTGAGGGATGGCACTGTTGTCTTTAGTCAAAGACGGGCCCCACCGAATACCGTGTTAGCATTCTGGGCGGCCAATTACATAAATCTACTGGATCTTTTGTTGCACATATAATTATATAAATAAATACAAGAGGTCTACACTTACTAGCCTTCTAGGGAGGGGTATCAATGACACCCGTTGACTCTATCCGTATCGTATTCAATAAGACGAGTATGGATAAGATTTTTTTTTCGTTAACTTATTGAATATGAGTATAGGTAAGAATTATTTAGATAAATGGATATGGGTACGGGTAAAGGTTATTTCGTACCCATTGATTAATGAATAATTATATAAAATAAATTATATCATAAGAAGAATATTATGATAAATATTTTACTTTTTTATTTGAATGTTTTATTATTTAGTTAAGGAATTGAATTTGTTAGAAAAGATATTTGTGATTTTGATTTTTTTTGCTTAATAAAAAGCTATTACTCAGAATTAATTGCATATTTATATTTTAACTTTATATTATTAATTGTAATTGCATATGTATGACATGATAAGTTTTGATGGTTTATTTGTAAAAATTAATAAAAATATTATATTTGTATTATTCATTATTCGCCCACAACCGTTTCGTTACCCGCTAATCTTAACGGATATGGGTAGGGTATGGTAAGGCAAATTCTTAATGGATATAGATAGAGTATGAGTAAGATCAATTCTTAGTGGGTATGGTTATGAAAATAGTTCTGCCCTACTCATATCATACCCATTGGCACCCCTACTTCTAGGCCGGCAATTAAACCCGAATAATTTATTTTTTTGGTGATGCTGAACCGAACACCGAATTATTTGGTTGACCAAACTTTGACTGAATTAAACCCGAATAATTCGCAAATTTTACGAACTTTTCACGAAATTTTCCCAGGACATTCTTTTTTTGTTTTTTGCTCTCTTGCCTAACTAAAATCTCTGGTCCGAATAATTTTGAACTATAGTCAAATTATTCCCGAATCACGAATTTTTTACCTCACCAAACCGAACCCGAATAATTCATTTGTCACTATAGTAAGCAAGGAGAGATTTATTGTAGCGCAGTTCAAAGTTAATTTACAAAGACTGGATTTTTACTCTAGAAATTAATATTGTTCTATCCTGAATAACTCAAATCTGTTTGGACAACCCAATTAAAAGAGATAGCCCATTGTATAACATATGACCCAATTAAAATCCAATTCGCATCCTCTGAGATATCTCATACTTGCGTGACTTTTTGGAAAATCTCAACTGTTCTGGACTTTTGACCCATGGATTGAATAAAGAACGAAAAATAAATAAATAAATAAATAAATAAATAAATAAATAAATAAATAAATAAATAAATAAATAAATAAATAAAAAATAAATAAATAAATAAATAAATAAATAAATAAATAAATAAATAAATAAAAAATAAAAAAATAAAAATAAAATAAAAAAAATTAAATAAATAAATAAATAAAAGAGAGAAATGCACTACCAACGTCCGACAGCCTGTAGATCTTTTTCTCTCTGGACAGCCTATAATCTAGTACCCGATTATATCTATTTAAATCCGATTCAATACAGTGATGATTAGTGGGACCAGATCGTCAGTGAAGACGGCGGTGAAGAAGGTGCGTATGATGGGTAAGAAACTGAGGAGACAGTATTATTATGGAGGTGGTTGAATGAATTTAGTTTCTTGTTTTTTTAGTTATCAATAAGACTTATTCTGATATTTTTGGGAACTATTAATTTGTTGTACTAGTATTTTTCTGTGGTGCAATCAATAAATTCGCCTGATTCCAAAACACTGTAATTATTATTATTATTATTTTTTTTACAATTGAAAATTCTGGTAATATAATTTCAAAGAATTGTTGAATAGGAATTACAGAAGCGTAAGTTATTGAGGTCAACCCTAATTTTGATTTTGTAATCTTCATTTAGTCAACAAATATTAAGCTCAGTATTAAAAAATGTAATGTAAATAAGTACAGAAATTAACAACATTTCAAAAATTAACCTAAAATTTCAGATAAAATGACCCCAACACTTATTTACCTAGCATCAATCGTAGTAGAACCACTCGATTTCCCATAATCGGACGGGTCCCAATCAAAGGTCGAATTGTATATGCCCGATAAGGAAACCATTACCTCACCCATTCCGGGTCGTAAACCCGGTTCACGTGCCAAGCACCGCATTGCCAGTTCAGCAATTGCAAATGCCAGTTCAAATGGGTAGTCACTTTGAAGACATGGATCAATGAATTCACTTAATTTGCTCCTCACATTCTCCCCCGAAAGCACACTGCTAATCATCTCCGACAGCAACCGCGGCTGTTTCACATCCTCTTCTTTATCCTTTTCTTCTTCTGACGAAATAACCGGTTCTTTACCAGACAATAACTCTAGCAATAAAACACCAAATGCGAAAACATCTAATTGGGTCATGATCAAACCATGTTCTAAGTACTCTGGTGACATATAACCTTGTGTACCGACCACATGTCGGGTAAGTTGCGGTTGCACCCCTGATTCCCCAATGAACACCTCTTCATTGACAGCTCTAGCAAGACTGAAATTTGATAGCTTGGCTCTAAAATCCCGATCCAATAGCACGTTTTGGCTGTTCAAATTTTTGTGCACATATGGCGGTTTTGTGTAGTTGTGGAGATAATTCAACCCATCTGCTACATCATAGGCCACTTGCATTCGGTGCTTCCATGAAAGGCAGTATGGCCCACCAGATACCGGGTCAAGCCTTCTCCCGTGGATCCATTCTGAAAGGGACCCGTTACCAGCATACTGGTAAACCAAGTATGTGTTTCCAGCATGGATGCAAAATCCAGATAAGCGGATTATGCTAGAATGGTTGATTTGTTTTAATATATTAATCTCATTTGACACATCTCCCTTTAACCTCCTTATGGCTGCTTCATCTCCATTGATCGTACCGCTGTACACTGACGATCCGTTGATCCGACGGTTGTCAGAAAAATTATCTGTTGCTCTGTCCAATTCTTCGAACTTGTACAATGTCAGAGACTCTATCATTGTGCGTATATCGCCAGAGATGCTGACTCCAGATTTTACATCTGTCATATCTCCTGATTGCAACATTGCTTCAGAAGATACTGGCTCTTCAGTAAACTTTTTCGTGGGTCCCTTACGTCTACGCCAGAAACAGCATAGTACAAATGCAAATAACCCAACTAGAGCTACAACACCTACACCAACACCAACACCAACATAAACCCATGTTTTACTGCTCGAGTTCCCAGCTGGCGGTGGAGGTGGTGGTGGGGTTGAAGTAGACGGTGGTGGGGGTGGGCTAGCTATCTCATTTTTTGTGGGCTCTGTCAAGAGTGGGACCAGCAAAGTAGTAAAGGGGTAAATAGTGGAGGTACTGGTAAGCTTATTAGCATCTAAAAGAGATTTTTCAGAGATGCCGAATCGACTGGCTATAGCTGAGATGGTGTCACCCCAGGTTATGAGATAGTTGAGGAGGTACTTTACACCGGCCGCTGTCTGATTGGCAGTGGGACAGGCACACCGAACTGGTACCAGAATATTGAGGCCCACTGATAGATTAGTGCTAATGTACGGGTTTTGAGCAATCAAGGATTGACAGGTGGAGAGTCCCTGGTACGTGTTGTTTGCTACCGAGAAATATGTCTCACTGTTGAATTTTAGGGTATATGTGGCATTGTGCTGGTAATACCTGTTAAATGGAAATAGTTTTTTTTCTTCAAATGGTGAGATTTATTGAGACCGGGCTACAAACTGTGCTGGTACGTGGCATTGTGCTGATACTGACAAACTGGAAATAGTACCTGTTTTTTCGTTGGTATTTATTTGTTTTATTGGGGTTTCTAGTTTCTACATCTCAAATAGAGAATAATAAAAAAACCAATTATGAGGTTATTTCTGAATAATTTAACTGAAACACATAACAGTATATAACAGAACCACTGGTAAGATAAGATGACTACAAATTCAATGGTAAAGATTTTAACAGAGCAAGTTTGGCTTCATGCAGTGCACGAATTTTGATTCTATAGTCCGCGCCACGCACTGCATGAAGCCAAAACTCATCTGTTAAAAATATTTAACAAAATTTATAGAGAGAAGAGCGTACTGGCCGGAGCAAGAGCAAGGGATGGGAACCAAAACGAGATCGTTGTCAGGGATGGGGACCACATCAGGCACCGAATTAATGGATGACACGTTGGCAGTAGAGGCGTTGAAGAGGAAGGAGATTTGCACAGGGGATTGGTAGTAGGGGGAAGAAGATCGGAAGGTGAGATAAGAAGAGCACTGGAGAGCTCCATTACAGGCGTAACCTAGTGTGGTTGAGGCATTGGTAGCATAGCAATCTAGTTGCTTGTTGTTTTCATATTCTTGCTGTGCGTTGATTTGGAGGCTAACTGTGAAGAAGAGAAGAAGAGGTAGTAGGAGGTGGAGCTTGATTGCTGCCATGATTGAACTGGAGAGGAGAGGGGCGAGAGAGAGCGTGTTCTCTAATCTCAAGTTCTCAACTCCTCAGTTGGGAGAGAGAGAGAGATAGAGAAATGGAGGTATTCATTGAATGATTGAATGAAAGCAATAAAATAAAGGAAGAGTTTGAAGCAATAGATGGAAGTTGGACTTTGACTTGTTACAAGTCTACTGACTGGGCTTCTCGACTAAACGTAGCTTGGGATTCTCTGTGGCTGTAACAGTGTCACATGGTAGGACTCAATAGTACCCGGACTCATAGGCATAGTGACAAGGTACCCGAATTATACCCGAATTATATCCGTTTAATTCTTTTTTGGGTGATGCCGAACCGAACACCGAATTATTCGGTTGACCGAACTTTGACCGAATTAAACCCGAATAATTCCCGAATTTTACGAACTTTTACCGAATTTTACGAATTATTCACGAATTTTTCCTGAATTTTTCTAAGAACAATTATTTTTTTGCTCCCTTGCAAGACTGAGATTTTTTATCCGGATAATTCCGAATCATTCCCGAATTATACCCGAATTATACCTGAATCACGAATTTTTGATCTCGTCGAACCGAACCCGAATAATTCATTTGTCACTATGCTCATAGGTAGAGGCAGATGTAGGATTTTTATTAGGGTAAGACAAGAAGTTATCAAATTGTGTTTAAATAGATAATTGAATTCAAACTCATTAGATAATAGGATATTAAGTTATAAATTGTTCAGAGAAAGAAAGAGCTACAGACTGTTGATTGTCGGCAGTGCATTTCTTTTTCTTTCTTTTGCGTACTTTTATCAATCAATGGACCAAAAACTCAAGACAGTTGAGATTTTTCAAAAAGTCACGCAAGTATGAGATATTACAGAAAACGTGAATTGGATTTTAATTAGGTCATCTGTTATATAATATATAAAATTTGATATAAATAAATGGACAATTTCTTATAATTGGGTTGTCCAAATATATTTGGATTATTTATGATAGAGTAATATCAATTTTCAGAGTAAGGCAAAAATTCAAAATCCAGCTTTTATAAATTAGTTTTGAATGTTCAGAATAAAGTAGTTGTCCTACTCTACGCTACAGTAGAACCACCTCTGTTTGATTTATATGTGCTACATAAGATCTAGAATATATTTTATGAAGGCTAGTAAGTGTAGACCTCTTGTATTTATTTATATAATTATATGTGCAACAAAAGATCCAGTAGATTTTATGTAATTGACCGCCCAGAATGCTAACACGACACGGTATTCGGTGGGGCCCGTCTTTGACTAAAGACAACTGTACCATCCCTCAAAGTATTATTCGAAACTAGGCTTCATAATTAAAAAGCTGGTGAATAAACGGGCTGAATATGGACCACATTTAGACGGCCCGGCCCGTTAAGAGGCTGAAACACTAAACCAGTTAGTTTGTCTAGCCCAGACGGATCCTCTCTCTACTCTCTTCGCCGGAAATAAATCAGCTGTTATTCTTAACGAATCCATCTGAATCATTCAAACTTTTTCATGCGCGAATCTCAAAGAAGTAAGCTTTTCATGTACGAATCTCAACAAAGACCAATAGTTGAGATCGGAATAACAAGAACTCCTTGAGAATATATAACAGTAGATTTATTTCCTTCTTCGCCACCTCTAATGAGGCTCCCTCCCTATGCTGTATGTTTGGCAAAAAAAATCCTTTTTTTTTCCGTTGTTGGTTTGACTGGATTCAGAGGCGGATCTAAAAAGGCTCAAAGATAGGCAAGTGCCTACCTATGAATTATGATTTTTTTTTCTTTTTTTCTTTTTTGAAGTAAAACTAGTGTTATACGTTAGTGTCTACCCCTGAGCAATGTTAATTCCTATACCTGGTTCAGCAGAAAATAAGAAAACATGATCTAGTTGAGATCCGTACCATGTTTATAATATCTCTTATGTTAAAGAAAATAGAAAACTCGTTAAAAAGAAGGAAATGTTGTTTTACCTATAGAAAGAAAGGAGATGGGAATAAAGAGGAGAATGTGACATGTGGGGCTATTGTTTTCAGTTTAATTGAATGGGCAAATTTTGGATATGTATTAATATTACATTGGAATCAGTTTTTTTTTTTAATTTAACTATTAGTTTTAAGTTTTTTGTTCAAATTTTGACACGGGGCCATGCTATATTATATTAATTGGGATTAGTTTTTATTCATTCAATTTAAGCAACTTTAAATATTGTAGTTTACTGAGAAAGGGGAGGTAGCACAATTGGTTAGGAAAATATCCTAGAGTTGTTATACCCAAAGGTTGAGAGTTCGATTTCCCCTCACGAACCTTGGTGGCTACTACCAAGTTTTCAAAAAAAAAAAATATATATATATATTGTAGTTTATTTTTAATTTTATATTATATTATATTAGTGAATATTTCGGAATTATCTTTTGTCTTATTAAAATATAGACTACTATTTTTTTATGTGCTAGTTTCAAACATTGAAATTTTAAAAAGTGTGACACAGTAGGATTCAATAGATACTCGAACTCATATGCAGGGACGGATGTAGAATTTTTATCAGAATAAGGCAAGAAGTTTATCGAATTGAGTTTAAATAGATATAATTGGATACACTAGTGGAAAATATGGAATCAGCATCGGTTATATACGCATATTAGTATCGGTTAAACAACCGATCCTGATGAAGGCGACACTGATACTATCAGCATCGGTTGTTTATAAACAACCGATGCTGATACTATTTTTTTTTTTTTTTTTTTTGTTGGTTCTGCAAAATTGCAATATTATTCTTTTAGGATTTATGGTACCCAAAGAATTGAAACCGGATTGATTTGATAAAACATAATACCATCTCATGTAATTTCAATCCAAAACTAAACTAGCCAAATTGATTTAAATGAAACCGAATTGATTTGAAACCGAATTGATTTGAAACCGAATTGAATTGATTTGATAATTTGAAATTACTTAAACTAGCAAAACTAATCTAGCAAATTTACCTAAACTGAGAGGCGAGCGGACTGAGAGGAGAGGGCCGAGCACCAAGCACCGAGCACCGAGCACCAAGCACCGAGCACCGAGCACCGAGCACCAAGCACCGAGCACCGAGCGAGTGAGTGGATTTATTGCGCCGAGCACACTTGCGTTGAGCACCGAGCACTCTTTTTATTGAGCCGATCGGACTGAGAGGAGACGGCAAGATGGAGGGAGAGGAGGAGACTGGCGGCTAGAGGAGACAAGGAGTTGAGAGAGTTGTAATTTTGAATAATGGAGAAACGCAAGGAGAGAAGGGATGAGCGCGGAAAAATAAAAACCTAAAATGGACTATCTGGAACGGTTGTTTATAAACAACCGATGCTGATACTATTTTTTTTTTTTTTAAAAGTTGGTTCTGCAACAAAAAAAAAAAAAAAAAAAAAAAAGTATCAGCATCGGTTGTTTATAAACAACCGATGCTGATACTATTTTTTTTTTTTAAAGTTTGTTCTGCAAAAAAAAAAAAAAAAAGTATCAGAATCGGTTGTTTATAAACAACCGATGCTGATACTTTTTTTTTTTTTTTTTTTCAGAACCAACTTTTAAAAAAAAAAAAAAAGTATCAGGATCGGTTGTTTATAAACAACCGATCCTGATACTATTATTAATATATTTTTTTTTTTTTGCAGAACCATCTTTGAAAAAAAAAAAGTATCAGGATCGGTTCCTAGTTAAGAACCGATGCTGATAGTATCTGGATCGGTTCTAAGCTAAGAACCGATCCTAATTATCAAGTATTAGGATCGGTTCTTAGCTTAGAACCGATCCAGATACTATCTGGATCGGTTCTTAACTAGGAACCGATTCAATTAGTTCACGTGCTGTGTTTTCATTAGCTTTTAGTATCGGTTTTATTGATAAAACCGATTCAGATAGGTATTAGTATCGGTTAGTTCATACATCCGATCCAAATAGGCCGATCCTGATTTCAGTTTTTCCACTAGTGATACTAGATTATAGGATGTACAGAGAGAGAAAAAACTACAGTCTGTTGGAAGATGCGCGCATGATCAAGATGCTTTAGCTTAATTGTGTTATGATTTTTTGATTTCTTCATGTATGCCTTTTGTTCTGAAGTGTTGGCAGGAGAAAGAATTTTGCAATGACTTTAGCTACACAACTGTAGATTTGTTTGGTATTATGTACCAGTGATCCTGTTTGAATGATTTTTTTTTTTTTTTTTTTTTTTTGAGGAAAATGTTTGAATGGTTTCGTATCAATGAAATCGGTAGGTTTCACGCACTACTTATTAAAAAAAAAAGTTGAGATAACTAAGAGTTCATATCCTATAAGGTAACATAATATTTTTGTTTAGATATGAACTGTCTTATCAGAATCATCTGAGGTAAGATAAATCTGATTTAAAAGGGCAAAAATATGCAACTCAAAAGTGAGTGATTTTAGTAAAAAGTTAGCTGAAATACAAAATCAAAACAATAGAAGCCTGACTCAAACCCAATTAATTAGTTGGCTAAATGCATTCTTATGCAACAAAGAATTAGCAATGATGCAAATTATTTATTAAGTGGAGCAGTCCCTATTTATTCAAATATATATTGTGAAAGAAAATTAAATAGAATGTGCTTACATGTTTCTTTTGATTTTTTTTTAATTAATTATGATCACTATTATATACTCATCAAAATCTATATAAATGCTCGAAATAATGTTGTTAATATGTGCTTGAAAATTATTGTACCAAATTAAAAACATACGGCAAACATTATGCAAAACAAATCTATTAAATTGTTTTCAAAGCATATTACATGTGTCTGTTAATATTTTAATTAATTGGTATGACATTTCAAATTAATTACATAATTACCTAAACAAATAAGACTTTGAAAACAAAGATATAACTTATAAACATAAGCCGTTATATGCTTATGTAAGTAGTGTAGCTTGATTATAAATATACTCTATATATTTTGAGGTACCTCATGAGATATGGAGTGTGTATCCTCTGAGATATCTCAAATTTTGCGTGACCGACGTGTCCAGTGCCTATTCGGGGGTGATGTAGGGGGTTAGTATTATGTGTGCTTTGAGATTTGTGCAGAACGTATTTAAACGGTTGGGATTTTCCATAAAGTCACGCAAAGTTTGAGATATCTCAGAGGATACGAATTCATGAGATATGAACACCACTACCTTGCTTTTAGGGGCAGACCCAGAATGTAATGGGGAGGGGGGGGGGGGGCGCAGTCGCTTCCACTTGGGATTTGAGTTTTAGTGATGATCTATCGGTACTGATCGACTTTGCGCCCCCTCCCCCCTCCCTTCCCTCCCCTCCAGAATTTTCTTGCCCTCCTCTAGATGTTTGATTTGTAATTTGGATTAAATTTAGTGTTAAAATCAAAATAAATTTCTTGAATTATGATTGGTAATTAGAATTATAAATTAAAGCATCATAAATTACAAGTCAGAACATTGAAAAATATAAGTCAAAACATTATTTTTTATCGAGTACCTAATTAGTTAATGTGTTTAAATCCGATTCAATATTTCTTAATTTGTCTCTTCTGACGAAAATTCTGAATCCGCCTCTATTTGCTTTGGACCTTTGGTACATTTTTATTGTGAATAAAATTGCTAAATCTCTAACCACAACTTATTTTATTGCTAAAAATAACACAAGTAATTATATTTTATTTTTCTCATAATGCCCATATTTCATCGTACGGTTCAAATTGTATAATTTGTTCTCGAGTAAAAACAATTAATATACTGGAGCAATTCTTAAAAAATAAAATAAGAACAAACTTATTATGTACTAGTAATAAGAACAAACTTAGTTAGTCAGCGACTCACTCTAATTAACTTTGGATAACTAACGGATCTTCTGATATGTCTAGTGTTTACCAAACGGGTCAGATCGGGTCCCGTCGGTCTGAACCCGCCTGGGCCACGGTTCCGAAGGTCCTCGGGTTCAGCGGGTCTCATTTGGAAGAGTTGGATCAAACCCATGCTAGATCTTTGGTCCAAAATTAACACAGGTTATTGGTCCGGGTCGGGTGCGGGTTGGGTGTGAGTCTTGATCCGAGTCTTCTTTTTAAAAAAAAAAAAAACAGTGGACTATTTCTGGTTGAAACAGTACTGTTTCTAGCCAAAACAGGTTTGTTTATGTCTAGTCCGGTCCGGTCCAGGTTTGGTCCGATTCGGGTTTAGGTGGGTCTCGGGTTGGTCCAGGTCGAGGCTAGTTGGGCCGGGGGTTTGGGCAGGTCGGATTTTCAGGGGTCTAGTTCCAAAAACCGATCTAAACCCTTTCTAGACCCGATCCTAGAGTTAGTCCGGACCAGTCCGGGGGTCTAGCTCGGGTCAGGCCAATTCGGGGGCAGTCCACGGTTCGACTGGATTGGGTCTGCCCCGGTCGGATTTTTTCAATTCACTATGTCTTATGGACAATATTCCATATGCGCAGATTACTAAGAAGTGAACCCTATGCTACCGCTTATAGTAACAATACTCGCGTTTAATTCACGAATAATTCGTGTATTAAATGTTTTTTTTGACGTTTCTAAACCGAAATATGAAGAAAACGCAAAAAAAACGTATAATATATTGTATTCGCGTATAAAACACGAGTTGATGAATTATTCGCGTTAAAAACGTGTAAATTTCTTTTTTCCTTTTTTTTAAAAAACTTTTTTTTGTTTTTTTTTTCTTCTTTGTTGTACCGAATTATATCCGAATCGTAAATTTTTTATTCTACCGAATTGAACCTGAATTATTTATTTGGAACCTGAATTATTTATTTGTCACTGTGTTACCACTGGGAATATATCATTATCGATTGACATTGTTGATCAGTATGAGATATTTAATTCTTGGTAACTACGGAGAAGTTTCCAGGAAGTTTCCGGAGCAACCTCTAGAATTAGGTCTGGAATTTCACTTTAAAAAAAATGTTTGGTTCATATGATTTTGTTTTACTTTATGGAGTTTAAAGTAGAACGATTATTCCATTTGTTTATGTTGCTGGTACAACAGCTATAATGAAATAAAACTGTTCTTACATAACCAGTCCAGAAAAATATGTTAAACATTTCACTTAATATCATTATTATTTGTGATTTTCTTGATAGTTGAACCTAAAATAATAAAAAAATCTCAATATTAATTACATATCAAACATTATTATTTTTACAAAAAGAGAAAAGTGTTATAAAATAAAGATGAACAAACATAAACAAAATAGAGAGGAAAAGATGACAATCTCTTTATTCATACATTTCTCATGCATATCCAATACAAGATTACAATACCTCTATTTATAGGCTACAAATTGTAAATGAAAACCAAACAAATAATAAATGGAGAAATGAATTCCAATAGTAGTGGGCATCAATATGCATGGAGTAGTGGGGAAATAAATTAAGGGTTAATATGAGAGTTACAATATGAATGACATCCACACATTTAATATTTATTCATAACACTCCCCCTTGGATGTCAATTATATAATAATATGCTTCATTAAAACCTTACTAGGAAAAACCCTATGGGATAAAAACCTAGTGAAGGAAAAAGAGTACAATATTCTTCTAAATACGCAACTACATCCTTACCAGGAAAACCCAGTGGGAAAAACCATGATTAAGGAAAATATAGTGCATATTAACTCCCCCTCATGACAGCATCAATCAAGATCTTTAAATCGGCGAACTCCAATATTACGAACTAGCTTTTCGAATATTCCAGTAGGGTGTGCCTTAGTGAATAAATCTGCTGGATTTTTCACTTGAATGGATTTGCTGAACATTAATAACATTATTCTTTTCGAGATCATATGTGAAAAAGAATTTTGGTGAAATATGTTTTGTTCTATCTCCTTTAATGTATCATTCCTTTCATTGAGCAATACATATAATATTATATTCATATATGATCTTCGGGATCATTTCTCTAAAAGACAATCTACATGTCTGACGAATGTGTTGAATCACAGATCTTAACCAAACACATACTTGACTTGCTTTTGTGTATTGCTAAATTTTCTCATAGGTAGCGAAATATATGTTTATTTATATGTCAATATCTTCGCGTGAGAGAAGAACTATATATTGCTAATAAATTTACTATAAATGATATATCATGTATTGTATGCCCATCAAGATAAGTGCTCATATTGCACTAAGATATGGTACTTCAGGACCAAATAGTTCTTCATCATTTTCTCGAGGTCTAAATGATCTTTATTCACATCTAATGATCTTACAACCATCGGAGTGCTTAATGAATGTTATTTATTTTTATAAAATTATTTCAGCACTCTTGCAATACAATTTTCTTGATGCATAAAAAATATCATTTTTAAATGTTCAATTTGCAATCCAATGCAAAATTTTGTTCTTCCAAGATCTTTCATCTCAAATTCTTCATTTAAATAATTTATTCTTTTGGAAGCTCTTCAGGAGTTCCAATGATACTTAGATCGTCAACATAAACTGCAGTTATAATAAAATCATTTCTATATCTTTTCATGAAAATACATGGACAGGTCGTATCATTCTTATATCCATGTTTCAATAAATATTCACTTAAATGATTATAGCATATGCATCCATATTGCTTTAATCAATATACAAATTTATTCAATTTAAGTGAATAATGTTCTCGAGAACCTAAATTACATGCTTCAGGCATCTTAAATCTTTCAGAGATTTTCATATAAATATCATTATCAAGCGAGCCATTTAAATAGGCTGTAACAATATCCATTAGGTGCAAATTAAGTCCTTCATGGACTGCCAGACTAATTATATATCAAAAAGTTGTTGCATCCACCACATATGAGTGTATCTCAAAATTTCACTTTTCTCATTTTATTTTCTCATAAATATTTATTTATATCCTACTGGTTTTATACCTTGAGGTACAAGGACTACAGGTCCAAAAATTTCTCATTTTTCAAGAGAGTTTACCTCTAGCTCAATTGCACCTTTCTATTTTGGCCAATCATTTCTTTGTCGACATTCTTTAATAGACTTCTAGTCATGATCCTCAATATTTATTATGTTTAGCGCTATATTATATACAAAAATATTATTGATATCAATTTCATCTCGGTTCCATCTTATTTCATTCATGATATAATTTATCGAGATCTCTTTATTTTCATGAATTTCAGATACCTGAGTTTCTGCTGGAACTCCAATATTACTTATAATTTTATTCTCTTCTGGAGTTTTATCTGAAATTATCATATCCTCAACTTGACCATTTTCATTTTTTGCTCCTTTTCTTTTTAGAGGATTTTTATATTTTTAATCTTTGGAACCGATTGTTTTTCCACGCTTCATGCGTGTTATAATTAGTCTGTCCAACAGGGACACCGACTTTAATTGGAGCATTAGCAGCTGGTACATATGATTTGGTCACGTTCTTTGAGTTTGTGAATGTGTCTGGCAATTGATTCACTAACCTTTGCAAATGAATTATTTTTTGAACATTTAGTTCACATTCTTTAGTACGAGGATCAAAATAAGACAATGATAATTCATACTAATATATTTTTTTTTCAGCTGATAGTTTTCTCCCCCTAAGGTTGGAAATTTTTATTCATCAAAATCACAACCGGCAAAATTAGCCATTAATTAATCTCCCATCAATGGTTCTAGATACTCTATTATATGTGGAGATTCAAATTCAATATAAATTCCCAACTTTCTTTGATATCCCATTTTAGTGCATTGTGGTGGAGCAATTATAACATATACCGCATATTCAAAAATTCTTATATGGAAAATATTAGGTATGTGACCAAAAACCAATTATAAGGGGAAGCTTTATAATAGCTAGTTGGCATGATGCGGATTAATTTTGTTGTATGTAAAATATCATATCTTCTTTTTATATACGAACATCTACAAGATGTTCAACATTAATTTCGATATTGTCTAGACGTATTTTCATAATTGAATAATCATAAAATTATGCTTTTTAATCAAATCTATTGAGCAAGTAATTTCGCAAACGCCAGGTTGCGATTTGATAATAAACATACATGTGACCATCTTGTCGATGCATCAATTAAAATCATAATATTTTCAAATGGTTCACATGTTGGATATAATGTTCCACAGATATCATATTGTATACGTTCTAGAAATAAAACCAACACAAAAAAATTTCATCAGATTAAAGAATCTTCTAGTTCTTTGATGAATGTTCATAATTATCTATTATTTTTTGCATCACTATTGATCCGGAATGGTCCAACCGGATATGCCAAACTATAAACATATTCTTGTATGTAAACTTCAGGTTTACAATAACATGTGTTTCAATTGCACTAATATATGTGTAGTACAAGTCGAAGGAAAAGATATGCAATTTGTTTTCAATAAGCATATATTCAAATTTATTTGTCTCAGCATAATTTCTATTTCAGCGGATATTTCTAAATCTTAATAAATTTCTTTGAGACTTACAATAATATAATACATCATAAATATAAATTTGTATTCCTCCATGTAACAACAAAATAACTCTTCTGGAGCTTTCAATCAATTTTTTTTTTTATAAAAATAAATAAACACCATTTCAACAATAATCAATAATAAAAAGAATAAATAAGTAGTATTTAAAAAAAATAAACATAAATAAGCAAACTTTATCTTACATTTACATTTTTTATGCACTACAATCAATATAAATAATAAATAAGTATTAATTCATTTTTCAAAATAAAGAATGAACAACTATTCATTTTTTATCTTACAATTTTCCGTAACAACATAAAAGATAAAAATTCCACCTTATATTATAATACCTCTAATGAAATAGATAAGCTTCTTTAAGGCATTGTATTAATAGAAACGAACAAGCTTCTTTTAGGGCATTGTATTAATAGAAAATTAAATGATTTATGAAAGTAAATCATCTCTTTTCAAATAATTTTGTATAAGTTTGATATACTATTTTTTTTTCAAACAGTGAGGGCTCAATTTTTCATAAATGTCACGTATTTTATATATCTCTTTTTCATCATTCAAATAATGTCAAATCATTTGACTAAATTGAGTTTGTCCATAATAGTTCAATATAATGTTTTGACGTACTACAGGTGCATTGGCGTACGACAGGTACATGACTAATAATAGCATTAATTTTCTTATTTGTCATTCTCTTCACTTTCTAATTATTTCTCCACTTCTAGTGGTAATTCTTTTTGTTCATTTATTTTTCCACTTCTAGTGGAATGATGCGCTTTTTCTTCATTATCACGTCCATATCTAATAGTTTGTCCATCATATTATTTTCCACTTCATGTGTAATTATTATTTTGTTCAACCAGAACAAGACATGTGGCTTCAATAATTTATTATAATTGAACTTCAGGTCAATTGATAAAATTGATGAAATAGCTTCAGGCCAATTTCATTAATATAATTTATATTCATATAGCTTCGGGCCATTTCATTAACATAATATAATGTATAAATTCGAAATATTTCTTGAATCTTCTTCGGGAAGAGTACATCAAAAAAATTCCACATCATATAAATCTTATTGAAATCTTCTTCAAGAAGATATATTGAAATATTCTCATATTAATTTTTGTGAGCCACATAAATCTTCTTCAGGAAGATTAAATTATTAAAAAAAAATATGAACATCACATTAATTTTTGCACATTATTAAAAAAAATTTCATTATCTTTCCACTTCAGGTGGAAATATGTGTTTTTGTAATAATCACCATGATAATAAACTCATTCTTGTCCACTTCCACATTTTCTTTTTCAAATTTATTATTATATATTGCTACATTTACTTCAGGAAATGAAACAAAACCAATTGAATTATTTTGTCCAACAACTCGTTATAATCTCTTCAACCATAAAGAGATAATAAATCAACTTAGAATATCTTTAACTTCTTCAAGAAGACTAAATTATTGAAAAAAATATATATGAACATCATGTTAAATTTGCGCATCATATAATTTTTATGTATATCTTCTTCAGGAAGATCTTCTTAATATCTTTTGAAATCTTCTTCAAGAAGATTCAATTATTAAAGCAAAAAAAAATATGAACCATTATACAATATTTGTACATCATATAAATCTTCTTCAAGAAGATTTTTCTTTTAAATCTTCTTCGGAAAGATTAAATAAAAAAATGCACTTCATATAAAATTATATGAATCATACTAAACATCTCAAAATAAATATAAATAAATTGATAACTTATTTCATTTAGCAATTACTAGGAAGTATTATTTATATAAATGAAATTGAAATAAAAGTTATTAAAATTACCTCGAATCTTCAACTAGTAGAGCTCTCGTGCTGATAACGTGTTATAAAATAAAGATGAACAAGCATAAACAAAATAGAGAGGAAAAGATGACAATCTCTTTATTCATACATTTCTCATGCATATCCAATACAAGATTACAATACCTCTATTTATAGGCTACAAATTGTAAATGAAAACCAAACAAATAATAAATGGAGAAATGAATTCCAATAGTAGTGGGCATCAATATGCATGGAGTAGTGGGGAAATAAATTAAGGGTTAATATGAGAGTTACAATATGAACGGCCATTTTTATTAATACCCAAAAAAAAATAGAAAATTTTAAGAATGCCCTCGATTTAAATTTTTTTTTATTGATGCCCCAACCGCCCAAATTCTGGGCGGTCCATGCTCAAACCAAACCGCCCAAATAATGGGCGGGCCATGCTCAAACCAAACCGCCCAAATAATGGGCGGTCCATACGCAAACCAAACCGGCCCAACAATGGGCGGTCCATTAAATATAAAATATTCCGATTAAACTAATATTAAATTCTGATTTTAATTTAAAAATATTAAATTATTATTTTATATTCTTTAAAATTACCCCTGACATTTAATACCCCAACCCACCCCCACCCGTGACCCAACCCTAACCCACCCGTGACCCCACTCTCTTCTTCCTCACTCTCCACTCTCTCTGTCTCTTCTTCCTTCCCACGGCGCAGCAAAAATAAAAGAAAAAAGAGAGGCGCAGCAAAAACAAAAGAAAAAAGAGAAGGAAAAAAATGAAACTGCAGCAGTAGAAGAAGAAAAAGAAGGAAAAAAAACTCAAATTGCTAACTTCTTCGCTCTCTCTCGTACTCCACCGTTGAATTGGGTAAGTTTTTAATTTGAATGGATTGAATATTAAGTTGTGTAAATGTTGAATTCGATTGAAATAGAATCGATTCGATACGATTCGAATCGAATCATTTGAATGTTATTGGATGCGATTAAATGTGATTGTGATTGTAGTTATGATTGTGACTAAATTAATAATTGTTATTAAAAAATTGTTAGAGTTTTCGAAAAAATAAATGTTAGGATTGTGATTATTTAGGAAAGAATTCATGTGATTATTAGAATTGTGATTGTTAGAACTGTGTATTGTGATTGTTAGATAAAAATTAATGTGATAAAAATTTATGTTATGATTGTGATTGTTAGAACTGTGTATTGTAATGTTATTTGGTAAATAGTTATTATTTTAATTCGATTAAAATTTATGTGTTAGAGTTATTTAGTTAGGATATAATTTTATATTGTCAAATTAGTAATTGTAATGTTAATTTAATTGTATCATGTATTTTTGTTGTGATAATAAAAATATGTGTGTTATTAGTTATGAATGTTTGCATGCATGTTATAGCATGTTATAAAATATTGTAAAATATTTGCATGCATCTTAAATTTTTTTTCTATATGAATAATGTTTGCATGCATCTTATAGTTTATGGGTATAAAAAATTATGCTTATAGTTTATGGTTAAAAAAATTAGAGTTAGGGTTTATTGTCGAATTTAGGGTTAGAGTTTATGGTCGATTTTATGGCCCATATTCTATAATTATTATAAAAATATTATATAATTATAGATGTTATTAATATATTAATATTATATAATTAGTATCTTATTAATTATATATAACTATATAATTAATGTGTTATATTGTTAATATATTAAATAATTAGTATAACAACAATTACTGTAGTTATAATATAATATATAGTTATATTATTATTAGTTATTTTAGAAAAAATATCATATGTTTTAATTATCTATAATTGTCTGTAAATGTAGTACGCCCAGAGAGCGCAGACGATGTAGAGACCCTCCGGATGCTGTGGATCCACCACCGGATGTTGTGGATCCCTATTTGGATGCTGTGGATCCCCATCCGGATGCTGTGGATCCGATTGGAGCGGGTCCGTACTCGGTGGATCGGACTGGAGAGGGCTCATCATATGAAGAAATGACTGGAGCAGGATTTGGGGATTCGGGAGGAGCGGGTCCGTCCTCTGCGGCTGGGACATCGTCGGGTTGGCATGATCCTGACACTTTCAGTCCTCTTCTATGGACCCATCATGTTAAACACCGTGTCTCGTTGGCATCGCTTGAGGTACGTGATTATTATACGTAATGTAAATAGTACTTAAAGATGACACGATTTGAGTCTCACAGGTTGATAATAAATACAGGACGATGTCATGCTTACGGTGAGGCACCGCAAGTCTGAGATTCCGTTCGTTGCCAATCCGTTGATGCAGCGATGCCTCATAAATCTCGGGTTGTTTCAGATTGCCACCATGCCGCAGAGTAGTATCAATCAGGCTCTGATGCATGGTCTAGCAGAGAGATAGCGTCCTGAGACTCATACATTTCATCTCCCGGTTGGGGAGATGACAGTCACCCTTGGTGATGTGAGCGCATTGTGGGGTTTACCTATTGATGGCATCCCCATAGGTGGCATCTCAGACCATCCAGACCTGCAGAATATGATACCAGAGCTGTTAGGGTGTCATCCGAAGATTCTGCAGAAGAAATTGAAGAAGAAGAAAGGGGACGAGGATGACTTCCGTTCTTCCCAGTACTGTATTTCTCTAGCGGCACTCCGATCTTACTTCTTCCGGAATCGGATATTTCCTGAGACTGAGGACGTTGATGCGATCCTGAGGTACCATTACACTATTTAAAATAAACTTATCAATCCATCTATAATCTGAACAATTGATATCGATTATTGTATATTACAGTTATACTAGGGCATTTGTGCTGGATTTGTGTGGTGCAGTCATGTTCGTGGACTCTAGCGGTGATGCGGTCCCGATCATGTTTCTCTCTCTGCTGAGGGACATGCTATCTCCATCGAGGTGGAACTGGGGTGGAGCTGTTCTCGCCCACTTATACAGAGCCCTGTGTCATGCTTGTCTGGTAAGTCTGTACTAATTTGGTTATGAAAAATACGTTTTTATTTAAGGTTGAATAAGTACCGAGTTCTTATTTTAACTTAAATTTTCAGGTGAAGAACAAGCAGATTCACGGACCGCTTCTTCTACTCCAGCATTGGTCGTGGTCACATCTGCCCGTATGTCGGCCAGTTATACCAGATCCATTACCCCTACGTTGGGGTTGGCCTGATCCAGAGAGATGCCCCGCATACGGTGCCATATGGGGCAGTCAACACGAGTACGAAGAGATGGGCAGGGGGATCTCTTATGTCCGGGGGCAGCTCCAGATGCTTCGAAATGCAAATATCGATTGGTTTCCATATCGTAGATTCTATCAGCACCACTATCTGAGCCAGCTCACGCTGGAGCAGAGAGCACTCTGGTATTATCAGGGACCGGTCGTATGCTACTGGATTGTAGAGTTTCACTACCCCGATCGGGTGTCTCGACAGTTTGGCTTAGATGCATTCATCCCGGAGGAACCGCTGATGGGCAAGGATGGTACCAATAAGTTCCACAAGTAAGTACTATCTACTTAAATTTCTTTATCGCTTTAATTTTGTCACTGTTTCCTGTTTTTCTAATTAACTGTACTTGCAGCACGGCGCACACTAGGCCCAAAGTCGACTGGAGTCAGCATTTCAGCAACGAGTATGACTGGGCTCGACATCCGGACCAGCACTTATGGAGTCCGCCATCTCTTGAGTCGTTGGGTGCTGGTCCCGGGGATTTGAGATATGACGTATGGTACCAGAGATGGGGCATGTCGTCAGTCTACCTCACAGGCCATTACGGAGACAACCTTCGACGTAGACTGATGGATTCATCTAGGAATTACATGCCTTGGGGTCCGATCAATGCTCGCGCGGTAAGTATAACTGATATATACTTTAATTAAAAATTACCAATTTTAATTATTTATTGTTGTCATAATCATGTTGCTTATTATTGTCATAATCATGTTGTGAGCAGCTGTTGACTGGTATGAGAGGAGTTGGTCACAGCCTGGTGTGCATGGCGAGGGATGCTTGGCGTTATATAGGATGCCAGATGCTCCAGCACTCAGCACCAATCGTGGAGACAGGTGGTTTTGAAGGCCGCCTCATTGGCATGCTGCGCGATGCTGGAGAGAACATCAATTGGCGGGAGATAAAGTCTACACCGCGAAATCCGGATTATCAACCAGATGCCATCTATGCTCGTGATATGCCGCCACCTCCTGGAGGTAGTATTAACACGCACACAATGGTATTATTTTTCTCGAATTGTTTGGTCTAACTCATTTAACTTTCAATTATGCAGAGGATGACTCGGGTTGGGGTTTCCACCACTGGGTGTTGGGAACCAAAGGATGGGACGCTTACAGAAATAAATATGGAGTTCCGGTAGAGCTTGGCCCGGTCAGTTACCGCTGTATATTTTTTTATTGCTGAATTCTTCATATGTAGCATAACTGACATTATTTTAATTTAGGATGGAGCACCTCTTTGGAATGCCAACCCCAGATTCCACCCTACCTCACAGGCCCCGGTAGATACAGATGCAGATGCATCTCACACCCACATACCACGATATGGAGTGGAGATGGAGCACGACTCTGAGGCTGGTGGGAGTACATCTCACACTGCAGATGGCTTTGCCTCTGCATTATTTGGCGCACCGCCTCCTTCTACGTATCATCCAACATGGGAGCAAGATACATGGGAGCAGCGTACAGGCCCGGCAGATGCACAGTCAGCCGATTTTTTTGATCCATGGGCAGCCAGTACAGATACGCAGCACATGTATGCAGATAGTCCGGGTGGAGGATATGAGGATATGGGAGAGGAGAGTGGAGAGGAGGACTTAGGAGATGTGAGTCCTCAGGGGCAGATACAGAGGCGTATGCAGCCGCACCGGGAGGGCAAAGGTGTAGCGGCTCCTAGGTTGTCTCTATCCGGAAGGAAACGACGAGGATGATGGCAGAGTTTTTTTAATTATGATGTAGTTCTGACTGTAGTATTTTATGTTTGGGATTGTTTCATTTTATGTTATTTGTACTTTACATTGCGTCATTGTTATTTTGCGTCATTTTTATTTTGCGTCATGTTTATCTATTCGTAGGAAAACACCTCAGTAGTTTCATTTTTTTTAAGTATGCTACAAATAAGTATAGTTATAAAATAATTTAACATAGTTTAACAATACAATTAAATTTCAACAATACAATCAAAAGCGCTATTAAATGCTCATAACTCATTTCTTGTAAGCAAAATAGTTCACACAAGCAAAATAACAATTTTATCTGCTCCTACCACGACGTCTCAATAAACCTAACAAACGACTAGCTGTACTGGTATGAGCTGCAGGTGCGGCATTACTTGTAGAGGCTTGGCAACTAGATGATTGACTCGGAGGAGGAGGGGGTTGTGTTCTACCAGTAGCTTCAGCAACAACTCTAGCATTTTCTCTTTCGTTGTGTTCGTTTATAGCATCTGAATATAACAACGCAATTCAGTTAGTAATGTATTAAAAACTGCATAAAGAAATTTCGTAGAATGCTACATACCTGCCCTGCGCATGTCAGAAACAGAACGGCGAGCCCGATTTCCTGACGGTCGCCTACCAGCCATCTCGTCCATGGTCATTACAATACGCTTGTGTCTCCTCCTTCCCTTTCTTATCCATCCTTCTGAAGGGAGTATTCTATCACCGACATATGTAGGCCACTCATGCTGATCAGGATAAGAATGGAAAGATCCACCCCAAGTGGCAGTAAGGTAATCAGTACGATACATGTCTGCGACATAGTGATCCTCGCAGTAGTTCCTCACTCGGCATACCGCCATCACGTGACTGCAGGGTATGTGACTTAGTTGGGGTCCTTGGCATGTACAGGTTACCGCCCTTGCATCTCCGAATTTAACCACATACTTGCAAGCCCTCTTCACAAACGCCATAGTGCCATCTGGTTTACGGCTGGTAGGAACGTACTCATTTGGATTTTGCACTTCGAATTCTGTTCCATCATTACCCATCGGGATCACGGTCATAGTTGCACCTTTGTCCCTGTGTCGTCTTAGTTTCTCCTCCACCCTTGTTGAAAATGACTGGTTCATCCTTATTAATTCTGCAGCCTTAGCACGCCGTTCCTGAAACCAGGCATTTAACTTGTAGAATGTGTCCTCTACAACTGCAGCCACAGGTAACATCCGGCTTTGCTTGAATACTGCATTCAGCGACTCGGATCCGTTGGTGGTCATAATTCCCCAACGCCAACCTCCATCACGGGATTGATATATTTTCTCGTATGCTGGATCTTCGTTGACATCTCGGGGATTAGTTTTGCCCACCTTCATTAAGTAGAGATTTGCCTTTGGCATGTACTACATAAAAAATTAGGAAATAGAATAATGTAAGTAAACAATTGTACTAAAAAAAATTGTTTTCTTAAAGTACAGTAATATATGTAAACAATTGAAATACATGTACCTTTGCAAAACCGCTAGTCATCTCTACCACCCTTCTCGGCTTTTTCTTTCTGCAATTCCATCTAAATGTATCAGTAACCCACTTGTCACCCCCGGTTGCCTTGGAAAGGTTCTCCGCAACGTGTTGCATACACAACCTGTGAACACACTGGCCAGTACGGGTTGACCAACCGTAATCTTCACGATCAAAAACATATTTTATTCCTTTGTGCTGGTCTGATATCACACAGAAAAACTTTCCTTCCCCAATCACCCGTCTTCTTAAAAACTGCATAAAGAATCCCCAGTTCTCGCCGTCCTCTTTATGAACAATTGCAAACGCCAAAGGCAACAGCTGGTTCTCAGCATCATATGCGCATGCTATGAGTAGCCTCCCCTCGTAACGTCCAGACATGAAGCATGCATCAATGCTGATAACAGGTCTGATGTATGGCACAGCTTGGATACAAGCACCAAAAGCCCATGCTATGCCCTTTAATTGTTTAGCTCCCTCTATTAGTACTCCGTCTTTATCAAAAAAAGGGCCATGCCATCGCTCATATACGGTGCCGACATTTGTACTTGCCATGGCTTGGAGCAATGGTGCCAGATAGCCATATGAATCCTTCCAACTACCGAATATTCTGCAAACCGCAAGTTCACGACCTCTCCACAGCCTGTTGTATTTTGGGATTACATATTTGTATTTGTGTCTGACGGTCATAGCCACCGCCTTGATACTCATCGATGGATCCAACTTAATGTCCTCCTCAATTGCATCGGCAATTAGTGATGCCGTCAGCTGCGCATGGTCTGTCCTTGTGGACGCAGACTTGCATGTATGAGGTGGTTCACACTTCTTAATCATCCATGCTTCTCCTGAACCCGCAGGGGTTGCAAAAAGGCGGAACTCGCAGTGCGGGTGAGTTTTACATAGCACAACTAACCTTGTTCGGTCCCTTTTGTGTAATATACATTCCCAGTTACCGTGAACATGAGTCTCATTTATTTTCTTTACAAGTTCGTCTATGTTGGTATAAAGTTGCCCTGCGGCAAGTTCTTTATTGTATTCAACACGAGGACCAAAGAAACTAATGTCTGCCTCTTCGAAAGCTGTGGTGTCATTGAATGTGGCAACCAGATGCTTATTCCCCCGACCTCTAATCGGGAATTTTTCTGCCCTGGACAACCCTGGTACATTTGCATCACCATCTGATAAGTCATCAGCTTCCCAAACCCCTTGGTATTCATCCCCCGTTTCCATTTCCCTTTCTGGTACGGCATCAATAGCATCTACATCAATATCAATATCAGTTCGATTAACCGGTACCGGTCCTGACTCTGGCATAGTTGGAAATCTAGGGATTATGGGTGTATGTCTCGGTGGTGGTGGTAACTCTTCAGTATTTTCTGGGGAGTTGTGGTACCCCTGGTTGTCATAAGGAGAGTGTTGGTGGTACCCCTGGTTGTCATAAGGGGAATGTTGGTGGTACCCCTGGTTGTCATAAGGGGAGTGATGATGGTACTCCTGGTTGTCATAAGGGGAGTGCTGGTGGTACACCTGGTTGTCATAAGGGGAGTGCTGGTGGTACACCTGGTTGTCATAAGGGGAGTGCTGGTGGTACACCTGGTTGTCATAACCTAAAGGTCCAGCCCCAGCCGCACTTGAAGGTCCAGCCCTAGTCCGGGGAACCCTCTTTGAATATATGTCCATTACCGGGACCCCACTTGCCGCAAATTGAGTGTATACAACTCTCCACAAATTTGCATCTGTTATTGGAAACTTCACAAAGTAAGGTCTACCCCCCCCCCCCCACGTGAGTTGTCAATCCGTGTAGCCAATTCTATTTCATACCTGTTGGGGTTTACAGCAGTCTTTTCGTATATTAGCTGCTTCAGTTCCTCAAATGTGGTATTTTCATTAACCTCGAAGCCAAATGCGACCTCTTTCGTGTAATGCACGCCATCTTCACCTCTTTGTAGCTTGCCGCCCACATGCAGTGCAACTAACATCTTTTTCTTAACAAACTACATTTAAAAAATAATTTTATGAATATTAAAGTAATTATTCATAAATTAAAACGGGTACAATAATCTAATTACAAAATAATTAAAAAAACTGCTACTTTTGCTACAGTAATTGTAATAGTTAAAGTAATGTACATTAGCAACAGTTACCGTAATAACTAATTTAGTAATACAACAATTACACTTACAGTAAATGAAACAGAAAATAATTAAAAAAAAATACCTGTTACAGTAAAATTCTTCTTCAATCGTCAAATAAATCGCCTTCAATCGCTAAATGAATCGGCTTCTCTCAAATAGTAAAATGACAGGCTTACACTGAATGATGGAATGATGAGAGAGAAAAATAGGCGTAGAATGACGGGAGAGAAGAATAAAGAATGGAGCTGAGAAGAACTCCAATTTATATATTATATATATTGGTGGATCACCAATTATTTAATATACTGTTGGATCACGGATTCGAATGTAGCTCAGAAAAACTCCAATTTATATATTATATATATTGGTGACACCAATTATTTAATATACTGTTGGATCACGCGTTCGAATATTTTAATATTTTAATTACGGTTAGGAATTTAATATTATTAAATTCCTATTGATCGGTAATATTATAATATAAACGGACCGCCCAGCGGTTTCGTTTTTGTTTTTAATGTTGAAAAGATTGAATATTATAATATATATGGACCTAATGTCACGGTAAAGTTTAAAGAATAAATAATAATTTAATAAAATAAGAATTTAATAATTAATAAAATAAGAATTTAATAATGGAATATTTTATAGTTAATGACCCGCAGGTTTGGTTTGGGCATGGACCGCCCGTTCCCGGGGCGGTTTGGTTTTGAGCATGGACCGCCCGGAAATGGGGCGGTTTGGTTTGAGCATGGACCGCCCAATATTGGGGCGGTTTGGTGTTGATCATGGCCCGCCCAGAATTTGGGCGGTTGGGGCATCAATAAAAAAAAAATTAAATCGAGGGCATTCTTAAAATTTTCTATTTTTTTTTGGGTATTAATAAAAATGGCCGCAATATGAATGACATCCACACATTTAATATTTATTCATAACAAAAAATACTTTTTTTTATTCTACAAGTATTTGATATGTGGATTTATTAATGCTACTGTCTATATATCGGTTGATGTGCTTACATTAATATATTAACATAACTCTTGAATAAATAACTTATAATAGAATAAAATACCACTACACATTTGATATTTTATTAAGGTTGTATTTGATATTTTAGATTTAATAATTAGTTACTACTGAAATATATCAATGTGGTACAATGTTCAAAATAGCTAAATAGAGCACGGCTAAATTATAGCTTGCTACAGTGGCGCAATAATGAAACTATAGTATTATGGCACGATAATTGCTATTTATAACCTTGATTTAATAAAAAATAACCTTTTGATTTTTACTATTTTTGGATTGTTTTAGTGTTTGTAAAATACCCACTTTCTAATTCAATTTTGGTGATACCGAATCGAACGTCAAATTATTCGGTTGACTGAATTAAATCTAAATAATTTGCAAATTTTACGAATATTTCTCGAATTTTACGAATTATTCGCAAACTTTTTCCAAATTTTTTCCAGAACATTTTTTTTTGCTCTCTTGCAGGACTGAGATCTCTGATCGAGATAACTCCGAGTTATTTTTAAATTATACCCGAATTATTCCCTAATCATGAATTTTTTACCTCGCCGAACCGAACCCGAATAATTTATTTGTCACTATGTGCAGTTTCCTTTACCAAGTACAGTTTGTAACACTGTGAATGTCACATAGTATCTGTGGATCTAGGCATGGAAAAAATCCAATTGATCCGGTGGCTCGGTCATACCATCTGACCCGTCCATTATCCGATGAATCCGATACTGTGATGGACCAGGTAAGACTGGGCTTAAACCGAAGCCCACAGACAGCCCATTGGGCCTATATGTTAATACAACGAGCACTGAACTGTCGAGGGTTTTACTTTGCACGTCTCACGTCCTTTCCTCACTTTCGCTCTGTCACTTTCTTCATTTTCTCTCTTTCGCTCTCTCTGCTTCACTCCGCCAGATCGCCGAGGCCACGACCACAGATCGCCACCGCTCCGCAGCCAGATCGCCGCCGTTCCGCCAGATCGCCGCCAGCAGCATATCATCACCACCGCCCCATAGTTTCAAGTGCTGAGTACAGACACGGTACACCTTCTATTTCTTCTAAGCTATATAAATTGTTTGCAGTGCTGTCGGAAACTCGCCATTACCAACTGGATCAAAAGAGAAATGGGTAAAATCGAATGCTCTTATGTATACCCGGAAGGCCGGAACAATGGAAAGAAATGGCCAGAAAATAAAGGTCTAAAGCATTTTTGGTACAAATACTGATTCTAAACATTAAAGGAAAATTTTAATAATTGCGGTGACAGTTGGCAAATTTCTCTTCAAGTGAGCTTTATTATATTTCCAGTAATTTTAACACTTTAAGAATTCAATTACTTAAAAAGCATGATGTTTAGAAAAATGTCAAAACTTCTTTTAGCGGTTCAGCCTCTTGAGCAGTTAGTTATCTTTCCCAAATTAATGCTGTTTAGGGTAAATGAAAATTAGTTTTGTAACACTGAAATCATCGGAGTTTCTGAAAATAAAATTAACCAATGCACTCTTGGTATTTATTCATAAAATTCTGATTTTCTATATGCAGACAATACACTTTACGAAGTTCTAATCAGTGACACTATTTTACATCTTTTATAGGTAACTATTATATTCACTTGTCAGTTTACCACTAGTTATCATTTATGATATATTCCTGTTAATCTAATTTTCTTTCCTTCGTTTTTCTGTCCCTCTTTCAGCATGCCAAAAGATGAAGCTATATGCTGCTAATGAATTGTAAGCATCAGGGCATCATCTCTATTTTACTCTTTGTTAATTAGGCTGAACTCTCGTTGTGAGGTACCCATGGCCTCCGACAGGCACACATACACACACTTATTCAATGGATTATGGACTTTACAAGCTTTGTACTGTAGTCATATGTTCAATTCTTCTCATATTTTCCCGAGTATTACAGATTTTCAGTCTTGGCATGTTTACAACATTCTGATGGTACACAGCAATAATAATAGACCTGACGGATTTTGTGTCAACAAATGTTACTTGTTAGTAGGCTTGTGTCAATCGGTTGTTGCTTTGTTTAACAAAAGCTGTAAAGTGTTTTCTTCTTCAAGAAAGTATAAGTGTGTTTGCTATAATTCTTATGTTGCATTGTTTTTCAGGTACAACAGAGGGTGGTTTTACCACAGGGATTTGTGAGCCCAGCTAAAGAGGCTCAAAACAGCTCTTCCCAACATCATAGCTGTCATGGGCATTGCTGAAGCACTCAAGATGAAGCACCCCGTTGCTGGCCAATGGGTCAAGCAGTTTAAGCAAGCTTTGGAAGCATCCGAAGATGTGCTTGATGAGTTGGAGTACGAAAAGTTGGAGAATATTGTCACCAATATTCTCCAACTTTTTGTACTCCAACTCATCAAGCACGTTGGAAGCATCCGAAGACGTGCTTGATGAGTTGGAATACAAAAAGTTGGTGAATATTGATGACAATATTTTCCAACTTTTTGTACTCCAACTCATCAAGCGCTTTGGAAGCATCTGAAGACGTGCTTGATGAGTTGGAGAATATTGATGACAATATTCTCCAACTTTTCGTACTCCAACTCATCAAGCACGTCTTCGGATGCTTCCAAAGCTTGCTTAAACTGCTCGACCCATTGGCCAGCGTCGGGCTGCTTCATCTTGAGTGCTTCAGCAATGCCCATGACAGCTGTGATGTTGGGAAGAGCTGTCTTGGGCCTCTTTAGCTGGGCTTTGTTGTCACCTGGCAGCATATGGTTGTGCAAGGGCAAGTAAGCCGTGTTGACAAGGTTCTCAACAACAGCGGCAGCACGGTGGAAACAGTCGAACTTGCCATGGTTGAAAGAGAATATTCTGGAAGAGCATTCACTGCCACATTTTGTACTCCATCTTTAGAGCTAGCAAAGGATGTGGTGGAGGTTTTGAAGTTGTACTATCATTTACCAGCAGGTTTGTTGGTATGCTTTAGGTTTTGTAGCATATTTCCTCAAGACCATTTATTTGATAAAAAATATTTGATTAAAATGTGGATTGCTTCGGGTTTCATCCAGCAACAATCATGTCAGGAAGAAAGACCTATTGGAGATGATCACTTCAATCAACTTTTGAGAAAATCATTCTTTGAATGTTCTAAATCATGGGAAGGTGAAAGGTATATTATGCATGATTTGATGCATGAATTGGCCCGGAATGTTTCAAATGGAGAATGTTGTAGAGTGGAATCTATTGAAATCCCGATTACCATACCTAGCACGGTACGGCATGTGTTTGTATTTGAAAGTGACATTGACAGGGTTTCTCATCTTGGAAATTTATGCAGCTTGGTTATAACCAATTCGATGCAAGAAATTAGTACTGATATGGATTTATATGTTCTTCCATATAATCTAATTAAGAAAAGATTATGTTTATTGAAAATATGTAGATCCAAATATTGTAAATTGCCTGAGGAGATAAGCCATTTGGTACACCTTCACTACCTATCCATTGAACCACATTATGTCACTCAATCATTTGAGTACTCACTCCCTGCTTCAATTTACAAACTTTACCATTTGCAAGTAGAGTTTCCAACGTGGATGCTTCCTAATCAGTGTTGGCGAAAATTCATCCTATTTGGAAATTGAAACCACCAAAATGACCAATCTACTTAGGTTGTGTCACATGAGGCTTCCTAAGGACAAAATACAAACCATTCATGAAATCCACAAGTTGATGTATCTCCAAGAATTAACATTTTTGGTTGGACAAGAGAGTGGTTATCATATAAATGAATTGGGCACACTAAACAATCTTCGACACCTTTCCATTAAAAAAATTGAGAATATATTAGGGAATCCTCTTGAAGCTAAGGGTGCCAACCTGCTAGTGAAGAATAATCTAATGTCACTCTCCCTTGAATGGACCGAAGGAAGAAGTCATTATAACCCCGAGAAAATCATTGATAACCTTCGACCCCATCCAAATCTCATGGAATTGATAATTATAAAGGCCTAAGATCTCCTAGTTGGATGGAGTTATATGCCCCTTTCTCTAATTTAATTTAGAATTGATAATGCGGGCTTGATTTCTCTTCCAAATTTGTACCAAAGTTCTGGTAATAATGCTCCTATACCTGATACGACCCTGAAATCATCACTAAGAGTAGTGCAGATACAAAGATGCCCAAACTTAATATCCTTGGGATTTTTGCAGCAAGAAAACCTAGATTTGCAAGGTGTTGAGAAATTAACCATCAATCAGTGTGAGATATTAGTGCACCTGCCAGTTCATGGGTTTGGGAACTTACTGTCCTTGATATGCTTAGCTTTAAGAGATAACCCAAAACTGGTTGAAATGAATTTTAAAGATGTTAACCAAGGGAGCAACTTGGCGTCTTTAAAGCTCTCCTATCTTGATATTGATCACCTCTCTCTCCTTCTTATCGAACCACTAAGTAGCCTAAAATCTGTTAGTAAACTGATGGTCTCAAATTGTTCAATGAAAGAGGCCTTACCAGAACAATGCCTGCTGCAGAACAGCAGTACCCTCTGTTGGTTAACAATCCTTAATGCGAGTACGCTGCTGTTATTACCTGCTACAATGGCGAGGCTCACTGCCCTTGAATTTCTAGAAATCTGGAAAGCTGTACATTGAATGCCGTCGATTTACTGCTTAATCTGGAATGTTCACCCAGGGTTACCCCCCATTTTTTCAAAGTTCAAACCATTGAGAAGCCTGAGATTTGTAAGCTGATTGATGTCTCAAATTCATCACCTGGAGTTACCTTCCATACATGCTGTACGTAGGATAATGCTTCATAATTTACCAAACCCGTATTACTAAGGTACATTATTTTCCAATTTTTGAAACCAATTAAAGGTTCTCACAATAGATTTATTAATTTTTTTTTTATCAGTATTTAGCCTCTTCTCATTTTAAACTTCAGAACAATTTTGTAGATTTTTCTACTATGATTTACGAATTTTTCCCTTAAAATGGGGACCATACTAAACTGAAATTTCAGATGTGATTTACGAATAATTATAGATGCAGGCATATAGATCGACTTTCTTTTTTCTAATGAATCATGAAATGTAAACTTATTGCAGTGACCTTGTTTCTGGGTGATTGGGTTAAGATAGGTTCATGGGGTTCATTTCTGTGACACCAGATCGGCTGGTCTAATTATGTTTTGATACAATTAGTATTTCATATGATTGAGGAAGCCTTGATTGTTAAACCGTACTCTCATCAGGGATGTGTGATAGTATTTGTTACTTTGTTGCACCTATTCTTCAGGGGCATGCCAGTAAAAACCATGGTGCTAATCAGTTTAGATCATTAAAAAGTTACCACCAATCTTCGAGGCACTAGTTGATATTTTGAGCTCTCTTGTTGAATGAAAAGATATATTATGTGCACTCGTCCCTTGCCGAGTTGTTTTAGTTTAAAAAGGATCGCATCACTAATTCTTTGATACACTAGTTGATATTTTGACCTCTTAAAGGCTTATAAGTTGTAATGTCTTCCCTTTCGTTTATACAGGTGATGACCAATTGGACAATGCTCAAACTGCAGCTGGTATAGTTCAGAGGAAAGAAGGCTTGTAAGTTGTACCACTGGACATGATTGTTATTTTTTGGAAATTCCTTTAATCAGGACCTTGTGCTATGTTATTTTCTACTAAAATTAGGATGCACCGGTGTTGAATATTGATTTAATAGTTGAGTTAGTGATTCCATAATTAGGAGCATAGAGTCTATATTTAGTACATGTTATAGCATTTTCAGCACAATTCACAGCAGGGGCATTTTTGGAAAAATAGATGTTATATTTAGATTAAATTGTATATGCAGAAAGTAGTGGGTGGTTATTGTTTAGGTATAGAGTAGTGCTTTAAATACATATGAAATTCTGTAATTTGTTGTTTGAGAAAATACAATTGAGCATTTTGAGAAATCACTTTTCTATTTACCAACAGTTTTCTGTTTACCAGTATTTTATATTTTTATGTCAACAGTTTCTCTATACTAGTTTGTATGAGAAAACGATGCTGTATATAGTCGAGTTTCAAACAACTGATACATCCCTATGTAGGGATAGTTTATTTTGGTGGAAAAGATTCATGTAAACCGCATCCCTACCTACGGCGTGAGTCCGTATGTGCCTCTATGAGACTACAAGGACAACTTGTGATAAAATTGGTCTTTACATCAAGGTACTTCTCACTTGATTTATTTATTCTCTATTTTCATTTTCTTTATTTGTTGCTTAGTTGTAAGAGGTGCTTTTTACCTGTCCTCCAGCAATAAACAAGATAAGTTGGAAACTTGGATTACAACCATGCTGGTTATTATTTCAATCATGGTTTGTTTGCATAATTTAGCTCAAATTGAGACTTGACCGAATTTCAAAATTTAGGATTTGCCTAATGTAAAATTAGAATAAATTCCACCTTAATTGCACATTGAATTATTGAAAACTTACAAACCTTGTTTGGCATTAAACTAATGCTTGTTGAGAACCTTTTTTTTTCTGATACATAAACAACCCACTGAGCAAACACTATTTTTACTTTGACCTCAATTTGCATGCCTTGTGTGGATTGTACTAAAACAGCTAATTCCTTCACATACAGGTTTATCTGAGATGACAGTGTAATTTTCCTTAGCTGCCCTCCAGCTAGTGAGAAAATGTTTGTCAAATCAGCAAGGTGATTTATCAAAGTAACTTATTATGCTTTCACCCTTTTAGTTTATTTTTTATATCATCACATACAGCTATTTGATTGATTTTTTCCCCCCTTGAATTAGGACATATGAAGGATGTCTAGAAATGTGCAATGAACTGAGCCATACAGACCCAAGCTTCAAAGTTAATGATTTGCTCAGTGCAATACAAAAGCGCCGAGAATCGGCTGATACATTTTTTAGGTAAGTTAACATACATTTGAAATAGTGTATAAAAAAGTAAACAGCTTGTCTTTTTTGCATGTTGATAATTTTTAACAATTAACTAATGCAGAGACCGTATACATTTCTCAGCACTGTGAGTGTGATACTGGTAATAGTGATTTCAAGGTGATAAGTGAGCAAAATGGGAACCTTTTCAGTATTTGGGTGATCTCATGACCGAATTTTCAGTATGTAAATGTCATCTCATTAGAGGTTGTTGATAGATTTAATAGCAGTTCAAAATATTTACAATAAATCAGCCTAGTTGTTGTAACTTTATTGTTTCTTTGTAATGCCATAAGTTAATTAGACTGCCAATTGTAAACATTCTTTACATGATAATTGAAGTGATTTGTTAAATAATTTGTTAAACCTTTTTTTGCATAATAAGTGAAGTGGCTTCATGCAATTAATCTGAGTTATGTGGAGAAATGCTTTTCAAATGTGGGGGCAGATAAAAATTGTGCAATCTTTTGGGGAAGAATTCTCTGTATTATATATCTTGTACGAATTTTGTGTATTTTTTAATCTAAATATTAAATTATAATTGACAAAAAATTTGGTCGCCATGAACACAAAAAATTGTAGTACTCGGATTCTATTTTGTTTAAGTTAATATGACCATTTTCTGTAGATACTTCTGTACTAATTTATATTACATTTTTTTAATACTGAGCTTAATATTTGTTAACTAAATGAAGATTACAAAACCAAAATTAGAGTAGAAATTTCAATAACTCATGCTCTGTAATTCCTATTCAACAATTCTTTGAAATTATATTTACCAGAATTGTCAATTTACATGTGAAAAAAAAATTAATAATAATTACAATGTTCTGAAATCAGACGGCGAAATTACTGATTGCACCACAGAAAAATACTGGTACAAATAGTTCCCCAAAATATCAGGAACTTACTGACCTAAAAAAACAAGAAATTAAATTCATTCAACCACCTCCATGATCATGCTAAGTTGTTTCCTGAGAGCCCTCGGGCCCTTTTTACCCGGCATACGTGCCTTCTTCACCGCCTTCACTGACGATCTGGTCCCACTAACCATCACTGTATTGTCATTAATTCTTTGATTCAACTTTGCATTCTCATTCAATTGAATTGAATCCGGTGCCACCCGGACCCTCCTGATACAGCTACTGGTACTGGTACGCCGCCTTGAATTAGAATTAGAATTAGACTGTGCCAATGCAGAGCTTGCCTTCACTGCCAAGGCCGCCATATCGATACCAGACAACACATTTCCTAACATGGAAATAGGCAGCATGAAGTACAGTTGTCCTGGCTGAAGCAACTCGGTGGGGCCCACTGCGGTTATCTCCGAATCAAAATAGAGATTATCAGAGTTGCAGAGGAAATGGGTTTCGCCGGTGTTAACTGACGGGTCGGATGCTGAGACAGAGGTGGTGAATTCTCGAAGAGACCCGTCGGGTGTGATGACTCGCACCGTCGGCTGAGACGAGCACTTCATGTTTTCAGTTGAGGTCGTTAATCCCATGAACGATTGATTGCTTGGTTTTGCTTGTTTGCTATATAGAGAGAGAGAGAGAGAGAGAGAGAGAGAGAGAGAGAGAGAGAGAGAGAGAGAGAAGAAAGAAACAGAGGGAGATGAGAAATGAATTAACACGGTAGTTTTGGAGCGGTGTATATAATATATAACAGATAGTGGGGTTAAGATTGTTTAACAGAGTAAATTTAACTTCATGCAGCACACTAACTGTATTCAGTCCTGTTTTGATTTTGTAGTCATTGTTCTGCATGAAGTTAAAACTACTCTGTTAAAAGGTAGAAAGGAAGTGGAAAACCTGTGGATGGTGCTTCTGATGCGCGTGAGTATACTCTGCGGTACCTTACTGTGTGGAATAACTTCGATGCACGTTCAATTATAGATAATTCCTTTAAGATTAGTGCCAAGTTAAAACGAACTATATAGATTTCATTCTACACAGTAGGGTACCGTTCGGAATGTGAATCCCTTATGAGGCTTTGACTGGAGCTTGCCATGTAACAGCTGATGCAGCATAAAGCAGATAACTTTATTATCCTTTCCTTTCTAGCTGTTATCTGGCCTGTTACTTCTCTCCCCGTCTAGAACATACTGGAGGTCTCCATTTATTATCTCTCCTCGGTTTATCCGCTTTTTGCGGTAAAAGCGCTCATCTTTTCTGACCATCCGTTCATTGTAAATGGAGAGGTTGTTCAATAGTCAAAAAATTGACCTCGGTGGAATGGAAGCTTCCTTTATCCACATGCCTTGGCCAAGAAGCAAATTGACCTTCCACTTGTGGGTTGACTGGAGACCTGAAGTTTCTCTAGTGCATGTATTCCTGTTTTTCTGGAAGCATTAAATTATTCCGAGGGCGTCTGATATTAAATACAGAGCTATCAATGGAAGATTATTTATTTTCCTATCTTTTAAACATGAATCAAACCGAATCGAATTTATTGCCGTTTGAATTTGAATTTGAATTTGAATAAGATTTGAATTGAACTGGTTTAATTTGTTTCCGATGAACTAACTTTGAATTGAATTAATTGCAAACTATAAATTTTTCAAATCGAAATTAATCGAATTACAAACTACAATTTTTTTTGACAACTTTAGCTATACCGGTAGTTTATGTATTAGTTTCTTTCTCAGAGAACAAAATTTACACGGTTTCCTTTTACTTTTTACGACCAGTTCAAAATTCTCTTACTTTTTACACTACTGGATTGATTAAAATCACTGCATGAACTTAGTCAAATGGAACTTAATCCATTGTTAATTTGTTACGCTGCTGAAATATTTTTCTATTATAAATTAATTACGATTATATTAACAATTTTGCGCTTTAATATAAGTTTAGCTCCTACATTATTATAATATTAATGGTTGAATACATTAATTACATTACTTGAGATTCGAACCTAAATAGTTCACGAATCAATTTCGAACGAATTATACTTAGTTTGATTTTAATTTGAATAAGATTCAAACCGAACTGATTTGATTTGTTTCATAACGAACTAATTTCGAATTGAATTAATTGTGAATTTTTTTCGAATCAAACTCAAATCGAATAACAAACTACGAACTTTTTGTGCAACCCTATATGTCAGCGATACATATACTTTTTTGAATAATGTTTAGATCTCTGAACCATCATTCTCATCTAACTAATTCAACCGCTGGTTGTAACGCACATTTTCTAAACGCTATTTAAAAGAAAAAATCAAATTAATTTGTATAAATGGATAAGACATCCAACACAATTCCAATGCAAATTTTTCTAACACGTGAGAAATTAATACACTTCTTTATTTTGGAGGTAATAATGTACATATAATATTAATGAAATTAACCCGACGCAAGTTATGTCCTTATTATAATATGAGTAGGTTTAAAATGTTTTATTAATTTTGTGCTCTATCATATCTTAATATCATTATTTTTGTTTTCAAAGTTAAATAATTAATCCGAATTATTCAACATAATATTCATATTAAAACATGTTTGGATAACAAATTTTATATTTTTTTGTATATTTTTTAACTAATTGTTTTGAGAGGTACATACAAAATTACTATTTTTGAATAGTCGAGAATCTTCTAAAAATAATAATTTTGTACCGATCTTAAGAAATAGCAAAAAAGTTTCGAAACATATAAAATTTTGTATCCAAGCATATTTTAATATGAAAATTATATTGAGCGGTTCGAATCAACTATCTAAATTTTAAAAATAGATAACGATATTGGAGCATGATTAGGCACAAAACCAATGAGATATTTTAATCCTATTCAATATAATATTATAAAATTAACCCCATGATTAAATTATGAGAAATTTAGATATATGACAATAATAACTTAGTCAATTAGATATTTACCTAACTATCAAAATTTTAAATTTAATTATTTCTTCATTCAAACTCATTCATTTTATTTATTCATATCCTCCATCTAGTAATAATCAATTAAAAACACTAATTAATACTTTAAAAAATGACATTTTATCTATACTTTCAGATCTTTGTTGCGCTCCTCCTCCATTCCTTTTGCAGATCACTAATTCCATGAAATCTGACTCATGATTAAATTTCATGAATCATTTGTCAGATGCATGAAAACTACCCATGTCTGTAAATTCTCTACTAATGTGGATTTACAGCATCTAGATTCTTGAAATTATTAGAATTTTTAATCTAATGTGGCAGTTTTCAATCAAGTTTCAGAAATGTAGAAGAGTTTCTTATTTAGAAATTATATAATAAAATTCTTACTAAGAAACTGTTTATAAACTCCATGCTAACTAAATTATTGACTCAAATTGTTTTTCCTTTTTAATTTGTTGTTGACGTGACTTAATAGAAATTCTAAAATTAATTTTAAAAATATAAAAGTTAAAAACTTTAAAAATCTTAATTTCTAAAAAATAGTTAATAATTATTTAGATACTCAGTTAAGTTTTACATATACACATTAAAATCTATGTATACATTAGAAATAATTATATATATATATAATCCGAATCTAAATCTCCTATACAACAACTATGATGTCAAATTGTACAAATAATTGTCAACCAAAATACATAAAATATCCACAGAAAAATCATGAATCAGGGTTTCTGGTACAAGAAAGTAATAATTTCTGATAAATATCTACTACAACTCATTTCAGCATTAACCCGTTCCTTCAATGGCGCTAAGTCTCTTCCTGACAACCCGTGGCATGTCGGCCCCATCCTTGCTGGCTTATGAGCGACTGACAGCCGGGACCCACTAGCCCACAACGTGTCCTCATTTATTCTCTGGTTTAATTTTTCCTTCTCTTCCTGTGGTCGAAAACTAGGTCCGACCTGACACATGTAGCCTTCTGAATTCTGATCACCTTACCAGTATGTTTCTTCGGATGTGAAGGTGCCAATGCAAGCTCGCCTTCGATCACTGCCAAGGTTTCCATGTCAGCAGATGACAATTCTTCGGTTGGACTAGCTAGCTCGTCGGGGCCCACGGCTGCTAGGAAAATTCATTCAACCACCTCTATAATCATGCTAAGTTGTCTCCTCAGAGCCCTCGGACCCTTTTTACCCGGTGTACGCGCCTTCTTCACTGCCACTGACGATCTGGTCCCACTAACCATCACTGTATTTTCATTAATTCTTTGATTCAACTTTGCATTCTCATTCAATTGAATTGAATCCGGTGCCACCTGGACCCTCCTGATACCTCTACTGGTACTGGTACTGGTACTGGTACGCCTCCTTGAATTAGAATTAGACTGTGCCAATACAGAGCTTGCCTTCACTGCCAAGGCTGCCATATCGATACCAGACAACACATTTCCTAACATGGAAATAGGCAGCATGAAGTACAGTTGTCCCGGCTGAAGCAACTCAGTGGGGCCCACTGCGGTTATCTCCGAATCAAAATAAAGATTATCAGAGTTGCAGAAAAAATGGGTTTCGCCGATGTTTACTGACGGGTCGGATGCTGAGACAGAGGTGGTGAATTCTCGGAGAGACCCGTCAGGTGTGATTACTCGCACCGTCGACTGAGACGAGCACTTGATGTTTTCACTAGAGATTGTTAATCCCATGAACGATTGATTCCTTGATTTTACTTTTGCTTGTGAGTGAGAGAGAGAGAGAGAGAGAGAAGAAATGTGAATGTTTAAGGAAGAAGAAAGAAACAGAGGGAGATGAGGAATTAATGAACACGGTAGTTTTGGAGCGGTGTATATATAATAGAAAAAGATAGAATTGAAATGATAAACCTGGAATTCTTATCTCCTAAGGTAACTCAAAATTTGTGTATAGATCTGGACCGTCTAATCTGCTTCCGCACTAATATTGAAGAGCTGATTCAGAACAGACGGTCCAGATCTAAATTGAAAATTTGTGGTACTTCAATATATATTGACTCCTAAACCTGGGGATGGGATTTTGGCGTTGAAATGATAAACCTGGAATTGTTATTACCTTAGGTAACTCAAAATTTGTGTATAGATATGGACCGTCTAATCTTCTTCATCACTAATATTAAAGAGGCCTGATTCAGATCATACGGTCTAGATCTAAAAGCAAAATTTGAGGTAATTCAGAATATTTGGACTCCTAAACCTGGGGCTGGGGATTTTGGCGTTGACTGGAAATGCCATGTAACAGCCGATGCAAAAACCGGAGAACTTTCTGCCAGTTTATAGCGTTCTGTTACTTTTCTCTCCTTTTAAAACACACTGGAGATCTCCATTTTTGTCTCTCCTCGGTTTATCCGCGTTTTTAGACGAAAAGCGCACAAACTTTACGGTTACTCGGGAAAACAATGGAGAGGGTGTTTTGAGTGGACTCAGTGGAAGCTTCGTTTGTTTCCACTTTATCTACAGGATGCCTTGGAGATCGAAGAAGCTTTTAGCTGGTACTTATTAGAATATTAGTGCTAATAAAAACAAAAACAAAAACAAACCATAGCGCGTCTGAGAAACTGCATGAAATATTCTTTTTGTTCCTATCTGGGGTGGCAAAAAAAAAAAGCTAGTATGGTGTGGCTCGATCGTGACTCGCACCTAATCCTATTCGTTAACAATTTGTTTGTTTCTGAATCTATCCGTTAACGAGTCAGTTCGTCATTAATTCGATCAAGAATTAACGAGTTCAAGCTAGGACCTTGCTTGCTAGTTCGCGAGCTAGCTCGGTTAGATATCAATTTGTAAATTTGTATAAATTTGTGTGCATTTTATATTGTTCAGTTCGGTCCAAAAAGTTCGTAAATTTTATTTTCTTCTTAAAACAAGATTCAATCAGACTCAGCGAGCTAGCTTGTCACTTCACGGGCTAGCTCAGTCCAATTCATGACGATTTCAAGCTGAGATTTTAATTTGGACCTCTAAAATCAGCTCACTTGTAACTCAGACGAACCAGTTTGTAACGAGTTCATACTGAACTCAACTCGTAATAAGCCAGCTTGTTACCACCCCTATTTCTATATTTTAATTAATTCATTACGTACGTATGTCAACGATACATATAATTTTGTCTAAAATGATGATTTCCTTTGTATGAGAAAAATATTTAGTACATATATATTTTATTTCATTTTAATTTTAATTGATAAAAATGTAAATTTAATGAGTGAATCATATATAAAATTTAAAATAAAATAAGACAAGAAATAGATAAAATTTTCTGAACAATAATTAGCATCCATCCTTCTTTATTTAAAATTTTAAACTGATATTATAAATAAATAATAGAGGTCGATTCTTATATTATGGGGAGTGCTATTTTCAGCTAAGTTATTACAATATTGAGCGGTGAAAGAAATTTTTTTCTTCAAATACCTATTTTACTCTTATATTTTCTCTTCATTATGTATCTCAATTAATACAAAGTTAATAAAAAAAAAATTAATAAAGAAAAGTTTCCACAGAAAAATAAAATGTCTAAATTCCACCTCTCTCCTTCCACTATCTCTGTATTCCCTTGCTCCTTCCCATATTCCCTTATTTTCTCCTTAATGATTCAACTAGTGCGTATAATAAAAATAAAAATGAATCAAATATTAGAACTAAAAATAAACTATCAAGAAACGAAATAGAGGGTAATTAAATGAGTGGTGCAAAACCGATTAGTCCCACAAGCAGTCCTAACGGATCAAATATTCAATTTTTACTGATTCTTCGTTGTTCTAATTACAGAAAACACTAAAAAAATTAGCTGACGAGATATTTGGTCAAGACAACAAATCAACAATTAAGGACCTATACAATATTGTCATATCTTCTAAGTGTATTCTGTCCTGTTTACTATAGTCTATAGTAATAATGATATTGATCGATAATATCTCATTTTGATTGGAGATGTACAAATTGTTACATCATAATTCTTTCTCAGTGCATAAAAGCAAAAAAAACATCTTCAGATTGTTTGGTTACATCGTTTTTAATGACAGCTTGCTATGCCACTGTCTTTAGTCTTGGTCAATATTTGATCTCTCCACCACTATTAGAGCGTGTTCTGTGATTTAACTATAATAATTTGATTCAGGAATGTGTTTTATTTGGAATATATATACCCTATAACTTACTGGTTTGAATGAAAAGAATGCATTAAGGGCCTTAATTAATGATTAATATATATACACACACACACACATATTCTAAATGTTGAGTATAAAATATTAATTTCATCAAAACTGTTTTGGTCATTGTAAGATTATTTTTTTATCATCAAAGTCCATAGGCAACCTTTTATTAATTCAAAACAATTACAGTGAATTACTAGTACATTTAGCAGTACGTACCAAAAAATCCCTCCTAAAAATATACAAGTACAACTATGGAACGCCTTCATTCAGTAATTTCCAGAGAAAAACGCGAACTCTTGGCAGCACCCCCTTTTTCCAGATCTTTGTATGAATTGCATTAGTATAATTTAGAGCAGATAGCATGGTGAATTTCTAAAACAGCACATTAATACCTTTCTTTATTCACTTTATTAACTTTTTTCTGGGATTCAGACGTATATTTGTTTTCCTGTAAGAAGTTTTTTCTTTTATTAACTTTGTATTAATTGAGATAGAGTAGAAGGGTAAAATAGATATTTGAAGAGAAAAATTTCTTTCATCGTTCAATATTGTAAAAACTTAGCTGAAAATAACACTCCCCTTATATTATATACACCTTTGCTAGGCAATTACCATGATAAAATATATATAAAAGTATATACGTTTGATTGAAAGATAAGTAAGAAATAAGTTGTCAGGCATTAATAAATTAGATTAAAATGAGTCGAAATAAAAATTTTGTGAAGTCATGTTCAAATTATGTACTTAGCTCAATGTTGTAAATAATGTCCGTTTAGGCAAATTAATCGTGCGGTATGCAGTTGTCGGAGTGTTGGCAGTATTGTAAATAATGGTATGCAGTTGTCGGAGTGATAAAATACCGTTAAGTGATTAATTGAAAATAATTAATAGAGAATAATCGGTCATAATCGGAAGTAATCAGTCAATTAGTCGGAAAAATCCATGACGGTTTGATCACCGCCAACAACTAATTAATCAGACGATTAATTGGTCTAAACGGACCGATTAATCACTTGACGGTACTATGTCCATCCGACAAACACATACCGTTATTTACAACACTGATTTAGCTTATATAGTTATCCATTATATCAAACATTTTATGAATATTATTTTCTAGTTAGATTATCTCTCCTCGGTTTATTCGCTTTTTGCGCGAAGAGCACTCACCTTCTCCGGCCATCCGTTCAATGTAAATGGAGAGGTTGTTTAATAGTAAAAAATTGACCTCGGTGGAATGAAAGCTTCCTTTGTTTACTTGCCCAAGAAGGAAATTTACCTTCCACTTGTGGGTTGACTGGACATCTGAAGTTTTGTAGTGCATGTATCCCTGTTTTTCTGGAAGCACTAAATTAATTCGAGCGCGTCTGATATTAAATACAGAGCTGTCAATGGAAGATTATTTCTTTTCCTATCTTTTATATTCTTTACATATGTCAACGATACGTGAGTCTGCATGCATCGTCTGCATTAACTCAAAAAATCATTTTTCGAGTTAATAGATATCCACTGCTACAAAAATAGTTATTGTACACTGCATACATTGTACATGGATTTGATAATTTTATATAAAAACCGTGTAGAAATTGTAATTATTTGGAAGCTCGAAATATCTATAGAATCTCTACACAGATACTTATTAAAGAATCAGTGTAGAAAGCTTTGAGAGAGTTACACGGACGTTTATTAGGAATTGTACACGGATTATTGTTTAAATAACAGTGTAGAAAGCCTTAAGAAAGCTACACGGATATTTATTAAAGAACCGTGTAAAAAGGTAGAAATTGTATACAAATGTTTTTTTAAATAACAATGTAGAAAGCTTGATAGAGCTACACGGACCTTTATATAAAGAGCCGTGTAGAAATGTAGAAATTGTACACGGTTTTATGTTTAAATAACAGTGTAGAAAGCCTTGAGAGAACTATACGGACGTTTAATAAAGAGCCGTGTAGAAATGTTATTTTAGGGTTTTGGTTATATAAAAGACCTTCTCCTTCCAGCGCCATTTTGATCAATTAATACTCTCTCTCTGTACTGAATGTTGGTTTGATTTATGCGCATAAGGAGGCCGGATCTGAGATCTTTGAAAGTGAGAAGTAAAGAAAACGCCTAAGGTCTCCATCATCAGATATGAGGAAAATCGTTGAAGATCAGTACTAACGCTTCCGCCTAAAGATGTTTGAACATATAAAATTTTGTATCTAAGCATATTTTAATATGTATATCATATTGAAAGGTTCGAATCGACTGTTTAAACTTTAAAAATAGAGATAAAAATATATAAACATGATAGAGCACAAAATTAATGAAGCATTTTAACCCTACTTAATATAATATATTAATATTGAGTACGGATCGGATGACACCGTTTTTTGGTGACATCAGATGACATCGTACACTTTCAAAGTTTTCAAAGTCCAAATAGTCAATCCAAACCGTTCAACATAATGGATATGTTAAAATGTGCTTGCATATCAAATTTTACATTTTTTGGAATTTGTTTACTATTTATTAAGTATTTAACAAAATCACTATATTCATACCGTTGAATTTTTGTACCCATCTTAATAAATAGTAAAAAAATTCAGAAAAATATAAAATTTGATTTGCAAGCACATTTTAACATATCCATCAAGTTGAATGGTTTGGATCGACTGTTTGGACTTTGAAAATGTATGGTGTCATCCGATGTCACCAAAAAACGGTGTCATCTGATCCCTCCTCATTAATATTATGTGGTTCGGAATATTATAAAATTAACCCATGATTAAATTATGAGAAATTTAGATATATGGCAATCATAATTTAATTAGATATTTACCTAACTATCAAAACTTTAAATTTAGTTATTTCTCCATTCAAACTCATTCTTTTTTAAGATTCATGTCACGTACATTAATATAAACGGCTCTAATCTCATTCTACCAAATCAAGTATAGAGCATCTAAATTCCTGAAATTATTAGAGTTTCTAATTTAATATGACAGTTTTTAATTTAGTTTTAAAAATGTGAAAGATTTTCTTATTTAGAAACTATACAATAAAGTTTTCTTATCAAGAAGCTGTTTATAAATTCTATGGCTGACTAAATGATTAGTTCAAAATATTTTTTTTCTTTTTAATTTCTTGCTGACGTAACTTGATAGAAATTTTAAAATTAATTTTAAAAATGTAAAAGTTAGAAATTTTAAAAAACTTAATTTTATAGAAGTTATTAACAGTTATTTAGAAATTCAGTTAAGTTTCAGAAATGTAGATGCTCAAAATGGATCTGAATTCAATGTTAATTCTCTATATATAAGGTGGTTAAAATCTATATACATTAGAAATAATTCTACATATATATAAATATAATCCGAAACTAAATCTCCTATTCAACAATTATGAAGTCAAATTGTACAAATAATTGTCAACCCAAATACAAAACAGAAAATCCACAGAAAAATCATGAATCAGGGTTTCTGGTACAAGAAATTAATAATTTCTGATAAATATCTACAACTCATTTCAGCATCAACCCGTTCCTTCAATGGTGCTAAGTCTCTTCCTGACAACCCGTGGCCTCCTGTTGCTTGTCGGCCCCATCCTCGCTGCCTTACGAGCGACTGGCAGCCGGGACCCGCTAGCCATCTAGCGACTGACAGTGGTGCAAAACTAGGCGTCAATGCAGAGCTCACCTTCATGCCAATGCCGCGCGCCATGTCAGCAGCTTGTCGGGGCCCACAGCTGCTAGAAAAATTCATTCATTCAACCACCTCCATGATCATGCTAAGTTGTCTCCTCAGAGCTCTCGGGCCCTTTTTACCCGGCGTACGTGCCTTCTTCACCGCTTTCACTGACGATCTGGTCCCACTAACCATCACTGTATTTTCATTAATTCTTTGATTCAACTTTGCATTCTCATTCAGTTGAATTGAATCCGGTGCCACCCGAACCCTCCTGGTACTGGTACGCCGCCTTGAATTAGAATTAGAATTAGACTGTGCCAATGCAGAGCTTGCCTTCACTGCCAAGGCCGCCATGTCGATACCAGACAACACATTTCCCAACATGGAAATAGGCAGCATGAAGTACAGCTGTCCCGGCTGGAGCAACTCGGTGGGACCCACGGCGGTTATCTCCGAATCAAAGTAAAGATTATCAGAGTTGCAGAGGAAATGGGTCTCTCTTTGTCCGGTGTGTACTAACGGGTCGGAGGCTGAGACAGAGGTGGTGAATTCTTGAAGAGACCCGTCGGGTGTGATTACTCGCACCGTCGACTGAGACGAGCACTTGATGTTTTCACTGGAGATTGTTAATCCCATGAACGATTGTTAATCCCTTGATTTTGCTTTTGCTTGTTAGATAGAGAGAGAGGAATTGTGATTGTTTGAGGAAGATGAGGAATTAATTAAGACGGTAGTTTTTGAGCGGTGTATATATAATAGAAAAAGAATAGAATTGAAATGATAAACTTGGTATTCTTATGACCTTAGGGAAATCAAAATTTGAGTATAGATCTGAACCGTTTAATCTGCTTTAGCACTAATATTAAAGGGCCTGATTCTAATCAGACGGTCCAGATCTACATTCAAAATTTGAGGTACTTCAGCAATCTTGACTCCTAAACCTGGTGCTGGGATTTTGGCGTTGTAATGATAAACCTGGAATTCTTATTACCTTAGGTAACTCAAAATTTGAGTACAAGTCTGGACCGTCTAATCTTCTTCAGCACTAATATTAAAGAGGCCTGATTCGGATCTTACGGTTCAGATCTAAAATCAAAATTTAAGGTAATTCAGAATATCTGGATTCCTAAACCTGGGGCTGGGGATTTTGGCGTTGACTGGAAATGCCATGCAACAGCTGATGCAAAAACCGGAGAACTTTCTGCCAGTTTATAGCGTTCTGCTACTTTTCTCTCCGTCTAGAAATACTGGAGATCTCCATTTATGATCTCTCTTCGGTTGATCCGCTTTTCGAACCAAATGGAGAGGTTGATCGTGAAACTAAATGGAGAGGTTGTTTAAGAGTGGAAAACTGGACTCGGTGGAAGCTTCGTTTGTTTCTCCCTTTATCTAAAGGATGCCTTGGAGAAGAAGCTTTTAGCTGGTGCTTATTAGAATATTAGTGCTATCACAGAATAAAAACAAAAACAAAAATAAAAACAAACCATAGCGTGTCTGAGAAACTGCATGAAAGATTCTTTTTGTTCCTATCTGGGGTGGCAAAAAAAGCTGGAATGGCGTGGGTCGATCTTGATTCGCAGCTGATTTATTTATTCGCTAACAATTTGTTTGTTTCTGAATCTATCTGTTAACGAGTCAGCTCGTCACTAACTCGGTTAAGAATTAACGAGTTCAAGCTAGAATCTTGCTCACTAGCTTGCGAGGTAGCTCGGTTAGACATTAATTTGTGAATTTGTATGAATTTTTGTGTATTTTATACTGTCCAACTTAGTTCAGCTAAATCCAAAAAATTTGTAAATTTTATTTTTTCTTCTTAAAACAATATTCAATCAGACTCAGCGAGCCAACTTGTCAGCTCGCGAGCTAGCTCGGTCTAGCTCGTGACAATTTCAAGCTGAGATTTCAATTTAGACATCTAAAATCAGCTCGCTTGTAACTCAGACGAGCCAATTTGTAACGAGTTTATGCAGAACCCAATTTGTGATAAGCCAGCTTATTACCACCCGTATTTCCATATATATTTTGTCTAAAGATGATGATTTCCTTTGTATGAGAAAAATATTTAATACATATTTTATTTCATTTTAATTGATAAATATGTAAATTTAATGAGTGAATCATATATAAATTTTAAAATAAAATAAGATGTATCATTCATGTATAGTGGACGACAAATAGATAAAATTTTCTGAACAATAATCAGCATCCATCTTTATTAATTTAAACTGATATTATAAATAAATAAGTTTGAGATAAGTTATAAATAATAGAGGTCGATTATTATATTATATACACCGTTGCTAGGCAATTACCATGATAAAAAATATATATATATAGAGTACGGCTAACGCGCTTCCTCTAGCATATGGGCCGAAATGCTTCCGGCCTAAATTTGAAATTTAAAAATCCAAAAAGTCGATCTGAACCGTTCATCTTCTTCTCCATATTAATATCTGCTTGGAGACCAAATTTTACATTTTTCTGAAATTTTTTACTATTTATTAAGCCATTTTGAAAATCGCTGATCCAACGGTAGCTTCTGATTTTTACTGTTTGGTAAGCCACCGTTGGATCAGCAATTTTCAAAGTGGCTTAATAAATAGTAAAAAATTTCAGAAAAATGTAAAATTTGGTCTCCAAGCAGATATTAATATGGAGAAGAAGATGAACGGTTCAGATCGACTTTTTGGATTTTGAAATTTCAAATTTAGACCGGAAGCAGTTCGGCCCATATGCTAGAGGAAGCGCGTTAGCCGTACTATATATATATATATATATATATATATATATAGAGGTAGGCTAATATACAATCGATTGTTCCTGAGGTTCCGTACAACCAAGTCATTTTCTGATTTTTAAAGTCCAAATGATTGATCCAAACCGTTCATCTTGTTCTCCATATTAATATGTGTTTGGAGATCAAATTTTACATTTTTCTGAATTTTTTTACTATTTATTAAGCCACTTTGAAAATCGCTGATCCAACGGTGGCTTAACAAAACAGTAAAACCAGAAACTACCGTTGGATCAGCGATTTTCAAAGTGGCTTAATAAATAGTAAAAAAATTCAAAAAAATGTAAAATTTGGTCTCCAAGCACATATTAATATGGAGAACAAGATGAACAGTTTGGATCGATCATTTGGACTTTAAAAATCGGAAAATGACTTGGTTGTACGGGACCTCAGGAACAATCGATTGTATATTAGCCTACCTCTATTATATATATATATATATATATATATAAAAGTATACGTTTGATAGAAAGATAAAGTAAGAAATTAATAAGTTATCAGCCTTTATTCATCAATTATATTAAAACGAGTCAAAATAAAAATGTTATATATGAAGGATTCAGTCATGTTTAAATTATCTATTTAGCTTATGATACGTTCTATCTCGGAGATAGTAGGCTGTATGTGTTCAGAGTTTAGGTTTGCTCAGTCTAGAAAAGGGATCAAAATCTGTTGTTATTCTCGTGCATGAACAGTGTTCTTGCTATCTCTGCTTTTTCAAATTCAGTTATTGAATTGTTGCGAGATGCGTGCACTGAAAAGTTTTGAAAAAAATTGCTTTGAAATTCGTTCCCAAAAAATTGAATAGTTGGATTCGGAAAAGTAGGGATAGCAAAGTTACTATTCACAGAAAGAGAATAGCAGCAGATTTCATTCTGTATAGAAGACAGACTGAGAATAAGAATAGATCAGGTTGTCGGTTCTTGAAGTGGAAAGGTAATGAAGTATTCAGACTATTGCATGTGTTAAAAACCACCTCTCTCTCTTTGCCAAAATTCCGTTCCCTCACTCAGTTGAGCTTGAGGTCTTATATAGGTCATCTAGTAATAATTGTATATTAGAATAAGAATTTGAATCGATATTGCAATGGATATGATATGAATTTCACTTAATTATCTGATTCATAACTGAACCCGACCTGATACCCGTAGGTACATGATACAATGCTAATACAATTTTTTATAATTAATTAAGAAAAATACACGTTGGAATGTGTTGGCCTGTTTGTTATCACCGTTGACCAAAATTAAACATTTTTAACTAGCCAAGTTGCACATTTAAATTTAATATGCACATTTTCAATCTCGTGCCAAAGAAATAAAAAAAATCTCCCTTGAACCAATAAACTTTAGCTGGACAGAAATTAAATAATTCACCCTTAAATTTTCAAATAGTTTTAAAAAGATATCATGTCTATAGGTGCTTATCATGAAATTTTCTTTATGAGTTAAAAAATTTAATTAGAAGTCAGTCACTATTAAATGGTATTTTACTATTTCAAATAATTCTAAAATAATTATTTCAGGAAAACACAAATTGCATATTGTTTATTATGAAGTTATAAAATTAATTAGGGTTGTTATGCTATGAAACATAGATTTATATATAGTGCATATCAATTAATCAAAACCATTGATATTAAACTTACATAACATTTTTTTCTCTTTCCATAATTAAAAAGGAGGACTCCAAAAGAATATAAAAGAGCATAAAGTAAAAGGAATTGGGGGCAAAATTGAGTTCACACTTCACAAGAGTACTGAAATTTTTTTAGTTACCACCTCAAACTTTTGAAATTCATACTAATTTAAAACTATTTTCTTAAAAATTCAAAACTTGCCACATGTGTAAATTAGGTCTACGCACTACTTTTGTTTGGTGCACAGATTCAACCTGTGCACCAAATTTTTTTGCTTCCCTCTATTAAAAAAATTTTCGGTGCACATATCAAGTATAAAAATGGTGCGCAGATCTGCACCTAGTAAGTTTTGAATTTTTGGAAAAATAGTGGCAAGATGCGAATTTTAAAAGTTTGAGATGGTAACTAAAAATATTTTAGACGAGTATTAATTTTACTTAAAGTCAAAAATTTATAGTGCATATCAATTAATCACAACCATTGATATGAAACTTTCATAACATTTTTTTGTTCTCTTTCCATAATTAGAAAGGAGGACCCCAAAAGAATATAAAAGAGCATAAATTAAAGTAAAAGAATTGGAAGGCAAAACTGAGTTCACACTTCACAAGAGCATTTTGCTTAAAGTTTTAGAAAAAAAAAAATTGTAATTATGAAATCAAATGGTGTTGAAATTTTTTTTTTGGTACCAACTAATTATTGTCTGCCATGATGTTTCCAATTAACCGGTTATAAATTTGTAATATATAATTATAATTGGGTGTCCTAAAGTTGGCTAAATTCATTGTATTATTTAATTTGGAATCCAAGTTCTCCTTGGTTTTGTTCAATTCTGTGTTCCATATTTCTTTATTTAAGGAATCATTCTATGAAGCAAAAGCGCCGCCGACTAAGGCACTAATACCTTCTTCTCTTTTTTGTTACCAAATAAACTAATTAGTTAAAGCAACATTAATTCCAGATTAGGTTTGCCCTGTCTAGAGGAGACCGTCCCGAGCTCGTATAAAGCTTGCAATAGGAAGCCGACAAAGCGGATTTTATTGGGCCATAGATGGGCTCACGAGGCTTTTGATGTTGAGCCCAATGCTTAGCCTGAGAAGTTTTGAAGGCCTTTGATACATGATCCTATCAGCTTAATACATAATTTACTGGAAAACAAAGATGCTAAGGTGTTATTATATATGTAAAGTTCAAAATAAATGTCTTATATTGACAGATAGTTTAGTGAATGCTACTTTTGATAATTATTACATTTTTGCATTTTTGTTTTGTTGAGAGATCCTTCATGATATGTGACTTACTCTAATGCCCCATGTTTGATTGTGACCTAAAACTAAGGAGGTTTAAATCGGTTATTCCAACATAGCCCGGTCTAAATTATTCATGTTTGGTTGAGGTCTAAAGTTAAATCATAGCTTAAACTATTCCTTTTTTGGTTAGAGTTGGTGGAGGACTAAAGTTTTAAAAGCCTAAATTGGTTAATTATTTATAATAATATAATAATTATATAATATTAATATATTAATAATAACTATAAGATATTATATATTTTTATAAAATTTATTTAATATATTAATAATATAAAATATTAATTATATATTAATAATAATTATTAATAATAAAATACTAATTATATAATTATAAATTAATAAAAAGATACTAATTATATAATCTTATTAAAATAATTATTTAATATATTAATAATAATTATTTAATATATTAATAATAATTATTTAATATATTAATAATAATTATTTAATATATTAATAATAATTATTTAATATATTAATAATAATTATTTAATATATTAATAATAATTATTAATAATAAGATACTAATTATATAATATTAACATATCAATAACAACTATAATATATTATAATATTATTATAATAATGATTTACTATATTAACAATATTAATTACTAATTATAAAATTATAAATTAATAATAATTATTAATAATATGATACTAATTATATAATATTAATATATTAATAGCAACTATAATATATTGTAATATTATTATAATAATTATTTAATATATTAACAATATAACATATTAATTATATAATTACATATTAATAATAATTATGAATAAGAAAATATTAATTATATAATTATATATTAATAATAAGATACTAATTATATAATATTAATATATTAATAATAACTATAAAATATTATAATATTATATAATAATTATTCATAACAGAATATTAATCATATAATATTATTATAATAATTATTTAATATATTAACAATATAAGATATTAATTATATAATTATATACTAATAATAATTATTAATAATAATATACTAATTATATACAAATAAAATATTATTATAATAATTCAAGTTAGGCCACGAGGTGGAATAAAAATTAAACCACCATGTGAGGTGGTTTAATTTATGCCGGCCTAAAGACCGGCTTATGCCATCTTAGTTCAGCTCAATTAAGACATGTTTGGTGAAATAACGAGGCCTAAACTTTTTATTACACCCTTTAGGCCACAACCAAACATGATGCTAATGTTGTGCATAATGAGACAAGAGAAAATTTGTTCCTCATCTTAATTAGAAAATTACACGCTGGAATGTGCTGGCCTGCTTGTTATCCATTGACCAAAATTAAACATTTTTTAATTAACCAAGTTGCACTTGGAAATGGGAATGTTCTGAAATTTAATATGTAACAGTTTCAAACTCGTGCCATATAAACAAAAAAAAAATAATCTCCCTTTAACCAATGAACTTTATCTGGACAACAATTAAATAATTCACCCTTAAATTTTCAAATAGTTTTAAAAAGATATCATGTCTATAGGTGCTTATCATGAAATTTTCTTTATGAGTTGAAAATTTTAATTAGAAGTCAGTCACTATTAAATGGTATTTATCTATTTCAAATAATTCTAAAATAATTATTTCAGAAAAACACAAATTGCATATTGTTTATTACGAAGTTATAAAATTAATTAGGGTTGTTATGCTATGAAACATAGATTTATAGTGCATATCAATTAATCACAACCTTTGATATTAAATTACTTACATAACATTTTTTTTTTCATTCCATAATTAGAAAGGAGGACCCCAAAAGAATATAAAAGAGCATAAATTAAAGTAAAAGGAATTGGAAGGCAAAATTGAGTTCACACTTCACAAGAGCATTTTGCTTAAAGTTTTAGAAAAAAAAACAAATTTTAATTATGAAATCAAATGGCGTAGAATCTTTTTTTTTTAATTAAACTATAAATTTATTTTTTACATTATAATATGTGTGTGAGAATTTTCATTGTATATAAAAACATGATTAATTTAAAATAGTACCAATATTTATAAATATAAGTTTTAAAAAAATCAACAGTCAAATCGGTTAATTTGCCAGTCGAACCAGTGAACTATTGTTGGCTCAAAACTTTATCGGTTCGACATATGGTCCAGTTCTGATAACATTGTCCAAAATAATATAAAAGAGCATAAAGTAAAAGAAATTGGAGGACAAAACTGAATTCACACTTCACAACTAACAAGAGCATTTTGCTTAAAGTTTTAGAAAAAACCAAATTGTAATTATGAATTCAAATGGTGTTGAATTTTTTTTTTTTTGATACCAACTAATTCTTGTCTCCCATGATATTTCCAATTATCCAGTTATAAATTTTTAATATATAATTACAATTGGGTGTCCTAAAGTTGGCTAAATTCATTGTAATATTTAATTTGCAATCCAAGTTCTCCTTGGTTTTGTTCAATTCTGTGTTCCATACAACTCCTTTCTTTATTTAAGGAATCATTCTATGAAACAAAAGCGCCGCCCACTAAGGCACTAATATCTTCTTCTCTTTTTTGTTACCAAATAAACTAATTAATTAAAGCAACATTAATTCCAGATTCTTGCACTCCAGTAATATTAAACAGGAAACGTCCATTGGAATGTGTCATTAACATGTAACAGTAATAGGTGAGAAAATTGACATGTTCTTTTCAAAAAACAAAGAAAGAAATTAAATTGATATGTTATTTTATATGACAGTACTTATTATTTAAACTAACTAGATCATCATATTTTTTTTGTCCTTATTAGGCTAACTGGAAGCATTAATTCCCTTTTATTATAATGGAGAAGATATTATTTCTTAATTTATTTATTTTTAATTGCAAAAATGGAGAGTCAATGCTTTTTGAAAGGTGGCTTTGGTCATAAGCAAATAAAAGAAAACTTTTTCAAGGTGGTTTTGTACTGAAGACAACTGTACGCGCCATTTTTACCCTACATAATCATCTCCATTTATTAGTTTAAGAATGCCTCCATTGATCTGACCAACTTGTATGAGACAAAGCATGCTTACATTTCATAATAATAATGATGAACTTTAACAAAAACATTCATATATATAGGAATTCATATTATTTTTATAAATAATATTTACTCATAAATATTCATAAATTTTCTTTGGCTTACCCATAAAAAAAAGTAAATAACATTTTGCAATATATATAATCAATATTTTAATTTTATTTTAAGAAATTAAGTTATGCATTTTCCTATATTATTATTCTAAAATTTAAGTGTACTAAATACTAATATGAGTCAAAATTACTTATCAAAAGTACTTAATCACCTCTATAATTTAAATTTTGAATCATGTATATTAAATTTAATTGAATTGAATTTTTAAAATCTTTATATGATTTAGCTACTCATAAAATGTAAAATCTGTTTTGATAGTTTAGTACTTAAAATTTCATTTTGTATATTCTATTGTTACATGTTATGTATTTTACGTTTTAGCACTTTAATTTAAATTTTCTAGTTCTATCCTTCAAAATTAGAACAGACGTCTCTACCTACCATGACTGGAGAAGAACAATTAAATATATATTTTTTAATTATTTTGTTGGAAACACAGATAGGAACAATGCATCAGCACATGAACACCACAAACAAACTAAATAAACCTTTTTCAAAGCCACTAGTTTAGATTCTGTTAGTTTTTGCTCCTAAATTTACCTTTTCTTAGCCCATACACCATAAAAATCGCTCCCTTATATACCTATCTAGCTAGCACACAATTCTCTATATATATTCTTTGTCAACTATCAATCAAACCCTAATTGATCATATTCTTCTTTCCTTTCTCAATCAAGCAATCACTCCATATGGGATTGAGGTTCTCTTTTGATCATAGCAATAATAACAAATCCTTCTCTGCCAACCAGACGAAGGTCACGGTGACTGTGATTACACCCGAGGGATCCGTTAAAGAATTCGCTACACCAATTTTTGCATCCGACCCGTTAGTAACTGCCGGTGGCGAAAACCATTTCTTGTGCAATTCTGACATGCTGTATTTTAATTCTGAGGTAGCAGTTGTGGGGCCTGACGAGCTGCTACAGCCGGGACAGCTGTACTTCATGCTGCCTAAATCCATGCTTGGATGTATATTGTCGTCTGCTGACATGGCAGCATTGGCAGTTAAGGCGAGCTCGGCATTGGCACCTTCAAATCCGAAGAAACGTAACGGTAAGGTGATCAGAAGGCCGTTACAACTAGTGGGCCCTAGTTTTGCACCACAGGAAGAGAATGAAAAAATGAACCAGAGGTTAAATGAGGATAGGATAAATGAGGATACAATGAGGGCTAGCGGGTCTCGACTGTCAGTGGCTCGTAGGCCGGTGAGGAGGGGATCGACAAGCAACAGGAGGCCTCGGGTTGTTAGGAAGCGACTGAGCACCATCGAAGAAACGGGTTAATGTGTCAAGTGCTTTATTCATGGCGTGGTGCTAAAAAATGAGTTCTGGATTTATCAGAAATTATTTCTTGTACCAGAAACCTGGCCTATGTTGTTGGATATCTGGTACAATCAATAATTTCAGTTAATTTTGGAGGTTGTCTGTAAATATAATTCTAACCTGATTCATGAAACCATTTTTTTTTTTTTTGAATATTTTGTTTTGTATTTTGCTTGACAATTTGACTTCATATTATTGAATAGGAGATCAGAAACATCAATTTTTGAGAATCTGATAAGGACTTCACTGATAGTTTTATTGTAGTTGTGGTTGTCAAATTAATTCAACACCGTTTTAGAAAGCTTAGTCCAATTAAAAGGCTGTGAAATTCAACCTGGGGATTTCTCATGTATATATATTTTTGAATAAAGATTTTTATCTCCTGTCTACTTTTTCCCATCTGTTCCCCATTAAATGGTCAACGCACATCCCCCACTTACTAACAAGGCCCCACATGTCTTCTCCCGTCACACAATATTGGTGTTGTTTCGTTTGCTTCCTCAAAGTACAACTATGTATGTGTCTGTTTGACCTTCTGTGTTTAAACTTCTAATTATTATTTTTTTTTTTTTTGAGTAAAGGTTGGATATCAAGTCACTCAATTTTTTAATATATACTCTTGTTATTACAATAAATGATTTTTTTTATCTTAGTTTTGAACTCATAACTTCTCATATAGAGACAATGTGCCTTTGCCACTAGACCAAATGCTAGTTCTTTAACTCCCAATTAATTAAGTCCGCACTCGCAAACATGAAAAGCAGTAGAGTTACGCAACAAATATTTCATGTAAATTTTTTTGAAATGGTGAAATACAGAAATAGTGGCGAAAACTTAATTTTATTAGAGAATTGGCAAGCAGGAATAAACTAGCACATCAAATCATTTTAAAAAGCTAAATTACAATATTCAATTAATTATATCATATCTTTTAAAAGAGGAGGTAAACGTGTCAACAAATAATTGTTTAGGATAAATATTTTTGCACATGTCAAGTTATTAATATAATCATGGGGTTAATTTTATAATGTAATTGATTTCTTTCTACCTGTCAACATTATGCACGTTTAGCATATGAATTTTGATCTTAGGCTCCACCTTGGCTCTAAAAGAGCGACAACTAATTTATTTTGTATAATCTAATATATATACCCTGAAATTAATTTCTGATACACATGGAATTTTACAAAGTTTTCATATATAGCTTCAACAACAATTCAAAGCAAACAATATAATTCATATATTAAAAAAAATGACAATCACACATAATACAGTTGGAAAATACATTATTAGAAGCATATAAAATTTTAATGGTTTTCATGAGTAGGACTAGGTTTAGGGGTGTCAATGGGTACGGTATGGGTCGGGTGGAGATATTTTCATACTCATACCCATTAAAATTAACCTTACCCATACCCATTAAAAATTGATCTTACCCTACCCTACCCTTACCCGTTAATATTATCGGGTAACGAAACGGTAGCGGGTGAATAACGGATAATATAATAATTAGTTTTATTATATTTTACAAATTAAACATCAAAAACTCATTCATTTTAACACATATATAATTGCATTTCTAATAAAAAATAAAATAAATGTGCAATCAATTCCAACTAAATTATTTTTTATAAAGAATAAAAATTCAAAAACACGAATATACATTTAAGTGGGTTAAAAATTGAATTAAATATACATTTAAGTGGGTTGGAAATTGAATTGAATATATATTTGAATTTTATAATTACCCTATAGGGTAACGGGTACGAAATAGTCATTACCCATACCCTTACCCATTTATTTAACAAAAAAAAATTCTTACCCATACCCATACCCAATAAGCTAATGAAAAAAAACCTTACCCATATCCGCCTTATCGAATACGATACGGGTCGGGTAAACGGCTAAAAAGGTACCATTGACACCCCTAACTAGGTTATTCTTAAGTTAATCAATTTTCTTGGTCAACTCAAGTCCAAAACCTGTTAAATTGGTTTCAAATGATGAATCCGAACTGTTAAAACTCGCATACCTTACGACTGATACGTCTACATGTGAAAATTTCAAGCATTCGAATAAATTTAGTATAAAGTCAATCGGCCAAAATTAGAAAGTTAATAAATTAATTTTAATGGATTCATTTTTTGAACTTTTTTTGACCGCTTGACTTTATACTAAATTAATTCGAATGTTTGAAATTTTCACCTGTAGACGCGCGCATCACTCGTAAGATAGGTAGATTTTAATAGTTCAGATTCGTTTTTTAAAACCGATTTGATGGATTTTAAACTTGATTTCGCCAAAGAACTTGGTGCATGAACTTAAGAACACACTAGTTCTACTCGGTTCCCATATATTCACAACTTCCAGTAAAACAGTGATACAATGCACCAGAGAGAGAGAGACTTGAGATCTCCAGTCAACCCACAACTGGAAGGTAAATTTCCTTTTTGCTGAGGCATGTATCTAAAGATAGAAATAAAGGAAGCTTGAATTCCACCGAGACCAACTTCAAACCACCTCTCCATTTACTCTATAGCTTGCGTAGAATCAACCAACGAATGCCTTGACCGAGCTCCAGTATATTCTAGAAGGGGAGAGAAGTTACAGACAACAGCTAGAAAGGAAAGGATAATAAAAGTTATCCGCTTTCTGCTGCATCAGCTCTTACACGGCAATCCCCACTCAAAAGCCTCATAAGGGATTCACATTCCGAACGGTACTCTACTGTGTACAATGAAATCTGTATTGTTCGTGTTAACATGGCACTAATCGTAAAGCAAATCTCTATAATTTGAATGTGCATCGAAGTTATTCTACACAGTAAGGTACCGTAGAGGGTAGTCACGCGCGTCAGAAGCACCAGCCCCAGGTTTCCCACTTCTTTCTACCTTTTAACAGAGTTGTTTTAACTTCTGCAGAACAATGACTACAAAATCAAAACAGGTCTGAATACAGTTAGTGCGCTGCATGAAGATAAATTTACTCTGTTAAAAAATCTAACCCCACTATCTTTTATATATACACCGCTCAAAACTACTGTGTTAATAAATTGCTCACCTCCCTCTGTTTCTTTCTTCTTCCTCAAACAATCACATTTCTTTTTCTCTCTCTCTCACAAGCAAAAGCAAAATCAAGGAATCAATCTTTCATGGGATTAACGACCTCCAATGAAAACATCAAGTGCTCGTCTCAGCCGACGGTGCGAGTAATCACACCCGACGGGTCTCTTCGAGAATTCACCACCTCTGTCTCAGCCTCTGATCCGCTAGTAAACACCGGCGAAAGAGAAACTCATTTCCTCTGCAACTCTGATAATCTCTATTTTGATTCGGAGATGACAGCCGTGGGCCCCACCGAGTTGCTTCAGCCGGGACAACTGTACTTCATGCTGCCTATTTCCATGTTAGGAAATGTGTTGTCTGGTATCGACATGGCGGCCATGGCAGTGAAGGCAAGCTCTGCTTTGGCACAATCTAATTCTGATTCTGATTCAAGGAGGGGTACCAGTACCAGTAGCAGTACCAGTACCAGTAGCGGTATCAGGAGGGTACGGGTGGCACCGGATTCAATTCAATTGAATGAGAATGCAAAGTTAAATCAAAGAATTAATGAAAATACAGTGATGGTTAGTGGGACCAGACCGTCTGTGAAGGCGGTAAAGAAGGCGCGTATGCCGGGTAAAAAGGGGCCGAGGTCTCTTAGGAAACAACTTAGCATGATCATGGAGGTGGTTGAATGAATTTAATTTCTTGTTTTTTTAGGTATCAGGAATAATATTTATTCTGATATTTTGGGGAACTATTTGTTGTACCAGTATTTTTCTGTGGTGCAGTTAATAATTTCGCCTGATTTTAGAACACTGTAATTATTATTTATTTATTTATTTTAATGTCAGTTGACAATTCTTTAAATTTTATTTATGTAGATTGATCAGAAATTATTTCTTGTTCCAGAAACTCTTATGTTGTTGGGTTTATGGTACAATCAATAATTTCAGTTAATTTTGGAGGTCATCTGTAAATATAATTCTAACCTGATTCATGATTTTTTCTTGACAATTTGTACAATTTGACTTTATAATTGTTGAATAGGAGATCAGAAAAACAAAATTTTAGAACCAGGTGATTTTAATTAGTGATAGTTTTATTTCATTTATTGTCAAATTCAACACCGTTTTAATTTATATGTACAAATTAGTTTTGAGATAATGTTTGATATTGGTTGGAATTTATAGAATTTATAAAACAAATAATTAAGATGCTATCGGACAAAATTTTCTATTTTCTAAATTATTTGTAATAGCTTAGGCAGTTTAATTAGGTAGATAGAAAATTTATTGATTTAAATAATTACGAGTAGAACTAGCTAGGGTGTTCTAAGTTTACCAATATTCTTTGTAAATTCAACTCTAATTTATCAGATTAATTTTAAATAATAAATTTGAACCGTTAAAATTTGTCGTATTTTATTGATTTAAATAATTACGAGTAGAACTAGGGTGTTCTAAGTTTACCAACATTCTTTGTAAATTCAACTCTAATTTATCAGATTAATTTTAAATAATAAATTTGAACCGTTAAAATTTGTCGTATTTACGTGTAAAGTTTTAAAATTAATTTTGTATAAAATCAAGTGGTAAAAAAATATTCAAAAAATAAATGCTCTAAAATTAATTAAATTTTTTTTTTTATTTTGATTGCTTGATTCTATACAAAATTAATTTGAAAGTTTAAATTTTATACATGTAGATACATCACTTGTAAGATAGATAGATTTTAACGGTTCAAATTCGTCATTTGAAGTTAATTTGATATGTTTTAGAACTAAATTTATAAAGAAAGTTGGTGGACACACCCTAGTTCTACTCAATAATTACAGACTATCTAATGAATATGGGTTTCTTCATATATATTATATATAATAGTAAAGCAACTAAAATAAAATTGAAAACTTGTTCTCCAACAAAAATATTTCAATATTTAGATTATATTTCCACTTTTTGAAACCACCACATTATTTTTCTAATTATTTAGTTCTAAAATTTCGAATTATTGCATAAAAAATCGAAAATACAAACCTAATATAAATAAGAGATGTAAGATATTAACTTTTTTTCCTTCCAATAATTATAAAAGGGAAAAATTGCAACTTCAAAGGAAAATGAAGTAATCAGGACTCCTATAATAGCACGTTGAACTAAAGGGACTGAATGGTGTATTTGTCCAGAGATAATCTGAGCCTTACATTCAGCAAATCCAACTGTTGTAAACTATGGTATTAAATATAAGATATTATATATGCATTTTATGCATCCGTTTGTATATAAGTCTGAAATTAATTATAAAGCAACTCGCCACATACTAAACTACGTCAAAATTTTCTCTCTATTTTCTACCTTTTTCTTTTCCCGATGCACTGAAAACGCGTCTTTCCTTTTGCTCTCCTCTCTTTGGTTCCAATGATCCCCTCCCTCTTTTCTCTCTTCGCTATCTCCTCCAAGAAAAACACTAACCCTAGCTCGATCGGCGCGCGGCCTGACAACGGCGATGCTGCCGCTGCTCCCTTACGAGTACGACACGCTGGAGCTGGTGATCACTGGCGAGATCATGAGGCTCTACCACCAGAAGCACCATCAGACGTACGTGACCAACTATAACACGGCGTTTGAGCTTCTTGATCGGCCATGGAGAAGGGAGATGCATCAGTTGTCGTAGGTATCAAATCGGCCATGAAATTCAACGGCAAAGGTTTACTATAGCTCACTCTTTTTTTTCCCTTGTTAAATTATTTTAATTAGATCATTTTGTTTTGAGCTTTAATGAGGAATAAATTTAATTCATGTGTTTTTTACTGTTAGTTAGTTGTAATGAGAAATGTAATAGTTGCAATAATAAATTTAATTCTGTACCAATCACTTGCAAATTTGTCTTTACTGCATATTTCGTGTCTGCCTATATCAACTTAGATGGTAACGGCATCTCAAACCTATAACGCAGTTCATTTTATTGATTGAAATTGATTATTTTTGTATTGGGTTTTGATGTCTGAATTAGAGAGATGAGCAGAAATTTAGAATGTTATTGCTGGTTCAATTTCCATTTTTTATGTTGAACTAGGTTGTACGATAAGTAGAGCCAGCTATAGTGTGAAGAAAATGAGATTCGACCTCTGATTATTTCATAGTTGGCTCTTACAAACTCATATTATATTATTTTTATTATTCAAAATAAGCAAGTTGTCTGTTAAAATGAACTTAGTGTCTTATACTAGGATAATAGTTGAATGCAAACATTAGGAATTTTTTGAAGCAAATTGTATATTTTGGAATTTAGGTCATCAAACAATTTTCGCACCGAGATGCTCTCTTCATTGACATCCTAATTGCCCTTCTCTTCTCAATTCTTTTGGAATTTATGCCGGCAGTTTTGTCATAATATTAGATCATTTAATCATGTTTAATTTTTTTTACTTACATCATCTTATCATTTTCAATTCTTTAACCCCACAGTAATGCCAATCAGTGAGGATTGGAGGGCATATTTGGAAGTTATGAATATATGGTGGTTGCTGGCACTAAACCCTGGTTTCAAATGTGTCTATATATTACACGTCTTGTTAACTGTGAAGCGGATGCATTGGCTAGGGCAACGTGAATAAATCATAACTCATGTAAAGGATGTACTTACCCACCAGTGTTACCAATTTACATTTTTAAATAGGTAAAAATGAAACTTTTAAATCTGATTGAGAAAATGAAACTTTCACTGGTAATTTTCATCTGATTTTAAATAGGTAAAAATGAAACTTTTAAATATGAGGAATTTAGTAGTAGTGACGCAGAAGAGAAGAAGGGGAAGAGATAAGAGGCATAAGAGGAGGAAAATGAAACATTCTTCTGATAATTCTGGTATGATTTTTGGAACTTGTGTATTTTTTTTTTTAGATAGTACCCTGTGGATTTCTTCTAAGAAATAGAATCTAATTGAGGAATCCATAATTTCATTACCAATGTGTCTAATTCGTTGATTGGCCAAAATGAAGAAGAAGGGACAAAAGAAGGGAAGGATTTGTCGGAGAAGACTAGCAATGTAGTGACGGCCATTTTTATTAATATTCCTAAAAAAAATAAAATTTTTAAAAATGCCCCGGTTCCTCATTTTTTATTAAAAATGCCCTAAACGCCTGGGCCTGGGGCGGCCCAAAACAGCCATTGAGGCGCCCCACCTAGTGGCGCTCCATATCCCCAGTGAGGCGCCACTCCCTGGGGCGCCTCACTGGTATTTGGTTTTTTTTTTTTTTTTTTTTTTTTTTTTTTGAGAAATAGGATTTTGATTTGAATAATTTTGTTTAAAATAGTGTTTAGTTTATGTATATGTGTATGTGTATGTCAAAAAATAAAATCCAGATACTATTTTAGAACTGTAGTTATTTCTATCATATTCAAAAATAATGCAGCCCATGTTCAACCTAAATAGCAGGAATTTAAAATTCATAAAATCCAGATACATTACTAAATAATACAGTACCGTCGAGTCCATAGAATAAGGTAACATAAAATTCATACAGCAACAACCAGTTCAAATAGCAATTATACAAACCGTTACATTTAAAACATAAAATACTACAACAACATACAGTTCGGGTCTAAGCCTTACGAGATGAGGAGCTTGCTCCCTTTTTTTCCTCAGCCCGACGGACGCACGCAGGACACTCCCACGTAGTGAGACGAGCGTCATTCAGCAGATCTGCATGCGGGTCCATGCAATTGGGATGAACAGCTTTGCCACATTTATAACAGAAGAACATATCCACCATATCTCCGTTCAGCTCACATAAGCAGCACTGTCCCCATCCAGGTGGAGGGACCCTGTCCACCCAGCCTTCCATCAGCATTTTTCTAATTGATGGATCAAGAGTGCTCAGAAATTCTTCATTATTTTTGGGTGAAAATAATCTTTCCAAATTCCTCATCGCGTAGGCTTCAGCCGTCCAAAAATTATTAATGAGTGCTCTTTTTGCTTCGCGTTCGGTTTCAGTTCTTCCTCTATTTTTTCCAACTTTGGGTGCCATTATAACTAGGGTTTCAAGTGACAGCAATTGATTAGGAAGGCTAATTATGTGCGTAATTAAATACTAACTGTACAGTAATCAACGGCTAATTAGAAAATAATTAGAAAATATATAAAAAATAATTGAAATAAATATTTTAAAAATAATTAAAAGAAATATTTAAAAAATAATTACAAAAAATATTTAAAAAATTATTAAAAAATTATTTAAATTACCTGTAGCTGTAGTCGCCCAGAAAATCGCCCGAAATCGCCTTGAGCGCTTTCTCCCTTCTTTCTGCCTTTGTGGTGGAAGGTAGACTGATGTTGGAGTGAGAAGAGAGAGAGAGAAAAAACGAATAAATAGGCATCCCTAGTGGACCGCCCGTGGCCCAGGCGGTCAGGACCCTAGCAAACCGCCCCTGTCACAGGCGGTCTGCTGGGAGTGTGGGTCGCAAATAGTGAAGAAATTGTAATTACTTGAATATAATTTCTTAGTTTGAATGTAATTACTTGAAGTATACATGTGCTGCTTTTAATTATATTGTTGAACTTTAATTGTATTGTTGAACTTTAATTGTATTGTTGAACTTTAATTGTATTGTTGAACTTTAATTGTATTGTTGAACTTTAATTGTATTGTTGAACTGTGTTATAATAATGAAATGTAAAGTGCAAACAACATAATACCAACATGAACATAAAATAAAAAAACGTAATGTCAACATAATACAGCAGTCCCATAGTCAAAATACTACAGTCAGAAATATATCACAATAAACAAAAACTCTACAATCATCATCTTCGTCTCCTTCCGGATAGAGACAACCTAGGAGCCGCTACGCCCTTGCCATGCCTGTGCGGCTGCACGCGCCTCTGCGGACTCACATCTCGGAGTGCATCCTCTCCCAAATCCTCCTCATCGTCCCCCATATCCTCATCCTCGTCCCCCGTATACATGTGCTGCGTACCTGTCCTGGCTGCCCGTGGATCAAATCCAGCAGCTGACTCTGCATTGGCGGGCTGTGTACGCAGCTCCCATGGATCTTGCTCCCAGCTTGCAGAATACGTGGAAGGAGGCGGTGCGCCAAATAATGCAGAGACAAAGCCATCTGCAGTCTGAGATGAACTCCCACCAGCCTCAAAGTCATGCTCCATCTCCACTCCATATCGTGGTCTGTGGGAGCCATACGCCTCTGCATCTGTATCTGCCGGGTCCAGCTCATTTATGCTAAATATGGGATCGGCATTCCAACGAGGTGCTCCATCCTAGATTAAAATAATGTTAGTTTTGCTACATACAAAGAACTCTGCAACAAATAATGGTATAATTGGCGACTGACCGTGCCAAGCTCTACTGCAACTCCGTATTTATTTTTATAAGCATCCCATCCTTGGGTATTCAGCACCCAGTCGTGGAACGCCCAACCTGAGTCATCAGCTGCATAATTGGAAGTTAACTGAGTTAGAACGAACAATTCAACGGAAATAAGAATATTGTGTGTGTCGTACTTTTAATATTAACTTGTAATTACCTGCAGGAGCTTGCGGCATCTCATCGCCGTAGACAGGGACTCGTTGATAATCTGGATTTCGCGGTGCAGACTGTATCTCCCGCCAATTGATGTTCTCCCCAGCATCGCGCAGCATGCCAACGAGGCGGCCTTCAAAACCGCCTGTCTCCACGATTGGTGCAGTGTGCTCGAGCATCTGGCATCCTATATATCGCCAAGCATCCTTCGCCATGCACGCCAAGCTGTGTCCAACTCCTCTCATAGCGGTCAACAGCTGCACACAACATGATTATGCCTACAGTAAGTAATCTGGATTTGCACTTTAAAATTAAAGTATGTTTCGGTTTTACTTACCGCGCGAGCATTGATCGGACCCCAGGGCATATAATTGCTGGATGAATCCATCAGCCTACGTCGTAGGGTCTCGCCATAATGGCCTGTCAGGTAGACTGACGGCATGCCCCATCTCTGGTACCATACGACATATCTCAGATCCCCGGGACCAGCACCCAACGATGTAGTATCTGGCGGGCTCCATAAGTGCTGCTCCGGATGTCGAGCCCAGTTGTACTGCATGACGAAATGCTGGCTCCAGTCGACTTTAGCCTTAGTGTGCGCCGTTCTGCAAGTGCAATTAATTAGAAAGTAGAGAAACAGTGGATATATTAAAGTTAAAAATTAATTAAGTAGAGAGAACTTACTTGTGGAACTTGTCGGTAGCATCCTTGCCCATCAACGGGTGCTCCGGGATGAAAGCATCCAAGCCAAACTGCCGGGATACCCGATCGGGGTAATGGTACTCCACGATCCAGAAACAGACGACCGGTCCCCGATAATACCATAGATGTGTCTGCTCTAATGTCAGCGGGCTCAGCCATCTGCGCTGATACCATGCACGATACGGAAACCAATCGATATTCCCATCTCGGAGCATCTGGAGCTGACCCTGGACATAAGAAATCCCCCTGCCCCTCTCTTCATGATCGTGATGACTGCCCCATATGGCGGCGTATGCGGGGCATCTGGCTGGCTCAGGGCCTCCCCAATCGGGATGCGGCAATGGTATGACTGGCCGATTTATGGGCAGATGTGACCACGACCAATGCTGAAGCAGTAGAAGTGGTCCAAAAAGCTGTTTATTCTTGACCTGAAAATTTACTTACAATAAAAACTGGGTGCTTCTTATCCAACCTTCAATAACAACGTATAATAATACAGACTTACCAGACAAGCATGACAGAGGCCTCTGTATAAGTGGGCGAGGACAGCTCCACCCCAGTTCCATCTCGATTCTTTCTCCAGGTCCCTCAGCAGGGAGAGATACATGATCGGAACCGCGTCACCGCTGGAATCCTCGAACATGACAGCACCGCACAAATCCAGCACATATGCTCTAGTATACCTGCAATATAAAATAATCAATGTAATTAATTGAGACTGTTGAGCAACTACTAAGTTAATTTAAAGAGTGTAATAGTACCTCCTGACCGCCTCAATGTCATCAGTATCAATTTCTAACTGCCTCCCATAGAAGTGATTCCGGAGTGCCTTTAGAGAAATGCAGTACCCGGAATAACGAAACTCCTCCTCCTCCCCCTTCTTCTTCTTGTATTTCTTCTGCAGAGTCTTCGGATCACACCCTAACAACTCCGGTATCATCCTCTGCAGATCTGGATGGTCTGAGATGCCACCTATGGGGTCGCCATCGATACGTAAACCCCATAAGGCGCTCACATCACCAAGGGTGACTGTCATCTCCCTGACCGGGAGATGAAATGTATGAGTCTCGGGTCGCCATCTCTCCGCTAGACCATGCATCAGAGACACATCGATCTTACTCTGCGGCATGGTGGCAAGCTGGTACAACCCGAGGTTCGAGATGTATCGCTGCATTTCTCTGTGTGGAATGAATGGAATCTCAGACCTGCGGTGCCTCACCGTAAGCATGACATCATCCTGTATTTATTATCAATTTGCCATTTTTTAGTAACTCAAAATAATGTCATTTTTTTTTAAGTATAAAAATCACGTACCTCAAGAGATGCCAATGAGACGCGGTGCTTAACATGATGGGTCCATAGAAGAGGACTAAATGTGTCAGGATCATGCACACCATCTGGAAAATCTGCCTGAGACGACGGATCCGCTCCAGTCGGATCCTCAAAACCCCTGCCAGTCGTATCATCATACGACGACGGGCCCTCTCCAGTCGGATCCACGGAGGAAGTGCCAGCTCCTCTCGGATCCACCGAGGACGTGCCAGGTCCACTCGGATCCACAGCCTCTGCACCCTCTGCAGGCTCAGCTCGTACTCCCCACCGTCTAACTCTAGGCATATTACATTTGCCAAAAAATATTAATCAAAACGTACAATTTATATAAATTTTTTTAATAAGAATTGCATGTATATTTTCCCAAAATAATTGTAGGTAAATAAATTGCATGTATATACAATTAATTTACACTTTGCATGTAAGTAAATTGCATGTATATGCATTTTTTTTTTACAAAAATTAATTTTGTTGAAAATAAATAAACTTTACAAAAAAGAAAAGAAAATGCATATACATTTTTTTTGGGTGTATATGCAATTTGTTTACAAAAGTAATTTTGCATGTACATGCATATACATTTTTTTTTTGGGTGTATATGCAATTTGTTTACAAAATTAATTTTGCATGTACATGCATATACATTTTTGGTAAACAAATTAATTTTACAAAAAAAAACAAAATTGATTGTTAAATAAAAAAATGCGTATACATGCAATTTACATACAATTATGGGTTATTTTTTGTAGATTTATTGAAAATCATATACATGCATATACAATTAATTTTGTTGCATGCATATGCATTTGCATGTATATACAATTAATTTACACTTTGCATGTAAGTAAATTGCATGCATATGCATTTTTTTTTTTACAAAAATTTATTTTTTTAGTGTATATGCAATTTGTTTACAAAATTAATTTTGCATGTACATGCATTTTTTTTAAAACATTTCAACCAATTGAACCATAAATTATAATCCTAAATTGAACCGTAAATTATAATCCTAAATTGAACCATAAATTATAAGTAATTCACAACCATAAATCCTAAATTTAAGTATACAAATCTAAATATAAGCAATTCACATTTGACATCCATAAACCCTACATTCAACCATATCACATTCAACCAATTTTTCACATCCATAAACCCTGAATCGAATCGAATCGAATCAAATTACAATCAACAATCAATTTAATCACATTTAACAATCAATTTAATCTAATCGAATCAAATCGAATCGAATTGAATCACATTCACAATTAAACCCTAACCCTAAATTAAACTAATCGAATCGCAATGAAAAAACATACCTTCAACCGAGGAGGGAGCGGGGGAGATGACAATGTTGCGGTCGGGAGCGGGTGGTGAGGCGTCGACCGGCGGGGCAGGGCAGGGGCGTTTCCTTCTCTCTTTTTCTCTTTTTTCTGGTCTGGAGGCGGGGCAGAATGGGGGAGAGGGGGGAGAGGCGCTTCTGTGCTGGGTTTGTATATGGGGCATGGGGCGCCCGGGCGCATGGCGCCTCACTTGGCTCATGGAGCGCCCCAGCCTATGGCGCCTCATTAGCGTTGTGGGCCGCCTGGCGGGCTGGCGCCTCCCTGGGTCTTTTTGGGCCGCCCGAAATCCAGGCGGTCAGGGCAGTTATAAAAAAAAAATTTTGACAGGGGCATTTTTAAAAATTTTATTATTTTTAGGGATATTAATAAAAATGGCCGGAGAAAAGAGATGGGTTTGGAATGGATGCTCAAGGCAGCAAGCAAAAGAGAGAATAATCCACTTCAAGTGGGGAAGAAAGAAGAGATTCTAAGGGTGAAGAGGTAATTTTTCATGATAAATTTTGTAATTTTGATACGTAAGTTTAAATAGGTAATTTTCAAGAAATATAAATGAGGTGCTGGTATGTAGAAATACAAATCTAAGTATTATAAATAGGTAATTTATAGTTTTACACAGTTTGTGCTGGTTAGTTCAGTAATTGAAACTTTTATTCATTTTTCTGTTGAAGATTTTGAAAGGTGCTTTTATTTTATGTAGGTTGTCAGAGAGAGGTGGGTCTCTATAGGTGACCTAGCGGCATCTGTTGCAACCTCCCAGGCTGCTCATCATGCACACTTACGCGTAATCAGATGGTGGAGAACAGGTCAATCTGAAAACCCTGATGAAGTGTCCAAGAAGTACGAAAGGCAAGACTACTTGCAAGATGTTTCCTCTAGGCAGTCTCAAATAGGACGACCCCCGACAGGAGAGCAACTTGAGCTGGAGGAAGGGATAAGGGGCATAACAGTAAACAAATAGTTGCATATAACACCTAACATTTCTTATGCAAGGATAACCATATCTTAGTTGCTAAATGATCCATAAAAATGTTGTCCTTTTGTTTTAAGTGTGAGAAATGTTGGTGTTATCTCCAGATGCAGTTTTTGTAAAAACAACAAATAGAAAATTAAAAATAAATAAATAAGATGATGTATAAATTCGTTTCAGCTAATTAATTATTGGCCCTGTCTATTGATTCTTTTGCAGAGTATATTCTTCTTCTTTGATTAATTATTGTACCAGTATGGTATGATTCTTGCCTTTTTCATTTTAAATTTGATAGGAACTGAGAAATTTGTAGAACTAAATAAGTTAGTCTCATTTTTTCCATCTTCAGATTTTAATTGTAAAATTACAACTCAATTTAACTTAATTTGTTTACTTGTTTTCACAACTTTTAAGCAGTATGGTATGGTGTTCGTCCTAATGTACCAGATCACATTCTTTATTTTTAATATAATCCTCATTCAAACTTTGAAATATTACTTGGGTTTGCAAATTTCTGGATGAGAAATGGAAGTCCAAGTTCACTCTTATTGTTGTGCAGAAGAAATATGTTGGAGTTCCAAGGGATTATTTCTCTTTGATGCTAAAGTGGAAAAACATGTGCGCTTCCAGAAAACATCGAAGCTCATATTACACCCTTTGAAAAAAAAAAATATATATAGTTATACTATGAAACAAGTAAATTTATGAAATTTTGAAGAAACAAGTAAATTTATGAAATTTTGAATTATCCCGGTGTACTCTAATACCTAGATTGTACACAATATTTCAATCTCCGTTGCAACGCACGGGCACTTGACTAGTATAAGATAAAGAGGGGTAAAAGAGGACCCACAAATTTTGTTGAAAAATTTAATTAGTGGAGAGATAATATTAAATTTGATCTTCATGTAGTATGTATTGAGCACTTTGAATTAACTATATATTCGAATTTTAAAAAAAAATATGAATGAAAACTGTTTGAATTTTAAAAACAAAAATATGAATGAAAACTAAAAATAATCCTTACTATATATGTAGTAAATTATCCCATTTTATTTTATTATATCTATCACATAATATAATTTTGGTGATGCTAACAAACAATTTTTGGTGATGTTAATTACTCTAAAATTCATCGGATTAATTTTCAACGGCAAATTCAAACCGTTAAAATCGATTTACTTGGTCTCATGGCAAAGACAATATCTTTCGTGTGGGAAGTCACATGTTCGAAACCCAAATAGGTGGCCTGACCTCCAGCATTTACTCAAAACCAATATACTTGACGAGTGATGCGTGTACATACGAAAATTTTAAATTTCCAATTTCATTTAATAAAAGTCAAGCAGGAAAAAAATTGAATATTTAAAAGTTATTTTAATGCATTCATTTTCGTCATTTCATGACTACTTGACTTTGTACTAAATTATTTTGAAAATTTTGATTAGGGTTTTAGAGCTTAGGGTTTAGGATTTAGGGTTTAGGAAAAAGAACTTTCATTCCTAAACCCTAAACCCTAAACCCACTGTAAAGTCAATCTTGGGTTGTGATCAATCGGAGCTGCCGGCAAAGTACCTAGGTTTGTCACTAACTATTAGAGCACCACGCAAAATCGACTTTCAACCAATGATTCAAGCAGTCCAGCAGCGACTAGAAGGATGGAAATCCAGCATTCTATCATATGGGGGGAAGGATCATATTGATCAAAGCAGTACTATCAGCGATACCACTGCATCATATGCAAGTATTAAAAATCTCCAAATGGGCCATCAAGAAAATTGATCAAATGAGAAGGAACTTTCTGTGGAAAGGGAATGACCCGTGTAGTGGGCTAAACTATTTAGTAAATTGGAACAGAGTATGCACGTTCAAAAGCAACGGGGGGTTCGGCATAATCGATCTAGGAGTACAAAACGAAGCGCTACTATTAAAATGGATTTGGAGATTGCAAAACGAACCCAATAGTCAGTGGACAATCGCCATCAAAGACATTCATGGCAATAGAGATCTCGAGAGCGTCATTGTAAACCGGGATGCTTCGTTCTTTGTAAAAGGACTAGCAGACTACAAGGACTACTACACATGCTCAACTAGGATAGATGGAAACACACAACTGGTGCTGTGGAGGTGGAGCATAGATGGCCAGTTCTCGTGCTCATCAGCCTACAGAATGAGGCAGGACAGAGGAATGCGTTGCCATTACCACAAAGCCCTATGGAAAATGAGGATTCCTATGAAGGTGAAGACATTCATATGGCTTCTACTACAGAATAAATTACTAACCCGAGCAGTGCTATTTGTGAGGGGATGCAACCGTGGAAAGGTGGACTATGTGATGTGTACTGTTGGAATGTTTGTTTCCACTATGTGATGTGTACTGTTGGAATGTTTGAAACAAGGGATCACCTCATGTGGGAATGCTCATATGCACGCCTTTTTTGGCGAGGGTTATTACCATACTTCAATTTTATTACAAGTGCTACAAACGGGACTGAGTTCGAGGAGGTTTGGTACAAGATGCGAAAGAACGGGGGAACCAACAAACAACTGTGGGACTTTGTATGGGCAGAATGTTGGACGCTCTGGAGGGAAAGGAACAAAAGGATATTTTCAGAAATAGCCAGAATTGTTCCTATCCTAATAGACACTACTGTAGCAGAAATCCATGGATGGCTTACTTCAGTAGGAAGTAGGCATAGCACCGTGCTAGCTGCAATTGGGGCAAGCTAAATAATAGGAATACTGTAAATGGATATTAACTTGGAAGAGCCAAGTTGTAAATATTTTATTTTACTACTTTACTGTTCTTAGGAGCCTGTAAAATTAAAACCTTTTCTTATCAAATACATTGTTGGAGGCGACTTGCCATCCAAACCTAAAAAAAAAAAAAAAAAAATTTTAAATTGTGATTGACTTCTAATTAAAAAAAAAGTTCATGGCGAGCACCTATATATATATTATATACACATCTTTTAGAAGTATTTGAAAATTTAATGGCATTTTGCAGATCGTTGCTGTCCAGCCGAAGTTCATTTGCTTGAAGGGTCATTTTATTTATTTATTTATTTCTATGAAATGTGAGATTGAAACAGTACATATTCAATTTGAGAACATTCCAATTTCCATGTGCAACTTGACTAACTAAATATGTTTTGGTCAAAGGATAACAAGGCCAACACATTCCAACGTGTAATTTTCTAAAATGATCAATGCCAACAATATATATTTTATCTTGTCTCATTATGCACAACATTACAAGCATTAAAGTTACATGCATTATCAGCTATTAATCTCTAAACAAAACAAAAATGAAATAACTATGACAAGTTGCATTCAATAAACTATCAGTTAAATAGAACCCTATCGGATACGTTACGGTAATTTTTAAAATTAAAGATACGATACGTCTATTATATTATATTATTAAATCAACAATTATATAATATAAATTAAATATCTAATTTTTGTTTATATACGCTAAATATATAAGTTAATAAAGGTAAATATATAAGTTAATAGATTCTAACATGAAATGTCAACTAGCAAATTTGTTTTGATGCGGTGCACAATGATCTATTGTGGACCATGCGCATCGCTGGTGTATGGTGGACTATGCACGGTGCACCGTATTCAAACGTGTTAAGACAGTATATATCCAGACGAGTCAATTTGTATCAGAGACCGTATTAAGGAGTTAAGAATACACCACATAGATCGTATCTAGATGAGTCAATCCATATCGGACACGTATTGAGTGGGTATCGATGTTGGATACGTACCTGATATGGGTACGAAACCCATACATGAGTATAGGAGTAACATAAATAGAACCTAATTACTTGTAATTTCGTATATTCTTTAGGCATATATGAAAATTGAACCTCAACGCTTAACATTTTAAGTTTATTTTTATTTTTATTGTATAACAATTTTTAATTCTCTTATTATGATCATATTAACACACAATTTCCAGTTTTCCTTGTTTAAATATATATATTATATATACACACATTTTGAATTTAATTATTAATTCAGCTCAAAATGAGAACTGTTTTAATTTCTATGAATTCTTTTACAGATACACTAGCTTGTTGCGTTGTCAGTTGTAAGTAATGTAAAATGTTATCTCAATTCAGCCCAAAATGGTCTGGGCCGGGCTGGGCCGGTTTGTTTAAAATCCATCAGCCGGTCCTGTTTTCATACCGGGTAGTTCTCAAAATGACATCATGTTTTGGAAATCCCTGAAATGTTAGCATATATATCTAACAACTTTATTGGACTCATGAGTTGGATTTGAAATAAAATTTGTTTGCATTGGCACGCTGGCTGTAATTTTCAGAGCGTTGCTTTCTACATCCATGTTACGAAATATTCTCTGATACGGTTCTTGGCTTCTTGCTATTATTTTTCTTCGGGAATTTGAATATTAAAATAACCAGCGAGACCAAAATTTCTCGGTGCCAATTTGGCTTCGGTGGACCAAATTTATTTTTTTTCTCCACTGAAGCACTGGTTCGGTAAATTTTTTATTTTTATTTATTTTTCTATTTTCCTACAACATGTGCTAATATAATAATATTATCAAACAACTCAAGTATCAATGGGTATAATAAAGGTCGGGTGGAAGCATTTTTGTACCCGTATTCATTACATATTGTATTTACTCCACTACAACAGAATGGTTTATCAGCGACCGGTATCAGAGACCGGTGCTGACGCCGGTCGCTGATACTCAATTTTTTTCCAAAAAAACAGAAAAAAGAAAAATCTGCGGCGACCAACACTTTCAGCGACCGGTATCAGCGACCGGCGCCATCACCGGTCGCTGAAAGTTTTTTTTTTAAAAAAAAAAAGCGCCCACGACGCCCTTCTTCTCCGCCAAAACCCTTCTTCTCCGCCAAAAAAATAGGCGCCAGCGCTGATACGAAATCTATCATCAAAACCCTTTGAAATCGATTGCCAAAACCTCAAACCTCTCTCTTCTAGAAAATCAATCGCTGAAATCGATCGCTAAAAAAGGCACCTCTTCCACTTCTCTTGCTTCAGCGACTCCCCAGTAGAGATGGCATCTCTTCCACTTCTCTTCGCTCACTGGTATGATCTCTGTATAACGGGCTTTGATCAGTGGGTTCAGTTCAGCAACTTCAGCTAGCTGTGCTTATTTTTTTACTTTTGTTTGTTAAGTGTTGAGTGCATATGAAATGATCAATCTTCGTTGTTTGTTAAGTGTTAAGTGTTTCTTCTCAAATTTCTCAATTTTGGGACCAATTTTAGTTTGATTTGGGTTTCTAAACAACTAGGTTGTTTAATTTCAGTGGAGCAAAGGAAAACCCTGACTTGATTTGGTAAGTCCCTGCCTCTAATTGTGCCAATTGCAAAAGCCCCCCCTAATTATTTCTTTATTTTGCAATTTCAGTCGAACCAAATACAAACATAAAATCTTTTATGAACAAGAGATACAAGAAGTCTTTCAATTCCCCATTAAAATTTAGGTATGTTGTGCTTCACCTTTAATTTATATCCTTTCATGTATCATATTGCATAAATTTAACTAATTATGTGCTTGTTGTAGGCCATTTCATTAATATATTTTAAGAGGTTCTACTTGCAGTGGTCGGTCATGCAACATCACCCTAAAAGTATCATGTAAGCTAATATATGGTATATTTATTTATGACATTAGGCTCAAATCCTTTACAAATCATGTCATGTAGAAAACTCAAGGCTTATCAATTTGACTTTTCTTGCATATTCCATCTATAAGAGTGTAATAGGTCATGACATTAGGCTCAAGCCCTTTAATGTACCTGCAAAGTGCAAAGTGCAATTTTACTTAATTTATTTCCTTGATTTTATTTGCTTGATTTTTTTTTCTTTGTGTTTATCTTCCTCCTGGTAATAACTATAGATTGCAAGAAGCCATTCTTTCAATGATACTGGTCATGCAAACTCTTCCAATGAACTCACTGCACAGGTAATTAAACCATGTTATACTGAATTATTAATATGCATAAATTGTTTGGTATCCAAGAAATGCCCTCTATGAGAAAACAGACAAATCAGAGGACATAGGCCATGTTTCTGTCAAATCCAAGTTCACAAACAGAAAGAAGACTCTTTTTCATGCAGTTTAGACCCAAATTTTGTATTATTTGGATTTTTATACTATTTTCTATGAATTTTTGAATCTCAGCTTTTCAAATTGCTTGATATATTTATAAAGAAAGGTCCATGAAGGAAGGCTCGGATCGCGAATCCGACGGTCGGATCGGGCTCGAAAGGAAGTTAGCTTGGATTTTGGGCTGTGGAGCTCCTGTCAAAATTTCAGCTCGATCCGACAGACGGATCAAAAGTTACGCCCCTTTTCGTGAAGCATGCACAAAAAAAATGCTGATATAAGTATCAGCGACCGGTATTTAGGTATCAGAGACCGGTTACACCAGTCTCTGATACCTTTTCATGACGTCAGTAAAAAACAACTGCGACCAAAAAATTTGGTCGCAGAAAAATTATCAGCGACCGGATGACGTCATTCAGCGACCGGTGACGTCATCAGGAGGGTATCTGCGACAATGCTTTCAGCGACCGGGGTATTAGCGACCGTTTTTCACTTTCTGCGACCGGATTGATTTTCTGCGACCGGCGCCAATACTTTCTGCGACCGGTTTTCCGGTCGCAGAAAGTGGGATTTGCTGTAGTGCTCATATCCACTAAAAATTATTTTACTTGTACTCTACCCTTATCCGTTATGGTTATCAAAAAACGAAACGGTAGTAGATAAATAATGAGTAATGATAATTAATATAATAATTATTTTTATTATTTACTAAATGAAACATTAGAATACATTCATTTAACACATATATACATGTTTTAAAGGGGTTAATTAAGTGTAACACAACTATCAAGAGTAGTTGGAACCTGCTAGCATGCTACGCGTAGCATAGAGGGCCTCCGTGCAACGGCTCAATATTTGACTTTTCAAAATCCTAACAGTCGATCTGAACCGTTCATCTTGTTCTCCATATTAATATGTGTTTGGACACCAAATTTTACATTTTTTGGAATTTTTTTACTATTTTTTTAGATTTATTGAAAATCGCTATTTTTTTATGGTCCAGATTTGCTGAAAACAGCGATTTTCAATAAATCTAAAAAAATTGTAAAAAAATTTCAAAAAATATAAAATTTGGTCTCCAAACACATATTAATATGGAGAACAAGATGAACGGTTCGGATTGACCGTTAGGATTTGAAAAGTCGAACATTGAGCCGTTGCACAGAGGCCCTCTATGCTACACGTAGCATGCTAGCATATTCATATATATATAGAGTAAGGCTTGGGTGCTATGGATAGCATAGAGGCCTATGGTGCTACGGCTCAATATTTGAATTTTTAAAATCCTAACGGTCGATCCGAACCGTTCATCTTGTAAAAAAATAGTAAAAAATTTCCAAAAAATGTAAAATTTGGTCTCCAAACACTTATTAATATGGAGAACAAGATGAACGGTTCGGATCGACCGTTAGGATTTTAAAAACTCGAATATTAAGCCGTAGCACCATAGGCCGCTATGCTATCCATAGCACCCAAGCCTTACTATATATATATATAGAGGAGGGTTCAAATGCACCCAAATTTTTGTGCACCCAAATGCACCCTATCTTTCAAATCTTTTTTCTCCGTTTTCAAAGTCCAAATAGTCAATCCGAACCGTTAGATGCGATCTATATATTAAGATGTGCTTGGAGACCAAATTTTATATTTTTTGAAATTTTTTTATTATTTATTAAGCCACTTTGAAAATCGCTGATTTTATATTTTCTGGACCATTAGATTAGCGATTTTCAAAGTGGTTTAATAAATAGTAAAAAAATTCCAAAAAATATAAAATTTGATCTCCAAGCACATCTTAACATATAGATCGCATCTAACGGTTCGGATTGACTATTTGGTCTTTGAAAATAGAGAAAAAAGATTTGAAAAATAGAGTGCATTTGGGTGCACAAAAATTTGGGTGCATTTGAACCCTCCTCATATATATATATATATATATATATATATAGAGAGAGAGAGAGAGGGGTTGGCTAATATGAAAACATTTTTTTACGGAGCCATGTTTAAATAATTGGTTTTTTAATTTTTAAAGCTCAAATGGTCGATCCAATTTTTAGATAATTTTACTATTTATTAAGCCAGTTTTAAAATCGCTGATTTTAATAAATAATGAAGAAATTATGGATCATTGAAAAACAACGATTTTCAAAATGGCTTATTAAATATTAAAAAAAGTTCCAAAAAAAATATAAAATTTAGTCTCCAAGCACATTTTAATATACATTGAATTTTGAACGGTTTGGATCGACTATTTGGACTTTAAAAATGTAAAAACCGAATCGTTTGTTCCACGGTCTAAGAACAAATATTTTGATATTAACCAACACAGACATATATATATATATATATATATATATATATATATATATATATATATATGAGATGAGCTACGCTACTCTATGGAGTAAAACGCGTTGATGCTTCATGGCACTATATTTTCATTTTGAAAATTCAAACGACTGATCTGAACCGCTCAACATGATCTCCATATTGAAATGTGCTTTGAGACCAAATTTTACATTTTTTTGGAATTTTTTTACTATTTATTAAGTAATTTTGAAAGTTGCTGATCCGATGGTCCAGAAATTTTTACTGTTTTGCTGTTCACATCTAACGGTTCAGATCAGTCATGTGGACTTTCAAAATGAAAATATGGTATGGAGTACAAATGCGTTTTACTCCATGGAGTAGCGTAGCTGATCCAACAGTGGCTTAACCAAACAGTAAAATCAGAAGCTACCGTTGGATCAGAGATTTTCAAAGTGGCTTAATAAATAGTAAAAGAATTCCAAAAAATGTAAAATTTGGTCTCCAAGCACATTTTAATATGGAGAACACATCTAACAGTTTGGATCGATCATTTCGACTTTAAAAATTAGAAAATGACTTGGTTGTACATGAGGCGTGGTGCAAACCTTTCGATATTAGCTACTCTCTCTCTCTCTCTCTCTCTATATATATATATATATAAGAATATGCTAGTATGCTATGCGTAGCATGGAGGGCCTCCGTGCAACGACTCAATACTCGACTTTTCAAAATCCTAACGGTCGATCCGAACCGTTCATCTTGTTCTCCATATTAATATGTGTTTAGAGACCAAATTTTACTTTTTTTTGAATTTTTTTACTATTTTTTTAGATTTATTGAAAATCACTGTTTTCAGCAAATCTGTACCATAAAAAAACAACGATTTTAAATAAATCTAAAAAAAGAGTACAAAATTTCAAAAAATGTAAAATTTTGTCTCCAAACACATATTAATAAGGAGAACAAGATGAACGGTTTGGATCGACCGTAAATTTTGAAAAGTTGAATATTGAGTCGTTTCACGGAGGCTCTCTATGCTACGCATAGCATGCTAGCATATTTATATATATATATATATATATATACTAGTATCGTGTCTGTGCATTGCAACGGGGACATATTATAAGGCAAGAATCAAAAATCGTGCTAACGAAATAGAAATTTAAACCTTAAATTATGCTTCTCTAAATAAGTATGTCAAGTGTGAATTGAAACTGTGTCGAAATTTCGAGATTCTGACACTTTATAGGCTCAGTGTGCCCGCACTGGTGGTGAGTGCGGGTGGCTGACCCGCACTGGCTTCTGTTTTCCTTAAGTTGTTTTCTGAATTTCTTCTTAGTGCGTCCGCACTGGTGGTGAGTGCCAGTGGCTGACCCGCATTGGCTTCTGTTTTCCTTAAGTTGTTTTCTGAATTTCTTCTCAGTGCGTCCGCACTAGTGGTGAGTGCGGGTGGGTGATCCGCACTGGCTCCAATTTCTCTTTTTTCTCCAATTTTGACTAAGTCCTGAGTGCGGGTGTCTTGACTCGCACTGAAATTCAATGCGGACGCATTAGGCTCAGACTTTTCCTTGTTCACTGCCTTTTTGATGAAAAATTGATTAAGTACTGAGTGCGTCCGCACTGGAGTATTTCTTTATTTTCTGGGCTGCCGAAATCTGCCCAAGTACTGAGTACGGGTGACTGACCCGCACTGGATTTGAATGCGGACGCATTACGCTCAGATTCTTCTGTGATTGAGTTGCTGAGAACCAGCTAAGTGCTGAGTGCGGGTGGCCGACCCGCACTGAACTTGAGTGCGTCCGCACTTAGAGGGTCTTTTAATAAAAGCCCAAAATTTTCCTTTTCTTTCTCTCTTTCCCCTCTGCCCCTTTCCCCCATTTTCTGTGGTTTTCGCCCAAGAGAGAAGAAAGAGAGAGAGAGAGAGCTCCCTTTCCCTCTCAAACCACCGATTGTTGCGAGAAATCGAAGTTGGAACCTAGCAAGTGGTCGTAGATCTCTCATAGCCCTCCTATTTGGTATTCCTTTCTCTTCCCATTTCTCTCTAAAATTTCGGATTTCTTGATTGCTCGGGTTTTCATTTTAAACCTGAGATTTGTGTTTGAATTGCTTGTAGACTAGCTCCTTGAGCTTCTTTGATTGTTTATTTGCCGATTCTTTCCCGATTTCATCTCGATTTTGGATTTTGATTTTTAGGATTTTCGTACCAAATCCGAAATTTGGAAATGTTGATTGATTTATTAGGCTAATCCGACCAAATAGACTTGTATTCGGTAGGGTTACCTCTTGATCTTGAAATGCTAGAACGTGTATCGGTTACTTCAAATTTTGACAAAATTAGGGTTAACCAATCGGTAAATCGAATGGTTATGGGAACCAAATTGGTGAACCAGTAAATGAATTGTTACCAAATTGAGATCATGTATGGTTTAAAAGACCCAAATAGAAATTGTGTGAAGTTAGAGAATCTTAAGCAAGAAAGAGGAATAGGAAAGATAGGTACCAAAATATACGGAATGGATTAAGGAAAGTATAAGCCTAATATAACTCGAGTAAACATCTCGATCGTGAACCAATGTTAAAACCAAGTATACATGTAATATAGGTTTAGGCTCGGTCGAGCCAGACCTTGCGGGACCTTTCGAGACGTCTGATCCATAAGTATGTGGTACGCTCATCGTGAACAGGTTCGGGATTCTTGGACTTGTTTGATATTTCATTTTTAGGAATTAAATTCTTTATTCGGTTGTCATGTTGAATGCTTAATTGTTGCATATTTTGAAATTCATGCTGTATTTTGATTTGTGCATAAATGGGGATGGGTTGAATCTCGGTTCATAACCCAATCAGATTAGAATTGAATTGTTAGGATAAGATTATTTGACATGTTGGTATGGTGGTCATTTGGATTGTTCTCTTATGTGTGACTGAATTGGCAAACTCATAGGTATAGTGGCTTTGAGCCTATGTGAATGAATTAAGGTGACGTTGACCCGTATAGCTGACCTGTATAGGTGGCTTGATTGATCTTACATGAATGAATTAAGGTGACGTTGACCTGTTTAGCTGACCTGTATAGGTGGCTTTGATCTTATTCGAATGAAGTTGCGAGGCTGACCTGTATAGGTGGCTCTGATTCTATGTGATTGCATTTTGTATTCAGACGTATTCAGACGTATTAAGACGATATATATCTAGACGAGTCAATTTGTATCAGAGACCATATTAAGGGGTTAAGAATACACCACGTAGATCGTATCTAGACGAGTCAATCCATATCGGACACGTATCAAGTGGGTATCGATTTTGGATACGTACCTGATATGGGTACGAAACCCATACATGAGTATAGGAGTAACATAAATAGAACCTAATTACTTGTAATTTCGTATATTCTTTAGGCATATATGAAAATTGAACCTCAACGCTTAACATTTTAAGTTTATTTTTATTTTTATTGTATAACAATTTTTAATTCTCTTATTATGATCATATTAACACACAATTTCCAGTTTTCCTTGTTTAAATATATATATTATATATACACACATTTTGAATTTAATTATTAATTCAGCTCAAAATGAGAACTGTTTTAATTTCTATGAATTCTTTTACAGATACACTAGCTTGTTGCGTTGTCAGTTGTAAGTAATGTAAAATGTTATCTCAATTCAGCCCAAAATGGTCTGGGCCGGGCTGGGCCGGTTTGTTTAAAATCCATCAGCCGGTCCTGTTTTCATACCGGGTAGTTCTCAAAATGACATCATGTTTTGGAAATCCCTGAAATGTTAGCATATATATCTAACAACTTTATTGGACTCATGAGTTGGATTTGAAATAAAATTTGTTTGCATTGGCACGCTGGCTGTAATTTTCAGAGCGTTGCTTTCTACATCCATGTTACGAAATATTCTCTGATACGGTTCTTGGCTTCTTGCTATTATTTTTCTTCGGGAATTTGAATATTAAAATAACCAGCGAGACCATAAGTTGGCTTCGGTGGACCAAATTTAATTTTTTTCCTCCACCGAAGCACTGGTTCGGTAAATTTTTATTTTTTATTTCCTTTCTATTTTCCTACAACATGTGCTAATATAATAATATTCTCAAACAACCCAAGTATCAATAGGTATAATAAAGGTCGGTGAAAGTATTTTTGTACCCGTATTCACTACATATTGTATTTACTCATATTCACTACAAATTATTTTACCTGTATTCTACCCTTATCCGTTATAATTATCAGAAAACGAAACGGTAGTAGATAAATAACGAGTAATGATAATTAATATAATAATAATTTTTATTATTTACTAAATAAAACATTATAATACATTCATTTAACACATATATACGTGTTTTAAAGGGGTTAATTAAGTGTAACACAACTATCAAGAGTAGTTGGAGATGAATATTCATTGCAAATTTATATATATATATAGAGAGAGAGAGAGAGAGAGGGGTTGGCTAATATGAAAACTTTTTTTTTTCCGGAGCCATGTTTAACCAATTGGTTTTTCAATTTTTAAAGCTCAAACGATTGATCCAAACGATCGATCCAATTTTTAGATTATTTTACTATTTATTAAGTCAGTTTTAAAATCGCTGATTTTAATAAATAATGAAGAAATTATGGATCATTAAAAAATAACGATTTTGAAAATGGCTTAATAAATATTAAAAAAAGTTCCAAAAAAAAATATAAAATTTAGTCTCCAAGCACATTTTAATATACATTGAATTTTGAACGGTTTGGATCGCCTGCTTAGACTTTTAAAATGTAAAAACCGAATCGTTTGTTCCACGGCCTAAGAACAAACGTTTTGATCTTGCAGATCAAATTTTATATTTTTCTGATTTTTTTTACTATTTATTAAGATGGGTATAAAAATTTAATGGTCTGAATATAGCGATTTTGTTAAATACTTAATAAATAGTAAAAAAATTTCAAAAAATGTAAAATTTGATATGCAAGCACATTTTAACATATCCATTATGTTGAACGGTTTGGATCGATTGTTTGGAATTTGAAAACTTTGAAAATGGAGAGTGTAATTCGGTGTCACCAAAAAAGGGTGTAATTGGATCCCTCCTCATTATATATATATATATATAGAGAGAGAGAGAGAGGGGTTGACTAGAATTAAAATGGTAGGTCCTGAGCCTTGATGCTACCAAATGGTTTTTCTCTTGTTCAGAATAGCTTAGGCGCCAAGGAAAAAGACATGCATATACCTGGCATTTGACTTAGGTCCAATACCTACTATATTTGACTTGTTTCCTACCAAACCGTGTTAATTTTATATAGTAAAAGACGTAAGTGAAAATTTCAAAGGTTTAATTTTTCAAATAAAATAGTATGGGCCCCCTAGAATGTTTATTGTTAATTAAAAAGGTTATTAATTATGATCAGATATACAGAAAATTCAACTTATTATTATTGATCAATAGACAGTAATTTAGAAGCAATATATAGGTGTAATGATCTATATATTTATATTATTCATTAATTTGCTCATATTAAAGTATAATAACTTGACCATTTTAGTTAAATATTCAGATTATTTATTTGCTATTTTATTAATTGGTGTCTGATTTCATTACTCTTATAACATTTAATTAGGCTTATAATATTTATAGTAATGGACTTCTTTGTAATAAAATTATAAAATAGTCTAGAATAATTTAGAAATTTCCAAAATGGTTTAGAATAATTTAGATAATTCCAAAATGATTTAGAATATTGCCCTAATAATTTAGAAAATTCCAAAATAGTTTAGAATAATTTAGAAATTCCCAAAATGGTTTAGATATTGTTTAGAATAATTTAGAAAATTCCAAATGTGATAGGAGAGTTAGACTATTCTTCTTGGACTGTTCTAGAATCTTTTTTATAATTACTCAACAACCACGAACCAGCTGGAAAAAAAAAATGAAAATTCGTATAAAATGGACGCCAAAACATATACAACTGAAACTGATAAATTTAAGCTAACAATTACTTTTTATGCATATCGAATTAGAGCTTAAAAATAACATTCCTTAAATGATATTAAAAAAATGAAATCAAATAGAACATGACAAATCAATTGTGGATCAATCTAAAAATTTCTTAAATGATATTTAAAAAAAAAAATCGAAATCAAAAGAAGGCAAACTAAATAAACTTGTGGCAAGTATGTATGGTGAGTACGTATGTAATTAACTTTAGATATCTACACGAAATAAAAATAAAAAAGATGTATAGAATAAAAAAAATACAAACTATTTGACGGATGTTTGATATTCAATTAGAAATTTCATCTTTTAATCATAGCCGTTGCTGAACCAAGACATCTACGTGCTTAATATAACAACGGAGATACTTATTTTTTTTATTATAATCAAAGTAATATCCAAAATATACTAATAAATTATGTTTTAATCACCTGTTCTAGAAGCTTAGCTAGTATATATTTGGGGTATATTTGGCTGGAGTAAGAATGGACTATTCTTTGAACAAGTCATAGGTAATGATCTTATGATCATTTTTTTAATTAAATTTTCTAAGTTTGATGCGTGTCAAACAAACATTAATTACTCACAAGTCATAAGTAATGGTCTTAATTATGAGCATTTTTTTAATTAAATTTTCTAAGTATGATGCAGGCGCAGGCAATATTATGTTGCTTTTTTGAAGGTTGACAAAAGGTGACTGCGTACATATCTTTTTTTACACAACTGTAGACTAAAGGTGGCGAATTCACAAAAGGTTGCTTCATTTACACAACTTTGCACTCATAATTATTATCCATATTTGCCAGGAAAAGGGTATATAAAAAATCCAAGTCCAAGTCATACATAAATATAAAAAATCCATGCATGTCCAAGTCATATAAAATTAATGAACAACCAGTACGTGGCCAGTGGGCCAATGTTTTTGGAACAATTAATGGACAGGGTTCTAATTTTCTTCATATGTTTTACGGACTTTGAAACCTTCACATCAATAAAGCAAATACGAACTTTGATCCTTGTTTTTACTTTTCCTTCCTACATTCAATAATAGAGGCTTGAATTAATCCTATTTTTCTTCTTCAAAAAATAATATAAAATAAAATAAAATCTTCCTATAAAAGCCATCCATGTATGTTCTCCAAATCTCACTAAACCAAACAGTACTCTCCTCAGAGGAAGGAAACAACCCACCAAAATATTGAGCAATATTGCTTTTGGTTTCTTTTAAATTTTCAAGCATCATGTTTTTTAGTAAGCTTTTCTCATTATGGCCAATAACTGTTGGCCTAATGCTATGTTGTTTGTTCTCCATCCCTTGTGAGGCCAAGATTCATCACCGTACCTTTGTTGTAAGTATTTGTTTCTACTATTACAATTAACAATGTTTGTTATATATAATTGTTATTTTATTTTATTTTTTTTAACTTCCCGAGTTATAGTTTGAATATTCAAGAAATAAAATAAAATCTTCAAAAGAAATATAGGACATGCAAAATATAACTTACTTCAAATGAGAGATTGATTTTTCAATAGACCTCAGATTGAAATTTATTCGATGTCCAATGGAAGCAGTATGAATTCTCTTCAAAACGGATACGGATAAATGAATTCGGATAATCTCACGGATCGGATCCAAATAATTTGCTACCTGAATCCACTTGAAACACGATTGATATTTGATAATTATATAATTGTAAAAAGCTTTGTATGGAACCAATTCAAGGATTAATCAAGTAATTTCTAAGCTTTACTCTTGTTCTAATCAGCTTGAAACCCGACTGATATACATATTTACTTTTTTGGTTTTCCCTTAAACAGATTCAAGAAGCTACCTACACCCGGCTCTGCAATCATACAAAGAGCATGCTAACTGTCAATGGATCATATCCGGGACCAACTATCACCGCTCGCAAAGGTGACACAATCTATGTCAAGGTCATCAACAGAGGGAACAAGAACATCACCATCCACTGGTACTAAAAAGAATCTGTTATTAGCACTATTAATTAAGGTATTATTACAAACCATGCAAGACTAACATGTATTCATTTTATTTCTATAGGCATGGCGTAATGCTGCCGAGGGACCCATGGTCAGATGGACCAGAATACATTACTCAATGCCCTATCCAACCAGGAGCCAACTACACACAACGGATCCAACTTACGGTAGAAGAAGGCACGCTATGGTGGCACGCACATAGCGAATTTGATCGTGCAACTGTTCACGGTGCTATTCTTATTTACCCGAAGCTTGGTACCACCTACCCCTTTCAAAAACCCCATAAAGAATTCACGCTGATTCTAGGAGAGTGGTGGAACAGAAACATAACAGATGTCTACCGAACTGCACTTGACAATGGCGGTCAATTCGATCTATCTGATGCCAACACCATCAATGGACAACCTGGTGACTTCCAGCCATGCTCATCAAATGGTAATTTATTTTTCCCGGTAAAGGAAGTTGTTTATTTATAATGCAAGTTGTTAATGCTTCATAAGATGGAGATTCTCTCTGAAAATGTTTGTTACTTTATCAATTTAAACACCATTAGCAACCAAATTTATTATATTTTTCAAATATAACGTTATCTAACTACATATATCTTTCATTTTTATTTTTTTTGCAGAAACTTTTAAGGTACAAGTCGAACAAGGCAGAATGTACCTACTCCGTGTAATAAATTCAGCTATGGAAAATAGCTTCCTTTTTAAGGTTTCCAACCACAATGTAACGGTAGTTGGAACCGACGCCAGCTATACGAAGCCTTATGTGAATGAATTTATCATGATCGCCCCGGGCCAAACAATGGACCTCCTCTTAGAGGCCAATCAATTGCAAAACTCATCTTCCCCCTTCCGTTATTACATCATGACGAATCTATACTTTGATGGAAGTCCTAACGCCACTAGAGATAACAAAACAGCCGTGGCTATTCTAGAATACAAAACTAATCAGTCCGCGCGATCAATAACACCAGTTTTCAGCTCCTTACCAAAATCCAACGACACTAATGCATCAGCTTCGTTCACTAAAGGTCTTCGCTCACTGGCCAACTCAGATGACCCAGCTCTCTTAACCCAAGCTGTCGATGTCAAAATGTATATCACGTTATCTACAAATGAACAATTGTGCCCTAACAGCTCATGTGCTGGTCCAAATGGTACTAGGTTTGCCGCCAGTATGAACAATGCTAGTTTCCTAGCCCCAGAAACCAAAATTGATGTGCTAGATGCATACTACAATTCTATTGCCGGTGTGTACACCACTGACTTTCCTGACCAACCACCGCTCTTCTTCGATTTTGCTGATGCACAAAACCAAGGATTGAACCTCAAATTGGTTGATAAATCGACAAAAGTGAGAGTGCTCGAGTATAACTCGACCGTGGAGATTGTGTTTCAGGGAACTAACTTAGTAGACGGACAGGTTACCCATCCAATACACTTGCACGGCCACAGCTTCTATTTCATTGGAAGCGGAACCGGCAACTTCGACAACACAACAGATCCTCTCAGTTACAACTTGGTTGATCCACCATTTGTGAACACTTTGGGTGTGCCGAAGAACGGTTGGGCAACTATGCGCTTTAGGGCACTTAATCCGGGTGAGTTTATTCTTTTTTCCTTTTATTTAAATATCAAAATTTATTGAATATTTTCTGTTGATTTAATTTTGACAATCAATGGTGTTACACAACTACAATGAGAATGGCTTGTTTAGCAATATTTGATTAGATATTTGATACGGACTAATTAAGTAGATCAGCAAAATTAATGAAATAGTAGATTAGCTACTGTTACAAATTGTTGTTTTGAGTGTTTTTCAGACATCTAACCCTCAACATATATTTTTGTTTTTCAATTAAATTAGGTGTTTGGTTCATGCACTGTCACTACGAACAACACACAATATGGGGAATGGATACTGTGTTTATAACAAAGAATGGTAATAGTACAGAGGCAACAATGCTGCCTCCCCCTGCTGACAAGCCTCCTTGTTGATTTTACTCAAGCATTGTATTATTATTATATTTTCAAAGCTGAGTTTGCACTGGTTAATTTATTGTATATTCGTAGAGAGAATATTATGGATTTAATTTGTTACAATTGTAAATGGATATTGAGTTATATTTGTTGCATTTGTAAATGGATATTGAATTGTTAACTGTAAACTGCAACCAATAATGAATAAGATGGTTGGTTGTTTTAATATTGAATTATATTTGTTGACTATTTGTTGAATTATGCGCACGCACGCGCACACACACACACATATATATATATGTTGAATGTTGAATATTGTCTTATATATGTTGTTCATGTTCAATGTTTATTGTGATAATTAAATTAAGTAGAGTTTGTACTACCTGCTTGTTGTAATTAACTTTAATTAGTTGATTTACTAAAATAGTGTACCAGATCCATTGGTGAATTATTTCCAGGCCCAAAAAAGAAATCGAGTAATTGGGCCGAGATAATGAATCACCTCCCAGAAGAGATATTTGACCAAGTACTTCAGAGTTCAGAAAATAAGATATGTTTGGAATTCAGATCTAGTGAAGTAACTCAATCTTTGAGTTTTAAATCTGGATTGTTTAATTCAAATCCGCGATAATTTTTAATTTATTTGTTTTCATAAATTAATAAATTAGAATATAAAATATTTATCCAACATATGTTACATACTTTTTAAATTTTTTAATAAAAATACAATTGGAACTTCATAAATTTAAAATGAATTTTAATAAAAAAAAAGTAAAAGATGAAATTGAGCACTTAATAATTCAAACACACCGACTGAAAATTTTCATAAGGGTTCCTAATATAAAATTTTCATAAGGGCTACCTGGCTGAAGACAGACAAATTCCTAAAATGCTTCAGACTGAGCCTTTAGCGTGCCACCACCACTGACTCCGCGGGCCGCTAGAAGTCAGAACCTTCTCCTGGCGGGCAGCCGACAGGCTCAATTCTGCCAACTTCGCAAGATTTTGAGAGAGTAATTTTCCGATTTGTCTCTGGCTCCCTTCCAAATCCACAGAAATTCCTATTAAGGAGAGGGGAGCAACAACCACCATATCATCTGGGTTTTATCCAAGTTTTACACACTTGTTCCACATCTCTCTCACCCTCTCAAGTGATCTAAAGCTTGGATCAAAGGCGAACTAAGGAGTGACGAAAGGAGACAACTTTACGATGCTTAACAGATACAAAGCAGATTGTCTCAGTGTTGTAGAACACTGAGCAGAAGTGTCAAAATTTGGTGTTAGGTTCCCATAGTTCAGCTTATGATAATATATTCAGAGAGAAGTTCACTTAGGCTGTGTTTCAGAACCAATGCTTGTAGAGGAAGGGGAAGGGATGGGGAAGAAAATAAATGTTGGGATTTCATGTGTATGACTATATGGTGACAATTTAAAATTTTTTTTATTACCACTTAGCTCAATACATAAAGAACTTTATTTATATGACAACCACAAACAAGATTATCTCTTAAGAGTTTTATCAAGCACCTAATGTAAATATATCACAGGGTTTTCTCTCTGAACTCTGAAGCCATGTAACTAATTGTAGTTAATAAAATAGGAGTATAACTCCTATTCTTACTTTAAAAAAAAAATAGATGTGACGTATCGGCTGAGCAACATAGGCTGACCTACAAGGGTCAAATTTTGAAGGACAAACAGATTCTCTCTAGCTACTTTACACTTTATATATTAATAATTTTACTTTTCATTTAATTAAATTGATTTAGATTTTGTTAGTATGGTGAGAATTCTGTTTAACATGTTATGTTATTTTTTATTTAAACTCTTACAAACATAGTTTTGGAACAGCGATCGAACAGATTCATTTCTGATCTGTAGTTTTGGAAAAAAGTGGATTGCCTTCTACCTCAGTTGTCCAATTTACTTGCATGATGCAATGGGAAGATGGAATTTATAACTTAAATGGCAATGATTCAAGTTATAATATATTTTTTTTATCTCACATTATCTTATATAACAAACACAAAGTAATCACTGAGGTTAGCTAATATCAAATTGATTGTTTCTAAGGTCCTGTGTAACTAAGTAATTTTCCAATTTTCGAAGTTCAAAAAGTGATCTACACCGTTAGATGTGATCTCTATATTAAAATGTGCTTAGACACCAAATTTTACATTTTTTGAATTTGTTTTACTATTTATTAAGTGATTTTGAAAATCGCTGATTCAATGGTGACTTAACAAAAAAAGTAAAACCAGACTAGACTGTTAGATCAACGATTTTCAATATGACTTAATAAATAATATAAAAAATATAAAAAATATAAAATTTGGTCTCTAGAAATATTTTAATATAAAGATCACATCTAAAGATTTAGTTCTACTTTTTAGACTTTAAAAATTGAAAAATAACTTAATTGCACAGAATCTCGGAAGCTATCGATTTGATATAATTAGCCAACCTCGTAATCACTTGACTGATTATTTCTCTTCGTCTATAGTTTCTGATTTTTCTTGTTTCTCTTATTATTTCGTTTTTACTTTAATGTTGACTGTCGAGACAGATCTACCTATATATTGTAGTACAAGATTCTTGAATTAGATTTTTTTAAAAATGACAGATTTGGAATTAGCGGTTGTCAGGTGATATAAAAGACAAAAGGAAACGAGAAAAAAAAAATGTAACACATGCATCCATGAAAAAAGAAAGAAAATATCAATTAAAGACAAACAACTTAATTATCAGTAAATAAGAAAAGTACATTATTTTATTGGTGACTGGTGAGGTACTAGGTACTAGGTCTTATGAACATTTTTTAATTAAATTTTCTATGTATGATGCATGCGCAGATAAAAGGTTGCTTTATTGACACACTTTACACTATTCATTATTATTCGCAAGGAAAAGGGTACATAGAAGGAATCAAATCACCTGTCCTTCAATGTGCAGAAAATTTTTGCACATAGAGTCAGTCTATCTATCAATTTTGAAAAAAATGGTTATTTATCACTTCAAAATCTTCAAAAAATGTCATTCCAAAATTTGAATTTTTATTTGTAATAATGTCACTTTAAATTTCATTAATTTTTAATTTTGCCACTTCAAATAATTAATGACTAAAATATCCTCCATTCTTGTTTTCTTTTTTTCTTTATATTCTCCTTTCATGACTATGATCATGTCGAAAATGAGAAAAAAAAACTCTCAAATTATAAAGCTGAAATTATACTTTTTTTAGAACATATGAAGAAGGCATTAACGAGTAACAGCGTTGTTCTAGTATTTACCAGTTTGACAGGGTCTGTTCTTTTCAGCTCTTCACATAAAAATCTCCACTGAATTTATTTACTACGTTATATGCTTGCGGTCAACAGTAACTTCTGATATGTTTTTCCCTTTTGCTCTCTTGTTCTTATTTTTGTTTGTTTTGCACCTTTTTTTGTGTCTATTCTATTTTTAATATAATTCGGTAGCTTTTCAAGCCTAGCACACGTCTATCAGAGAAGAAAAGCAACTGCTGCATGGATTTTGTTACAGAATATCCCAAATTGGGCCGATCTGTCTTCATTTTTCCTTAATATGCCGAGTTCATGCTTTAAAAAAACTGTAATTTTTCCTTAATTAAATTTTCGGCTTTATAATTTGAGAGCTTCTTTTTTCTATTTTCGACATGGCCATGGCCATGGAAGAAGAATATAAAGAAGAAGAGGAGGCAGGAGAAGAGGAAGAGGAGAAGAAGGGAGGATATTTTAGTTATTTTAGTTATCAAGTGATTTTCTACATATCCAAAAAAATAGTAAAAAAATTCTAAAAAAATATAAAATTTGGTTTGCAAGTACATATTCATATGGAGATGTTGAACGGTTTGGATCGACCGGTAGGATTTTGAAAACTCAAATATGGAGCTGTTGCACGGATGCCCTCTATGCTATGCATAGTACTGTAGCCAACTCCTATATATATATATACATACATATAGAGGTTAGCTAAGATCAAAGTGGTAGTTCCTAACTTTTGGTGCTACCAATTTGTTTTTCAATTTTCAAAGTTCAAAACGTCGATCCGAACCGTTCAAGTTATTCTCCATATTAAATTGTGCTTGGAGACCAAATTTTACATTTTTCTGATTTTTTTTACTATTTATTAAGCCACTTTGAAAATCGATAATCCAACGGTAGCTTAACAAAACAGTAAAATTAGAAGCCACCGTTATATATATATATATGTGTGTGTGTGAGTAGTTAGGGAGGAAATGTCTCATATCAGTATCAGGAAGGACTTTCTTGTGTCTAATGTATCGGTGGTGATGCTGTGAAGCTTAAGATGCATGCATATGGTGATTTTTCTCTTGTTCAAGTATAGCTTAGCCAAGGAAAAAGAAATGTATATATATACCTGGTATTTGACTTACTTCCAATGCCTACTGTATTTGACTTATTTCCTACCAAATTACCGTGTTCATTTTATATAGTAAAAGACGCAAGTGAAAATTTCAAAGGTTTAATTGTTCAAATAAAATAGTATACGGCGCCTAGAAACAATAGGTGTAATGATCTATTTAGATGAGTCATTAATTTGCTCATATTAAAGTATAAATATAATAACTTGACTATTTTGGTTAAATATTCAGATTAATTTTAGTTATTTTGCTATTTTATTAATTGGAGTCTGAATTCATTACTCTTATAACATTTAATTAGGCTTACAAATATTTATAGTAATGGACTTCTTTGTAATAAAATAAACTTAAGGTCATCATCAAATAAATTTATAAGGTGCTTGGTTAAAAATTACATTAAATAAAAATATAGAAAATATTAATCTAAATCATTGCCTCATGATCTACTCTTATATTTTATAACTAAAATTTATAATTAATTATAACCAAGAAATCTCAAAGCCTATTTAAATCTCTTGTAATCTCCTCTGTTGTTGAAAATTATTTTATCAATCATCATGATTATTGCCTTAATGATCCAAAAAAATGAAAACAAATATAAACATTTCGGAAGAATATGATTTCTACTTGATTAACATTGAATGCTTCATATATTTGATATTTAAACTTATTTGTACTGAAATTTTGAAGATAACACTGAAAAATTGTGTTACTTTAAATAATATCTTTTGTGTACACCTTTCTATATAATTCATTCCTTACTGTTAAGAAAATAGAAAATAAAATGGAACAATATGCGCAGACTTCCTTATTTGATGATATTTCTTAATTTTGTTCAACTCTCAAAAGACATCTCTCTTCTAGTCTTCTGTCTATATTTGAGAAGAGAATATATCTCTTCCACACGATGAGGTGTTTATAATCTCTAAGATGTTTTTTTTTCTCAATATGTGGTTGCATACTTGCATGTAGGAAACAACATTAAAAATTTCAATGGTAAATACTACTATAGGTCATAGATAGAAAAACTACATTGAAAATTTCAATGGGGGAGATACTACTAGGTAATGTAGTAAATAATAAAACAAACATTAATTACTCACAAGTCATAAGTATTGGTCTTATGATCATTTTTTTATTTATATTTTCTAAGTTTGATGCGTGTCAAACAAACATTAATTACTCACAAGTCATAAGTAAAAAAAAATGTGACTTGTAATCTTAAAAAAAATATAAAAAAGATGCATAGAATAAAAAAAAAATAGTAGACTAATTTATTAGAAACTGATATTCAATCCGGAATTTCATTTTCTTAATCACAATCGTTGAAAAGTCCGAACATCTATGGACTTAATATAAGAATAGAGATAGGAAACTACACTGAAAATTTCAATGGTAAATACTATAATCATAGATAGAAAACAACATTGAAAATTTAAATGGGAGATACTACTAAGTCATGTGACCTCCGGTAACCAATTAAACAAACATTAATTACTCACAAGTCATAGGAATGGTCTTATGATCATTTTTTTAATTAAATTTTCTATGTATGATGCGTGTCAAACAAACATTAATTACTCACAAGTCATAAGTGATGAACTTGTGATCATTTTTTTAATTAAATTTTCTATGTATGATGCAGGCGCAGGCAAAATTTGGTTGCTTTTTTGAAGGATGACAAAAGGTGATTGCGTATATATCCTTATTTACACAACTTTTGACTAAAGGTTGAAAAAAGGTTGATAAAAGGTTACTTTTTGGAAGGTTGACAAAATTAGGTGAGTGCGAATTCACAGAAGGTTGCTTCATTTACACAACTTTGCATTCAACATTATTATCCATATTTGCAGGAAAAGGGTATATAAAAAAAATCCAAGTCCAAGTCATATATACAGCAGATCCATTTTAATATAGGTGTACATAAAATATGTTTTTGGAACAATGAAAAGGAAAGGGTTCTACTTTTCTTCCTATATTTTTCCTAAAAAAAATATATATAGGGACTTTGAAACCTTCGTACCAATAAAGCAAATAGGGACTTGATCGTTATTTTTACTCAAAAAAAGGTTTCCTTCCTATCTTCAATAATAGGAGCTTGAATCCTACTTTTCTTCTTCAAAAAATAAAATAAAATAAAATAAATCTTCCTATAAAAACCATCAATGCATGTTCTCCAAATCTCACTAAACCTTATTACTGCTCTAACAGTCTCCTCAGAGGAAGGAAACAACCCACCAAAATATTGAGCAATATTGCTTTTGGTTTATTTTAAATTTTCAAGCATCATGTTTTTTAGTAAGCTCTTCTCATTATGGTCAATAACTGTTGGTCTAATGCTATGTTGTTTGTTCTCCATCTCTTGTGAGGCCAAGATTCACCACCGTACCTTTGTTGTAAGTATTTTTTCTACTATCACAATTCACAATGTCTGGTATAATTGTTATTTTTTTTTAAATTTACTGAGTTATATAGTTGGAATAAATAAATAAATAAAATCTTTAAAAGAAATATAGGACATGAAAAATATAACTTACTTCAAATGAGGGCTAGATTTTTTATTAGACATTGGATTGAAATTTATTTAAGGTCGACCAATGTAAGCAGTATGGATTCGCTTCAGATCCAGATACGTATAAAATAATTCGGATAATCTCGTGGATCAAATCCGAATAATTTGCTACCTGAATCCCTGATTGATAATTATATAATTATAAAAAGCTGTGTATGGAACCAATTCAAGGATTAATTAAGTAATTTCTAATCTTTACTCTTGTTCTAATCTGCTTGTGACCCGATTGATATATATATTTACTTTTTCGGTTTTCCCTTAAACAGATTCAAGAAGCTACCTACACCCGGCTCTGCAATCATACAAAGAGCATGCTAACTGTCAATGGATCATATCCGGGACCAACTATCACCGCTCGCAAAGGCGACACAGTCTATGTCAAGGTCATCAACAGAGGAAACAAGAACATCACCATCCACTGGTACTATACAGAAGGAATCTTTTATTTGCACTATTAATTAAGGATTTATTACAAGCCATGCAAGACTAACATGTATTCATCGAATTTCTATAGGCATGGTGTAATGCAGCCGAGGGACCCATGGTCAGATGGACCAGAATACATTACTCAATGCCCTATCCAACCAGGAGCCAACTACACACAACGGATCCAACTTACAGTAGAGGAAGGCACGCTATGGTGGCACGCACATAGCGAATTTGATCGTGCTACTGTTCACGGTGCTATTGTTATTTACCCGAAGCTTGGTACCACCTTTCCCTTCCAAAAACCCCAAAAAGAATTCACGCTGATTCTAGGAGAGTGGTGGAACAGAAACACAACAGATGTGTACCGAACTGCACTTGACAATGGCGGTCAATTCGATCTATCTGATGCCAACACCATCAATGGACAGCCTGGTGACTTCCAGCCATGCTCATCAAATGGTAATTTATTTTTCCCCGAAAAGGAACTTGTTTATTTATAATGCAAGTTGTTAATGCTTCATAAGATGGAGATTCTCTTCGAAAATGTTTGTTACTTTATCAATTTAAACACCATTAGCAACCAAATTTATTATATTTTTCAAATATAACATGATCTAACTACATATAGCTTTCATTTTTATTTTTGTTGCAGAAACTTTTAAGGTACAAGTCGAACAAGGCAGAGTGTACCTACTCCGTGTAATAAATTCAGCCATGGAAAATAGTTTCCTTTTTAAGGTTTCCAATCACAATGTTACGGTAGTTGGAACCGACGCCAGCTATACGAAGCCTTATGTGAATGAATTTATCATGATCGCCCCGGGCCAAACAATGGACCTCCTCTTAGAGGCCAATCAATTGCAAAACTCATCTTCCCCCTTCCGTTATTACATAATCACGAATCTATACTTTGATGGAAGTCCTAACGCCACTAGAGATAACAAAACAGCCGTGGCTATTCTAGAATACAAAACTAACCATTCCACGCGATCAATAACACCAGTTTTCAGCTCCTTACCAAAATCCAACGACACTAATGCATCAGCTTCGTTCACTAAAGGTCTTCGCTCACTGGCCAACTCAGATGACCCAGCTCTCTTAACCCAAGCTGTGGATGTCAAAATGTATATCACATTATCTACAAATGAACAATTGTGCCCTAACAGCTCATGTGCTGGTCCAAATGGTACTAGGTTTGCTGCCAGTATGAACAATGCTAGTTTTCTAGCCCCAGAAACCAAAATTGATGTGCTAGATGCATACTACAATTCTATTGCCGGTGTGTACACCACTGACTTTCCTGACCAACCACCACTCTTCTTCGATTTTGCTGATGCACAAAACCAAGGATTGAACCTCAAATTGGTTGATAAATCGACAAAAGTGAGAGTGCTCGAGTATAACTCGACTGTGGAGATTGTGTTTCAGGGAACTAACTTAGTAGACGGACAGGTTACCCATCCAATACACTTGCACGGCCACAGCTTCTATTTCATTGGAAGCGGAACCGGCAACTTTGACAACACAACAGATCCTCTCAGTTACAACTTGGTTGATCCGCCATTTGTGAACACTTTGGGTGTGCCGAAGAACGGTTGGGCAACTATCCGCTTTAGGGCACTTAATCCGGGTGAGTTTATTCTTTTTTCCTTTTATTTAAATATCAAAATTTATTGAATATTTTCTATTGATTTCATTTTGACAATCAATGGTGTTACACAACTACAATGAGAATGGCTTGTTTAGCAATATTTGATTAGATATTTGATCCGGACTAATTAAGTAGATCAGCGAAATTAATCAAATAGTAGATTAATTACTGTTACAAATTGTTTTTTTGAGTGTTTTTCAGACAACTAACCCTCAGCATATATTTTTGTTTTTCAATTAAATTAGGTGTTTGGTTCATGCACTGTCACTACGAACAACACACAATATGGGGAATGGATACTGTCTTTATAACAAAGAATGGTAATAGTACAGAGGCAACAATACTGCCTCCTCCTGCTGACAAGCCTCCTTGTTGATTTTACTCAAGCATTGTATTATTATTTTATTGTCAAAGATGAGTTTGCACTGCGTAGAGTGAATATTGTGGTTGGTTGGATCTAATTTGTTACAATTGTAAATCGATATTGAGTTATATTTGTTACATTTATAAATGGATATTGAATTGTAAGCTGCAACCAATAATGAATAAGATGGATGGTTATTTTAATATTGAGTTATATTTGTTGAATTATGGATATATGTTGAATGTTGAATATTGTCTTATGTATATTGTTTATACTACAAGCTTGTGGTAACTTTATTTGATTTACTAAAATAGTGTACACGATCCATTGGTTAATTATTTCTAGGCCCAAAAAAGAACTCAACAAAATGGGCCGAGATAATAATTCACCTCCTAGAAGAGATATTTGACCACAAGTCCTTCAGAGTTTTTAGCATACCACACAATTCTCTGTTTTTATTTATTTATTTATTTTTAAAACCTTTGCAGAAGCTACAGAGTTGTGAGAGGGAATCAAACTCTTGGTCTTTGGGTAGAACAGCCCTAGAACAACTATGCTACATGGTACATACTTTTTCGATACCACATAATTCTCAATTGACCAAATTCAGAAAATAAGATATGTTTGTGTGTACCCAAAAACTCAAGAAAATAAATTATTATTTGTCTTCATATATTTATAATGTAGAATATTAAATATTATCCAACACATGGTACATACTTTTTTAAATTTTTAATAAAAATAAAATTGGAACTTCATAAATTTAAAATGAGTTTTAATAAAAAATAAAAAGATGATATTGGGCACTTAATTCAAACATAGACTGAAAATTAGCACGTGACATTTTAAATTTAGAGAAGGAATATGATATTATTAATTTTATAAAAAAAAATACTTTGTCATTTGTAAAAAAATATACATAAAATTTTCATAAGGGTTCTAATTTAAAATTTTCATAATGGCTACCTGGCTGAAGACAGACAAACTCCTCAAATGCTACAGACTGAGCCTTTGGCGTGCCACCACCACTGATTCTGCGTGCCGCTAGAAGTCAGAACCTTCTCCTGGCAGCCGATAGGCTCAATTCTGCCAACTTTGCAAGATCTTGAGAGAGTAATATCCCGATTGGTCTGGCTCCCTTCCAAATCCACAGAAACGCCTATGAAGGAGAGGGGAGGAGCAGCCACCATATCATCTGGGTTTTATCCAAGTTTTACACACTTGTTCCACATCTCTTTCACCCTCTCAAGTGATCTAGAGCTTGGATACAAAGCAGATTGTCTCAGTGTTGTAGAACACTGAGCAGAAGTGTCAAAATTTGGTGTTAGGTTTCCCATAGTTCAGCTTATAATAATTTATTCGGAGAGAAGTTCACTTATTAGATTGACTGAGTGAGGATTATTATTTTTTTTTCTGAACTGGCTTCCTTGAAGTGTTAATTGGGTCATGCAAGGTACATGAATTGTGAAACTTGGTTCTTATAATTTTTGACTTGAGCAATTGGGCTAAACACCCTGAAGGACAAGCAATTGGGCCGAAATAGGCTAAATATAAACAATGGGCCTGCGTTAGACCGAAACCAGTTAGTGTTTTGGGCCGGTTTCTCGGTTCAATACACAAGTCAAATGATTTAACTCTCTATCCCAATTCCTTTGTAGTTCGTCTGGTAGAAGAATAACAGAAGTTGATAACTGAATAAAAAAAGGATCTGGATAATGTGCCTCATCCCAATTCCTTTTTTTCTTTTCCGAAAGGGCAATCCAACTCGTGAGCTCCTCACTTCGATTTTTCAGATCAAATTATCAAGCTAAACAGATGTCGTATTTCTTTTCACTTTCCTTTTTCTCTATCTACAAATGCTTCTTCTCAAAATTGACACAAGAAACTAGAAAGGCAAGAGCCTCTATAACCATATATTTGTCGCAAAACCATGAGCTTTTGAATTTTATTTTCTTTCTTCTTTCCTTTATTTCTTCAAAGATGATTCAAACGAGATATTTTTTTTTGTAAATAGAACTAAAAAAATTTGATTAAACGAAACAAATACAAGTATGGAGAAATTACAAAAAACAACTCCACCGAACTAGTGTCTCGGTGGAGGTAGAAATGATTTGGTCCTTCGAATCACTGATTTGGTGGAGTTAATTCTGACCCACTTGCTAAGCAAATGCATAATTTTGACCAGTGTTTTAAAATGCATTTTTGTTCATGCATGCTGAAGGTCACAACATACCGCATATGCGGCATGTGGTCTTATATACGGATTTGTATGCAGAAATACATATGCTGTTTTACTATGTGTTGTTAAAGAAATATAGATAAAATAAAACTAATTTATATCTAAAGACTTGTTTAGTCTAATGGTTTGTGATTTTTACCATATTATAAAAGTTATAGATTCTAATCTTCTCTATCGCAAAATATTTTTTAAGCATTTTTCAAGTTCACATGAACCGTATATGTATCCGTATATTCAAAACCGTATGAACTTGGCTGCATGAAATTCTGTATGCAGAAGACCACTACATAAGCATATGCGACCGCATTTGTCGTCCATGCGTCCGCATTTTAAAGCACTAATTTTGACTTTGTTTTAAATATTTTGAATATTTCTCATAAATAATTTTAGAAAATAGATAGAGTATTTTAAAATTTGAATGTATTAATTAGAAGGATCACAATAAAATTGATGAACTTTATTTAAATTTAGATGTACTATAAAAACTACGAAATATTTTTTAGTCTATATTTTTGTGCTTAAGATAAATAAATATGATTTTTGGTGTGTTGGGTAGGCTTGGTTTATGATACACCGAGACATTAACAGTTTGGTCTATAGGTTCAAACTTGGTGAGCCATGTCCACCTATCTCAACATACTAGTGAAAAACAGCTCAGAGAGGCTGATTTGTGGGTGCAGGGTATAGGGATTTGCTTGTGGCCTCCATTTTGAACCCATTTTGATCAGGGTAAATGCTATGGGTACCCCATACCATGTGGCACCAATAACCATTTTGAGTTAGGAGATGTATAATGTATCAAATTTCATGATTATTTGAGTAGAATTTAACCATGAACTTATTTTATGAATTTCATCTCCTATTTTGTGGTTTTGTACCAAATTAACATATGCTTGACATATTAATTGACCAATTTTGTTAATTAAATGGCATCTTTGTCCAAATAATTAATTTTCAACTTTTTAGGATACAACAAAGTGTAACAGAACTATCAAGAGTAGTTGAAGAATAAATAATCATTGCAAATTAATTTATATATATATATATATATATATAGACACACACACACAATAATGACTAGATTAGGTAATGGGTACGGAATACCGTTATGTGTTTTGATAAAAAAATAACTTTACCCATATCCATACCCGATAAGTCTATGAAATTTTTTTTTTCTGTACTTGTTATATCGAATATGATAAGATTGCATAAACGGGTAAAATGGTGCAACTGACATCTCTAATTCTTGAGCCAAAAGAGCTCATTACTCTCTCTCTTCTTCTACCTTTAAGGAGACCCAAATATACAACTTGACGATTCAATTTCACAAGAACAATGACATCGAGATATTAGTAACATCGATCTTTTTCTTCGGAATTTCAAGCTCACCAAGTGTACCGCCCGATGATTAGTTGATTAGCAATATGAAGGTGTTAGTTAGAAAATAAATAGTTGAGATATCTAAGATTAAGCATAATCAAATCTATAAATAATTAGTCTCGTGTTTTTGTAATCAAATACACATAATCAATACAAGATTATTCTCTCTATCATAAAATCTATTATTGTCATTCACTGATATTTTTGGTGATGTTGATATCAATATGTAACACATTAATTATGATAGCCCCCAAAAAAGGAAACGGGAAAAAATGTAACACATACAAAAAGGTGTGAGAGCCCCTTTATCAGTAAATAGGAAAACCGCATTATTTCAATGGTGAGGTATTATTATAGGTCTTGGGACCAATAATACAAACATTAATTACTCACAGGTCACAAGTAATGGTCTTAAGTGCAGTGGGACCCACATTTACAAATACCCCTCAACTAAATTTATTGACAAAATAACTCTATGGTACCCACATTTACCCCTTCTATCTTTCTCTCCAATTTTTTTGATAATGAATAATTTTGGTAAAATTTGAAATCTAAGAAAACAGTAATGGATTATAACGTCCGATGGACGTTATAAACCATAACATCCAAATAATTAAATTAATTAATCACTAATTAACGAAAACAGAAAAAAAAAACCAGGCCATCACCAACAGTAACATCCAGATTATATATTATTCGGTTCTTATTCTAAGTCTGGAGACTGGAGCGCCATGCTAAATTAGGAGGTAATGTCTGGATGTTATTGTTGGTAACGTCCTTATTTGATTTTTGTTTCATCAATTATGATTAATTGAGTTAGATTATTTGGACGTTATGGTTGTAATGTCTGATGGACGTTATAAGCCAAAACGGTTTTATTAGATTTCAAATTTCGCCAGATTCATTCTCTGTTATCAATATTTTTTATTTTATTTGCCTACTAATAAAAAAAAAACGGTTCTTTCCCTCCCTCCTCTTTACTCTCACTGTTTGGATCAAAAAAAAAAAAATTTTACCCCCACTATTAGCTATTAATTCATCTATTCAAGTTTGTTCGTTTCATTTTTTTTTTCCAATACTTTGTTCATATTATCAGATGTGCGAACTGTATTTGGTGATTGCCTAAAAGAACCATATATGTTCCTGAAATTGGCTATGGTCGCGAGTTATGATAAAGGAGAAATGTGTTCATTTCATAGGAGGAGCTAGAGATGAATATAGATAATGAATTTCAATTTGAAAATGTTTAGTCCGATTCATTATATTAATGAGATGAATTCATTGATGAGAAGAAAAAATCATCCATATTTTCATCAAATTTACAAGAGCTTTCATCTTAATTTAGTTGATTATGCACCCCGATTACAAGTATTTTTACTGAATGTAAAGAATTAACAAAACAGGTTTTAAAGCTTTTAATATTTTGGGATGCATGGATAGGTGGAAGAATTTACAAAGACAGTTATGCAAGAACTAGAGGAGGATCAGATTTATGGTGGATAGAAGAAGGTTCTGACAGATGTTGTCGAGGCCTTAGCTGTGGCCATTTACATGGATAGTAATTTCAACCTAGATATTTAAGGCCCTCATCTCTTCCCTTCTGGCCTCTGATAGTTTGTTCCTGTTGAACACTGGAATGGATGAAGACAAGATGTACCAGATATTGATATTATCGCAGCTACTGTGGTGCTCATCCTAGATGTTGCTTTTGAATGCTAACCGTACCTCTCTTAGAAATTATTTTATCATCAAATTCTCTCACTCTCTCTTTCTCTCTCTGTCTTTCTCTCTCTCTCTCTCACTATCTATCTCTCTCGTTCCCTTTTTTCTGCTGATCCGTGGAGGTGGCAAATTATGACATGTTGGGGTTGGCAACTTGGCATGTATCATGTCAGGTTTGGTAGAAGATTTAATTATTTTCTTGTTTAGGGTGATTAATTTAAGTTGAAACTCAACTCTTTGAACAAGTGAGTCTCTATATATTTCAGGTCAAATTTAACAACCACAGTTACGTTACCCATACAGGTTGGTTGGTTATCATGTCAGGTTTGGTAGCAGATTTAATTTTTTTCTTGTTTAGGGTGATTAATTTAAGTTGAAATTCAATTCTTTGAACAAGTGAGTCTCTATATATTTCAGGTCAAATTTAACAACCACAGTTACCCATATAGGTTGGTTGGTTCGTCTTTTGTTTAGCTGTAGCTATAGTACAATTTACCTTTAGCTGAAATACAAATCAATTTTAATTCAGGATGAAACATTTAAAAGCGGAGAATTAGCGGATGTCAGGGGATATAAAGGAAATAAAGGAATTAAACGGGAAAAATATGTAACACACAAAAAGGTGTGGGGCATCCATGAAAAAAATAAGAAAGAAAAATATCAATTGAAGACAAGCAACTTAATTATCAGTAAATAGGAAAACTACATTATTTCAATGGTGAGGCACTACTATAGGTCATGTGACACTAGTACAAAAAAAGCGACTATACGCGGTCGGAAAAGCTAATGACATACGGTTCCACGACCATGTCAGCAAGTGTCATGCATGAATAGGAGGATACATTGTACACCGTTACTGAACTGTGTCTAGGTTCCAAAAAAAATGAGCTGAAAATGGTGAGTTCTACCCTGTTAAAGTAATTGTATATTCTAATAAGTGTTATATACATTATTTCTACAAGGCATCAATGTTTTATTTTGGCAACCATACACCTTTTGTTATTAATTAGAACCGTATACATTTTGATTTTTTAAACGATTTATAATTGGTAAGCCCTCATATTTGCTAGCCATTAATATACAATATTACACATAGATTCAATAAATATTCAACATCAAAGCATACATAAATCATGCATATTCATTTAACATTCAACAAACATAAACAATTAATATATTCAAAAAAATATATCATGATTTAAAGTCAAGTTTTTGACAGTGTATGGATGTTCATGTGACAGTGCACTTGCATTGTTGTTTAAACTCTTTCGCAAATCACAACTTATTTCCAAGATAATTTATGTAAGAGATTAAACAACAATGCACTGTCACATACCTTTCATTAGCTACCTGAAACTTGATTTTGAAACATAATTTAATTTTTAGAACAAGTTTTAACTTTGAAAATCAGTTTGTGACCCTAATTTCAATGGAACTTATTCCATATATATAAAACATATTATTGCAATTTGCAACTTGCGAAATAAAACATAACTAAAGAACTTGAAGAACATGTACACAAACTTTGAGCTCAGAATTTGAGCTTGTCGGCATGGCTATGATCAGTCATTGTTTTCATTATTCCCTATTATAATTTGCAAAGTAAAATTTAGATCATACAACGAACATACATAGCCAACAAAAACATTAAGAAATTTACATAAATTCAGATAATTTTTAGTGTGGCAATACTCATTTCCAAGCCTAACCCAGATTTGGTTGTTTAAAACAGAAATTAAAAGATTATCCCATTAGATACTGAAGGAGGAGAGACTACTCCCTCTCAAAGAGCATGCAATCGGAGAATCAATGCCCCATCTTGACAGAAATCCCTCGTTTTGAGTCTTCCATGCTTCGTCTTGGCCTCCTACTTCGAGACAAGTAATGGATCAGATTGTGGAATGAAAATGGTTTTGGTTTCTATAGCGAACTTTCAAATAAAGAAGCGCCAAAACTCTAAGAGAGAGGATTGAAGGGAGAAGAGAAGAGAGAGTCCTTTGACTAAACAAGAGGGCGGTGGGAATTAAAAGTCAGGGCAATGATCGAAGAGGCTCGAATTAAAAGAACCGTAATTACTATTTTAACACAGTTATATAGAAAAGACTCTGATCGAAGAGGTGAGAATTACAAGAACCATAATTCCTGAACAAATCGTGTATAACTTACAAAGGTTTACAAGATAGTCAATGTATTTTATACACAGGAGTTATACACAGTTATTATTTAAAAACCGTATACGATTTGTTCTTAATTATTTTTATAATGTGCTTGCTAGATAGCATCAATGTATTTTAATTCTACCATTAAAGAAACATAAAAGAAGCTAATTTATACAAATTTGAAATAATTTATATATACATACAGATTTTGGATAGGATAAAAAAAACGTAGATTCATTTTTGTGTTGAACTGTGTATGAACTATGAACTCTACTTCTATTTTCAATTATGTGAATGAAAAATGACACTTTATAGTTACGACTAATTTATATCCCATCACAATGTGATGATGTCCAGTCTTATAGATCACCATAGTTCCATCCTACTTCTTTAAAAGGTTATTCACAAGTTTTGTCAACAAAGGAATATCTCATTCGAAGTCTAGATCTTACATCCATGAAAAGGTTCCTTTGCTTAAAAAAGTTGTGATTATACATTCACAATCTGATGATTGAAAACAAATCCATGGAGGAGAGGTTCATTTGCTAACAAAAGCTGTGATTAAACCTCCACAATCTGATGATTGAAAACAAGATGAATGGTGTGTGTGAAGAGGCGAAGACTAGATGAAGAGAAAATGAAGAGACAAAGTAAGGGAGGCTCGACTTAAGTGGTGTAAGTGTGTGAAGAGGCGGTTGAGACAAGATATTAATTACTAACAAGGGTTTTGGTTGCGAGATGCGAATGAATAACACAGCTTGAACTAAAAAAATAGTGTTTGAAATCTGAGCAAAATAATACACGGTTTTTAAGAAATTACTGTATAAAATAGCACAACCGTAGACGGTTCGGTATTAATTTAATTGTGCACAAATAAATGTGACTTCTGAAAATGGTTCAAAACTTGCAGACCGGTTGTGTATGTTGGAACTTTTTTTTTGCCCGAATGCCTCCTCTCATTATACACTATTAATGTGCAATTTTTTCACATGCATATATAATATGTCATATATGGTTGTGTTTTCCGTAATAGATTCACGAATTAAACAAGCATTAATTACTCACAAGTCACAAGTAATGATCTTACGAGCATTTTTCAAATAAATTTTGTAAGTATGATGCATGCGCAGACAAAATTAAGGTGGCTTTATTGACACACTTTACACTATTATATCATTAGTATCCATATTTGCAAGGAAAAGGGTGTATAAAATTCCAAGTTCGAAGTCATACATGTACAGCTGATGCATTTTATTTATTACAATATATACACAAATTTCTTCAAATAGATAAGTATATATAAAATATAGTTATAAAATTAACAGGTAGCTAATAGCCAGTGCCACCACACTTGATAGTAATGTTTTTGGAATAATGGAAACAAAAGGGTTCTAATGGTTTAATTATAAATACAGCTCAGTCTCCTCGGAGGAAGGAAACAACTCTACAAAATATTGAGCAATATTGTTTTTGATTTATTTTTAGTTTTCAAGCACCATGTTTATTAGTAAGCTTTTCTCGTTATGGCCAATAGCCGTCGGTCTAATGCTATGCTGTTTATTCTCCATCCCCTGTGGGGCCAAGATTCATCATCGTACTTTTGTTGTAAGTGATTTCTCTGCAATCACAATTCACAATTAATATTGATATAATTGTTATTATTTTTTAATTCAAGAGATAGAGCTTGAATATTCAAGAAATAAAATAAAATCTTCACAAGAAATATAGGGCTTGAAAAATATAACTTGCTATAATTGAGAGTTAGATTTAACAATAGGTATCGGATTGAAAATTATTCGATGTCCAATGTAATTTGCTATCTGAATCCACTTGCCTCATACTCAAAAAGGCATCTTTTTTTCTTTTCCGAAAGGGTAATCCAACTCATTACCTCATTGGGTTAGGTAATTAGAAGAGGATGATCAATATGGTGACTCAAATAACTTTAGATATTTTTCGTGATAGTAGATAAAACAAACAAACATTGCAATCAATTAATAATATAAAGTAAATACATAAAGTAAGAGAGAATAGCACGCGGAATATTAATGGAGTTCGGCTTAAAATGGCTATGTCTTTGAGACAATGCAACTTTGTCGGCGCGCCTTTTCTATTACTCAATGAAAAAATGATACAACTAGTGACATGCAAGCCCAACACACATGGGAAGTCACAGACAACTCCTGTACAAGGTTGAGCCTAGAAGCTCCAGTTGAAGAGTCCTACGCAGGGGATTATAACATAACTATGAATATATGTAAGCGTAAACGCTCGAGCCGGTGAGCACTTAATACCCTACAAGCAAAAAGTCACGCAGCTATTCCAAGGAAGCACTAAAGTAGATCTCCACAATATAGAACAATGAACCAACACTTAGCTAAATCTAGAAGTAGATTAGTCAAGTGGATTTGAGATTATCTGAAGAGTATCAAAGTTTTAGCTCTCTGAAAGATTGAAGCTCCCAAGAGCATATAATAAGTGATTTTGAAACTTAGAGGCGGGTAGCTCAAATATGAAATTAGAGTATTAACTATATTTATAGAGGCAGTTTCAAATCTAGGTATTTGAACAGATCCGTTCAGTACAGTGATCTTTTGTTCAAACATATAGTTCAAATATAATTGAAATTAGGTTTTCACCTTTTTGAATTATACACTAATCATTCACTACATTTATGTCCGTATAAAATGGATATTATATTTCATCATAATTTTGTGTAACTTGAATAGCAAACAATACGGCTAGCATTCGTTTAGAACGGAGTTAATCCGGGGAGTTCCAGGATGGTATGGAACATTCCGTTATGAACGATTGCTAACCAGAATAATTATTTGGTACAAAAATGTTCCTCTACCCGTCTGGTACCATTCAATACATTCTATACTGAATGGTTTACTTACTTAACAGATAGTTCTAGAAATCAACAATCTCAAATTTAATTTACTTCTCTATTTGATATTATAATTTATAATCTTAATCTTCATAAAGTCTTGTTGAATTTATTGGTTCTTCAAACTCAATCTTGTAAATATAATGTTAATATTGAACCTGCAAACTTACCCATTATACAACGAAATCATTAAATATAATAATTGTATATTTTACAAATGAATCAAACAACATAATTAAAAGATTGCATGAAACAAATACTCATCACAATGAATCTTGTTGTTGAAAATAGATATTGTATATAGGCTTAATCTTAGACTTTAGACTTTAATGTGCATTGTGTGACTAATTTCAAAACCGGACAGGAGCTCATGATTGGCGGACTAGACAGCAATTCGGAGCGAATTACTTGTGGAAAATTCTTTCCGAATTCTATCTTACAAATTTGGGTTTATTAACTTTTATTTATTTAAGCATGATAGGTCCGGACAGTAATTTTTCTTTCTCATATTTAAATTTTGTATATTAAAATTTGTATTTTAAATTTCATATGACTTACAATTATTTATTTTATATTTGTATTCAAATATGTATTCATCAATTATTCATTCCATATCCGTATTCAACAAAGACGGATTTGGTTTTAAATTTTGTTGACATTTATCCATATTTTTATTTGTATATAATTTGCTCATTGAAAGGCGGATATGTATTTGATATTAGCATTATCAACTCTGAAGGCACTATACTTGAATAAATGGAACGAGTGATGTTATGGTATTGGCAAAGTGCAGATCGGTCCGTACTATTAATCTATATCTTCATTTGTAAAGTTTAAACAGTCGATCCGAATTGCTTAATATAATCTCCATATGAAATTGTACTTGGAGATTAAATTTTACAGTGTTTAGAGATTTGATATACTAGATTTAAAAACTTCATATGTTAGGTTTAAAGATTTTTACACATAAGTTTAAAAACTTGCACATGCCAATTACACCAACTGTAAATGAACTAGCGTTCTAGAAGGTAGCCCTTATCAAAGGTACGTAGTAAGAATTGGAAGATTTGACCAGTGATTGAATTTGCCAGACAGTTGTCAGGTTCCTATAAAAGCTTAACTGTTTTGTTCTCAGAAAAGTTGTGAAAAATTACAAATCATATTCTTATTAAATATTATGGTAACAAAGTTATTTTATCCACATAGTTCAGTGGTACAAATGTACAGTACTCTTATTTTGATTTGATAAATGTACAATACAATTCATGCATACAAAATAAATTAGAAACCCGATTGATGATTATATAATTATAAAAGCTTGTTTATGGAACAAATTAAAAGATTAATCAAGTAATTTCTAAGCTAAGCTCTCTTGTTCTATATCGCACTGCCGCCATAATATAGTCTTTTTTTTTTCTTTGGAAATCTTCGCGCAGAGGATCTCAAGTTGTGAGGTGAAATTGAACTCTCAATTTTTAGTAAACCAACAATTCTAAAACTTTTTTCTCTAGCCAACTGTGCTACCTCTCCTTAATTACTCATATATCGTCTTTCTTATTTTCCTCAAACTCACTTATCTCTCTAATTTATACTACATTTCAATTCGAATTCACAATAGCTACATCTATGATCATCACAAGATCAATACGAGTCAGACGAGTTTTCGGCAAAAATTTGCTCGGGCGATAAAATTACTAGAAGACCGGCTCGTCTTCATCCAATTCAGGCTTTGGTTTACATAACACAATTAAACAATAAAATGAATGCCAGCTCTTCCCTATGCATGCTTTTCTAGCAAGTATCCATCACAGATCCAACTAGTGATCGGAACCAGTTCAAAATAAAATATACTTACAGCTAGAGAAACCAAACTATGAAGTATGAACTTGTAACTTGATATATGTATATATATATATATATTTTATTTTTTTTATATTTCCCTTAAACAGATTCAAGAAGCTACCTACACCCGGCTCTGCAATCATACAAAGAGCATGCTAACTGTCAATGGATCATATCCGGGACCCACTATATCCGCCCGCAGAGGCGACACAGTCTTTGTCAAGATCATCAACAGAGGGAACAAGAACATCACCATCCACTGGTATATATACATAGTACATACATAAAGAATATGTTATTTGCACTATTAAGGAATTATTTCAATACATGCAAGACTAACAAGTATTCATCTAATTTCTATAGGCATGGCATAAACCAGCCTAGGGACCCGTGGTCAGATGGACCGGAATACATTACTCAGTGCCCTATCCAACCAAGAGCCAACTACACACAACGGATCCAATTTACGGAAGAAGAAGGCACGCTATGGTGGCATGCACATAGCGAATATGATCGTGCTACTGTTCACGGTGCTATTGTTATTTACCCGAAGCTCAGAACCACCTTCCCCTTCCACAAACCCCATAAAGAATTCACTTTGATTCTAGGAGAATGGTGGAACAGAAACATAACAGAAATGTACCAAAGTGCAGCTGAATATCGCGGTCAAATCGAACTTTCTGATGCCAACACCATCAATGGACAGCCTGGTGACTTCATGCCATGCTCAGCAAATGGTAATTTATTGTTCCTGGTATAGGAATTTGTTTATTTATAAAATTTCATAAGATGGAGATTCTCTTTGACAATGTGCTTTACTTTATCAATTTAAACAAAATTAGCATCAAAATTTATTATTTTTTTAAAATAAAATGTTGTCTAACTATGTATATTTTTTCATTTTTATTTTTGTTGCAGAAACTTTTAAGGCACAAGTCGAACAAGGCAAAATGTACCTCCTCCGTGTAATAAATGCAGCCATGGAAAATGCATTCCTTTTTGGGGTTTCCGGCCACAATGTAACGGTGGTTGGAATTGACGCCAGCTATACGAAGCCTTACATGAATAAATATATAATGATCAACCCGGGCCAAACAATGGACCTCCTCTTACAGGCCAATCAATTCAAAAACTCTTCTTCCCCATTCCGTTATTACATGATCGCGGATCTATACTTTGATGGAAGTTCTGCAGCCCCTAGAGATAGGAATGAAAGTGTAGCTATTTTAGAATACAAAACTAATCATTTCTCTCCATCAATAAGACCGGTTTACACATCCTTACCAAACTACAATGACACTAATGCATCCGCTGCGTTCATTAGTGGTCTTCGCTCGCTAGCCGGCTCAGATGACCCAGCTGTCTTAACCCAAACTGTCGATGTCAAAATGTATATCACAATATCTGCGAATGAACAACGGTGCCCTACAAGTAGATGTAATGGTCAAAACGGTACTACACTTGCTGCTAGTATGAACAATGATAGTTTCCAAAACCCAAAAATTGCTGTGCTAGATGCATATTATAATTCTATTGCCGGTGTGTACACCACTGACTTCCCTGACCAACCACCGCTCTTCTTCAATTTTACTGATGCACAATATCAAGAAAATGCAAAATTTGTTGATAAATCGACAAAAGTGAAAGTTCTTGAGTATAACACAACCGTGGAGATTGTGTTTCAGGGCACTAACTTAGTAGATGGACAGGTTACCCATCCAATACACTTGCACGGCCACAGATTCTATGTCATTGGAAGAGGAACCGGCAACTTCGACAACACAACAGATCCTCTGAGTTACAACTTGGTCGATCCACCATATCAGAACACTTTGGGTGTGCCGAAGAACGGTTGGGCAACTATTCGCTTTAGGGCAGCTAATCCAGGTGAGTTTATTATTTTTCCTTTTTTTCTTTTAAATATCAATTTATTGAATCTTTTTTATAGATTTAATTTTGACAATTAAAGGTGTTACACAACTACAATGAGAACGATCTTTTTAGCAATATTTGATTAGATAGTTGATCAGCAAAATTAATCAAATATTAGATTAGTTATTGTTAAAAATTGTTGTTTTAAGTGTTTTTCAGATACTAATCATAAAATACTTTGGTTTTGCGATTAAATTAGGAGTTTGGTTCATGCACTGTCACTATGAAACACACTTAATCTGGGGAATGGATACTGTGTTTATAACAAAGAATGGTAATAGTACAGAGGCAAAAATGCTGCCTCCCCCTGATGACAAACCTCCTTGCTGATTTTGCTCAAGCATTGTATTTTATTTTTCAAAGGTGAGTTTGCACTGATTAATTTATTGTATATTAATAAAACAAATAATTTTGAAATATATTTTCCTCGTTAAGATTATGGTTGGATTTTAATTTGTTATACATTTGTAAAGGGATAAACAGATGAATAAAGATAAGAGTGTATGAAAACGACAGTAAAGTATAAGCTGGATTGGAGAACAGGGAGATGCAAGATTTGAAGGTGTTAAGAGTTGTCGCAAAAACCTAAATCAGAAATTAAGTAGAGTTTATTGTCACTTGGGCTTCTTTTACTTGTACTCCCAATTACTTGTGGTAATTTATTTTTAGTTGATTTACTTGAATGGTATAGAAGATCCATTGATGAATTAATTGTTGTGTACCATCAAATATATATCCATTGATGAATTGTTCTAGGCCCAAAATGAAACTCAGTTAATTGGGCTCAGATAAAAGAATTATCTTCTAGGCCCAAAATGAAACTCAAGTAAATAGGCAAAAGTTTGACTTCATACATTAGATGTGATTTATATTATTTTCTCTATGTTCTCATAAAAAATTATCACATTTCAACTTTGTTTATATGTAAAGTTAAAAAATCAATGTATAGAATAGCTTTGCAATGCTTTCGGATTCTGAGCGTACCACAAAATTCTCAATTGAGAATTCATAAAAGATACATGTTTGTTTGTACACAACAAGTGAGGTATTGAATTAATTATTGTCACAAACTAACAAATTAAAAGACTAAACATTTATTTTGTGTATTCTATATATTCTTTTATATATTAATAAAGTCTCAAATAAAAAATTTATAAATTTAAAATGAGTTTTAATATAAAATCCAATATATCATGCCTCAAATTTGAATATATATACCTAACTTGTGTAATGAGTTTTTAAAATTTAGAAGATTAAATATGATATTATAAATTTTAGAAAGAAAAATTTATAATTTCAATAATTTTAAAAATATACATAAAATTTTTCAAAGTTCCCTAATTCAAATCCTTTACGAACAAGAAGCAAGATGCATCTTTTCTTTCATGGTATCGAAGCTGCTTGATTCTTCCAGAAAATTATATGATTCCTAACAAACCTAGCCAGAGCTTTTCAGGAAAGAACCAAATGGTGATGATTCTAAGAAAGATAAGTTTCTTGTGTTATAAAAACGCCTAGGATAATTATTACAAAATTATTCTTTTTCTTTTTTAAGAAAGCAAAAGGATTGAAGGAGCCAAATTTGATCAAGTATGAAACCTAGCTCAAGTTGTTTTGTAGGTTCCCAAAAATCCACAGTGTGACATAGTTCACACTGAACTAATTAATACACAGATTAATTAGTCCTTATTGACTCTTGATTAAGGATGTTATAACCTGAAAAACAAAATATATATAATAATAAATTAAATTTCAGAATGGACCCATATGTTGGGTTTTGTGGAACGGTTCAAACCCATTTAATTAGCTTAAGCTGCGGAAAGAGTAAAACAAAATTTTTTTACATCTAACTTAAGCTACGGATTAAATGAATCAAGAAGATTCGTTTAATCCTATTTACAGATCTACTCCATAATTGATTTCCTAAAGCATTAAATCTATTTACAAATTAAATAGATTAATATAACAATTTATACCTTGATTCCAAATCTCAGTTGGAATGCAGACCGAGCGAGTAGAGCCTCACCAGGGATGGAATCGACTCGCAGTATCACACGTGTGATACCTCTATTGGTTATCCATCAGGACTAACCGGAGAGCGATTTACTTCTTCTGCCAGAAATACCGTAAACCGCGGAATTCTGCAGAAACACTATTCACCGACAAAATGATGAAATAAATATATTTGTGTCCCGAAGTAACTCGGTTTTGCTTAAAAGCTAAACCGCAGGATTACACAAAATATATTATTTCCTAATCTCGAAATAACCGAAATCAAGGAAGAGAGAAAAACCGATTAACGAAGTAATCAGATTAACACGTGAATTAGTGAGTCTTTCTCTCTACCCCTACCCCTCTATTTATAGAGTTTTGAGGAGGTTCGCAAAAGACCGAAATACCCCTCAAAACAAATCTATTTACCAAAAGCCCTTGACACCTCATCCTTTTATCATGTGAAATGACCAAAATACCCTTGCCACCTCACATGACACATGTCAATACATGGGAAGTCAACACCAAGGTAAAAAGACCATTTTACCCTTGGTCCATTAAGGCATGAATAGTGTTGGGCTTTGATTTTGGGCTTTGACTTTTGGGCTTTTAATTTTAATTAAGGCTTTGATTATTTTGGGCTTTTAAATCCATAATTCAAACCCATAATTAACAAATTAAAATCCAAATCAAATATATATAATTGTCATATACAATTATATTTCTTTTCGGTTGTTGTTCAGTAACTTTTATACAACGTAACGTGTACGTTTATAAATTAACCGTTGTTTCTGCTTGTCATTCTAAATGACATTTATAATTTAATTATATCATGTATAATTAATTATAACCATCTTAATATTAATTATAATCAATTTATAATTAATCAGTAAGATTCTCCGAGTAGCTCCTATATGGTGTGACCCAATAGGATCTGTGTTATGTTGGTAAACAGAGTTAAAACTGTTTTAACTTCTATAATCATGGGTGAAGTCTGGCAACACATCATGACCATCCAATTACACAGATGATGCTGTACTGTACAATATCACGATCCAGTAAACAATTTACTTGTGTCAGTTCTTCTGTCTCATAGCTATCAGATCAGTTTCAAGGTAGATGTGTGTCATCCTTGGTAACTGTATCTTTTCTTGATCTTGAGTAGATTATCAAATATAATTACTCTTGTAATTATACCGCATGCAGATAATCTAACTCTATCAAGGGGCCCAGTGATGCTATAGCTCATATAGAGATACGAGGGACAAGTAGTATTCTTGGCAGACTATCACTTCCTCAGCTAAGTTATATATATGGAAATGCTACCGTTATGGCTGCTTTTTACGGACAGCGTTAGATAACACTTACTCATATATATTTCTTAGTGGGAACGATAAATACCTCATACTGTAGAACTTTGACACTGAATGAAAACATAAATGACACGACCACAATTCTATTTAATGTTTCATTCGGGGTCTGTAAAATACCATGTTCCTAGAACATGTATCCATGTGATTAAAATGACATCTCGTGTCAGGTGGTTTGTAAAACTTAACCATCTTTTAATCCACATGCTAACCTTATCGTGGTAATTAGTGTTCCTGCTAATTACCTTGGTCAGTGACTTTTAAGAGTATATATTATCTATATTATGGAGTTTCACAATTTCAGTCATGAACTCGAAATGATCCATAATTTCAATAATACTCAAGGCAACAAAATGATATATAAATAAACATTCAATTCATGAACAAAGCTTTATGATTAATTTATCGTATTATTGACTTCTAGATTATTACAAACTAACAATCTCCCACTTAAGCTAGGAGCCAATCATCGTAGGCTCTACTTATACAAATCTCTAGTATTCTAAAAATCTCGTAGATCTAAAGAAAAACTCATAGCCAGTCTCCTATGTGTCTCAGACCCATAGAGGCAATATGCATCTGGTGCTTGGCTTGAGGAAGAGGTTTCGTGAGTGGATCAGCTGTGTTGCTCCATTTACGATTTCTCGTATCAGGTGAAAACGCCGTAGAACATGCTTGGATTTCGAGTGCGATCTCGGTTCTTTGGCCTGAGCTATAGCTCCATTGTTGTCACAGTAGAGGTCCACAGGGCCTTGAACACTGGTAACCACTCCAAGTTCGCTAAGGAACTTCTTGATCCAGAAACCTTCTTTAGCTGCCTCGGATGCAGCTATGTACTCTGCTTCGGTGGTTGAGTCTGCTGTAGTCTCTTGCTTTGAACTCTTCCAGCTCACAGCACCACTCAACCATTGAGTATGAACACATACCCAGACTGTGATCTCGAGTCATCATGGTCAGTTTGGAAACTGGCATCAGTGTATCCATTTATTACAAGCTCGGAATCACCACCGTAGACAAGAAACATATCCTTAGTTCTTCTTAAGTACTTAAGGATATTCTTTGCAGCAATCCAGTGCTCTTGGCCTGGATTAGCCTGATATCTACTCGTCACACTCAAAGCGTACGAGACATCAGGGCGAGTGCACAACATGGCGTACATGATAGAGCCAATAGCCGAAGCGTATGATACTCTACTCATAATGCTTCGCTCATCAGTTGTCGAAGGACACTGAGTCTTGCTTAGCTGAACATTATGAGACATTGGCAGGAATCCTCTCTTAGAATCCTGCATGCTGAACCGATTCAGCACTTTGTCAATGTACGTGCTTTGACTTAAACCTATAAGTTTATTTGATCTATCTCGATAGATCTTTATGCCTAGTATATAGACAGCCTCGCCCAAGTCTTTCATTGAAAAGACTTTCTTCAACGAAGACTTGGCTTGTTGCAAAAGAGGAATATAATTTCCCATTAGTAGTATGTCATCTACATATAGGATAAGAAAAGCGATGGCACTCCCACTAGTCTTTCTGTATACACATGGTTCTTCTTCGCATCTGACGAAGTCAAGCTTTTTGACTTCTTCGTCAAATCGAAGATTCCAACTCCGTGACGCTTGCTTTAGTCCATAAATGGACTTAAGAAGCTTGCACACCTTCCCAGCATTCTTTGAATCCTCAAAACCCTCAGGCTGTGTCATGTACACATCCTCTTCTAAATTTCCATTTAAGAAGGCGGTTTTGACATCCATTTGCCATATTTCATAATCATGAAATGCGGCAATTGCTAGGAGTATCCGAATTGACTTAAACATAGCCACGGGCAAAAAAGTTTCATCATAATCTACACCGAGAATCTGTTTGAAACCTTTCGCTACTAGCCGTGCTTTGTGTACAGTCATCTTACCATCCATGTCTGTTTTCATTTTGAAAACCCACTTGTTAGCTATGGGTTTTATCCCATCAGGTGGTACAACTAGGTTCCAGACCGTGTTGTCATACATGGACTGTATTTCGGATCTCATGGCCTCCAGCCATTTATCAGAGTCGGGCCTATCCATTGCTTCCGCATAGGTCAAAGGATCTTCAGTGTCATAGGCTGAGATCTCGTGCAGTCCCAAGTACCTTTCAGGTGCATGGACTACTCTTGTTGACCTACGTAGCACTTGTTCTTCAGGCTGTTGAACTTGATCCACAGCAGTCTGCGGATCTAGTTCTTCTTCAACTTGCGTTGAAGTACTTGAGCTCGGGACTAGAACCTCATCCACAACTACTTGTGGATTTGGTACTTCCAGATGCTCATCAGCCGAAGTATCAAGAGGTGGGTTAATCTGATCTGGTTCAGATATTGTATTGTGTGATGTATCTTGAATTTCTTCAAGTATTACATTACTCCCACTACTTCCTTTTGCGAGAAACTCGTTCTCCAAAAATATACCATGTCGAGCAACAACTATTTTGTTCTCGGATTGGTAATAGAAATAATATCCTTTCGTTTCCTTAGGATACCCTACGAAAAAGCATTTGTCAGCTTTGGGATCAAGTTTGCCAGACGTCGGACGTTTGACAAATACTTCGCAACCCCAAATTTTAATATAAGTTGGGATTTTCCCAAACCATAACTCGTATGGAGTCTTTTCTACTGACTTGGATGGAACCATGTTTATTGTTCGTGCAGCAGTTTCTAGTGCGTGCCCCCAGAAGGATTTCGGCAGAGTGGCTTCACTCATCATGGATCGAACCATATCCAATAGAGTTCGATTTCGTCTCTCAGAAACACCATTCCATTGTGGTGTCCCTGGAGGTGTGAGTTGTGAGACTATCCCACATTCCTTTAAGTATTCTTTAAACTCAAAACTCAAGTATTCGCCTCCACGGTCAGAACGTAGAGCCTTAATACTTTTGTTCAATTGATTTTCTACTTCAGTCTTGAATTCTTTGAACTTGTCAAAGGATTCAGACTTATGTCTCATCAAGTAGACATAACCGTATCTACTGTAATCATCAGTAAACGTGATAAAGTAAGAAAAATCATTTCTTGTGCAAGTACTCATAGGTCCACATACATCCGTGTGTATAAGACTTAACAAGTCACTTGCCCTTTCGCCCTTTTTGGAGAAAGGCGCTTTGGTCATTTTACCTCGTATACAAGATTCGCATGTGTCAATTGATTCCAGATCAAATTTACCAAGAAGTCCATTTTTATATAACTTCTTGATGCGTTTCTCATTTATATGACCAATGCGACAATGCCACATGTAAGTCGTGCTTTCATGTGATGCTTTGAGTCGTTTGTTATTTATGTTAAACACGGGTTTATTCATTTCCAGTATATAAAGACCATTCATCATATAAGAAGATCCATAATATAATTCATCTTTGTATATAGAACATCTATTGTCCTTTATCACAAAAGAGAAACCATTCATCTCTAAACATGAGATTGAAATGATGTTTCTGGAAATGCTAGGAACAAAATATACATTTTCTAATTCCATTACAAGCCCGCTGGGCAAATACAACTCTATACTACCAGCTGTTACGGCTGCAACTCGTGCTCCGTTTCCAACTTGGAGTTGTATCTCCTTGTTACGTAGCTTTCTTCTATTCTTTAGTACCTGCATATTTGAACAAATATGAGCACATGATCCAGTATCCAATACCCAATCATTTATAGAGGTAGCAACGTTAACTTCAATAACAAAAATACCTGAGGTTGAAGCCTTGGAAACCTTTCCAGACTTCAGATCCGCTAGGTACTTCAGGCAGTTCCTCTTCCAATGACCCTTGCTATTGCAGTAATAGCATTCAGAGGAAGCAGCAACCTTTATCTTGGGAGGATTCGGTTTAAGAATCTTTTTCCCTTTGCCTTGATACTTGGGAGCCACCTTCTTTGGGGCTTTCTTTATCTTTTTCCCACCAGCTTGGATCATGAGAACAGAAGACTTTTTCTTCATGTCCCCATCAGCGATCCGAAGCATCCCTTGGAGCTCTTGTAGACTCTTATCCATTCCTAGCATATGGAAGTTCATGATGAACCCCGAAAAGCTTGGAGGGAGTGAGTGCAGGATAATGTCCGTAGCAAATTCCTTGCTTATCGGAGCATTCAGCTTCTCGAGCTGCTCAACATCGCTCGTCATACGGAGCATGTGAGTTCCCATAGAGCCTCCCTCGGCCAACTTGTGACCAAGTAGAGATCTTGTCACTTTAAATCTCTCGATACGCGCTTGCTCTTGAAACATGTTCTTGAGCTGATCGCATATGACATAAGTTTTGGTGTCCACGAATCGACGCTGCAATTCAGGACCCATAATACTTACTACGAGACCTTGTACATCAAGCTCATCCTCTTTGTGCTTGTTGTACTCAGTGATATCCTCTGGTTTGCCATCTGTTTCTGGCTCAGCAGGGATAGGTGAGTTTAAGACATATTCTTTCTTTTCACGTCTTAGTACAATGGTGAGAGCACGGAACCAATCAGTGAAATTGGATCCGTCCTCTTTCAGTGTTTGTTTCTCGAGCAGGGAGCGTAGAGAGAATGATGTTTCTTTAGCCATATTACTACAATGTTAAATGTAAAGATTTTAGCTTTGTTCATGTAATGTTTTATTCTAATGATAAAACTCCCACTACAAATTTGTTATATTCCCGTTTTGCAGTAGGACCAAGATTCCTATTTTCACCAATAACCAAGGCAGTGTATGCATATCATGGTTATCAGTTATCTTAGGTAAGCAAACTTGCTAATCACACCTCTTTGTGATTCTTGGTTTCGTTAAAACATCACGTGTATTTAACGAAGACTTTGCCCCAAGCCCAAAACTGTTTTGGAAATCATTGGTAAGTAACCTCACTCTATTTGGTTTGATATGTCGAACATAACCCTCGACCACCAAAGGTAAAAGGCGATGTCTACTGAGTAGTTTAATCATCAACCAATGAACAATGGTTTGAGGAGGATAGAGTGGGAAGGGCATACTACTTAGTATTTAATGGGTTGGTGTTTATGCTTAACAGTGCCAGCAATCTCTAAAAGAGATATGTCAGGAAGAATGATTAATGTGATTCTATTCGTATCTTTAAGCGACCTCTTTCATATGCTTCATTAAGCAGTCGTGGAAAGGAAGTCTATAGTACGAAATGTGATCGCATTATTTTCTATCCTTAACGTGCCAGAAAGAACGACTAATGTGATTTTATTCGTATCTAAAGAGACCTCTTTCATATGCTTCATTAAGCAGTTGTGGAAAGGAAGTCTAGAAAGGATACCGAATATGATCCCCATTACTTTCTTTTCTTTTAGCAGTATCTCTTTCATATACTTAGCTTTTGTTAAGCAGTCAGTTCTTGCAACTGACTTTAGACATTTCTAGCGGACACGTGAAAGTCGTCTGCCAGAAAGACAACGGTGAGTTCCTTCACAAATCTTTCTTTGACATCACGTTCTTTCACGGTTCCATGAAAGCGATAAATCTAATTTATTCAGTTCATATCAAAGCAGTAAATCTAATTTACTTATATACGGGACCAAGTCAGGTATATATATTTATCAGTTCCTAATTCTTTATTTTGCAGCTATGCTCAGTTCTTTATTCTATACCGTTTAAAGCATATAAACAATTTACATGTTTTTAAAACAGATATTCTTTTCGTTCCATAAAGCAATTTGGTAACGTGACAAAGTTCCTTTTCGGCCAGCCATTAGGACATGTAAAAGGGGCTCCCAGGAAAGATTGGGGTCACGAGGACCGCTTAGACTCAATCTTTCCTAGACAGAACCATCTCTTTTACGGTGTGGAAATGACAGTTCTTACTAAGGTACTTTATTGCTTCATCACATTCTTCGATGAACTTTATTTTCCGAAGGTTTTCGAAAAGGCGAAAGATTTACACTAAATTTTTCCATTTCAAAAGCGTCAAAGCAATTTGGTAACGTGACAAAGTTCCTTTTCGGCCAGCCATTAGGATGTGTAAAAGGGGCTCCCAGGAAAGATCGGGGTCACAAGGACCGCTTAGACTCAATCTTTCCTAGACAGAACCATCTCTTTTACGGTGTGGAAATGGCAGCTCTTACTAAGGTACTTTATTGCTTCATCACATTCTTCGATGAACTTTAACGCGATCAAAAGTTTTTGAAAACGAAAATATAAAGAAAGCATAAAGAAAGCGTAAATCTAATTTAACTTTCTTAGTCGGAAAAACCGAACCAAGAAAATCTCATTTCTAATCGGTTTTGGACTTGTGCTGCAAATGTAAGAATTTAAACCGATACGCGGTACATGCACCTTATTTGCATAAGTTATAACTTTAGAAAATCAATCAGCGGGAGAGCCTTGAGCTCTGATACCACTGTTGGGTTTTGTGGAACGGTTCAAACCCATTTAATTAGCTTAAGCTGCGGAAAGAGTAAAACAAATTTTTTTTACATCTAACTTAAGCTACGGATTAAATGAATCAAGAAGATTCGTTTAATCCTATTTACAGATCTACTCCATAATTGATTTCCTAAAGCATTAAATCTATTTACAAATTAAATAGATTAATATAACAATTTATACCTTGATTCCAAATCTCGGTTGGAATGCAGACCGAGCGAGTAGAGCCTCACCAGGGATGGAATCGACTCGCAGTATCACACGTGTGATACCTCTATTGGTTATCCACCAGGACTAACCGGAGAGCGATTTACTTCTTCTGCCAGAAATACCGTAAACCGCAGAATTCTGCAGAAACACTATTCACCGAGAAAATGATGAAATAAATATATTTGTGTCCCGAAGTAACTCGGTTTTGCTTAAAAGCTAAACCGCAGGATTACACAAAATATATTATTTCCTAATCTCGAAATAACCGAAATCAAGGAAGAGAGAAAACCCGATTAACGAAGTAATCAGATTAACACGTGAATTAGTGAGTCTTTCTCTCTACCCCTACCCCTCTATTTATAGAGTTTTGAGAAGGTTCGCAAAAGACCGAAATACCCCTCAAAACAAATCTATTTACCAAAAGCCCTTGACACCTCATCCTTTTATCATGTGAAATGACCAAAATACCCTTGCCACCTCACATGACACATGTCAACACATGGGAAGTCGGCACCAAGGTAAAAAGACCATTTTACCCTTGGTCCATTAAGGCATGAATAGTGTTGGGCTTTGATTTTGGGCTTTGACTTTTGGGCTTTTAATTTTAATTAAGGCTTTGATTATTTTGGGCTTTTAAATCCATAATTCAAACCCATAATTAACAAATTAAAATCCAAATCAAATATATATAATTGTCATATACAATTATATTTCTTTTCGGTTGTTGTTCGGTAACTTTTATACAACGTAACGTGTACGTTTATAAATTAACCGTTGTTTCTGCTTGTCATTCTAAATGACATTTATAATTTAATTATATCATGTATAATTAATTATAACCATCTTAATATTAATTATAATCAATTTATAATTAATCAATAAGATTCTCCGAGTAGCTCCTATATGGTGTGACCCAATAGGATCTGTGTTATGTTGGTAAACAGAGTTAAAACTGTTTTAACTTCTATAATCATGGGTGGCGTCTGGCAACACATCATGACCATCCAATTACACAGATGATGCTGTACTGTACAATATCACGATCCAGTAAACAATTTACTTGTGTCAGTTCTTCTGTCTCATAGCTATCAGATCAGTTTCAAGGTAGATGTGTGTCATCCTTGGTAACTGTATCTTTTCTTGATCTTGAGTAGATTATCAAATATAATTACTCTTGTAATTATACCTTATGCAGATAATCTAACTCTATCAAGGGGCCCAGTGATGCTATAGCTCGTATAGAGATACGAGGGACAAGTAGTATTCTTGGCAGACTATCACTTCCTCAGCTAAGTTATATATATGGAAATGCTACTGTTATGGCTGCTTTTTACGGACAGCGTTAGATAACACTTACTCATATATATTTCTTAGTGGGAACGATAAATACCTCATACTGTAGAACTTTGACACTGAATGAAAACATAAATGACACGAACACAATTCTATTTAATGTTTCATTCGGGGTCTGTCAAATACCATGTTCCTAGAACATGTATCCATGTGATTAAAATGACATCTCGTGTCAGGTGGTTTGTAAAACTTAACCATCTTTTAATCCACATGCTAACCTTATCGTGGTAATTAGTGTTCCTGCTAATTACCTTGGTCAGTGACTTTTAAGAGTATATATTATCTATATTATGGAGTTTCACAATTTCAGTCATGAACTCGAAATGATCCATAATTTCAATAATACTCAAGGCAACAAAATGATATATAAATAAACATTCAATTCATGAACAAAGCTTTATGATTAATTTATCGTATTATTGACTTCTAGATTATTACAAACTAACACCATATGTCAGTGGCCTATGCCTTCACTTGCCCCCCGCCTTCTCTCTGGCTGTCTCTACTATATATCTCTCCATCTCAATCGAGCTCTCTTGCCTTCTATCTTTTCTTGTGAATTTTGATGTCGAACAAAGCCCCGGGACTTAGTGTGTTGTTGACAAGTCCCTGTGGTTTCTTTCTTTTGATAAGCCTTTGAGCTCCTTGATTTTTCTAATTATCTGAATCAAGGATGGTTTAAACAACCAATCGGGTGCTTTAAATTGTTGATTTATCGCTTGTCCAATCGAATTGATTTTTCTTGGTTTGGTAATTGCTATGCTTGATTAATATGTTGTTTAAACTTATTTCTCACTTGGGTCATGACATTTTTTACAAGTTATTGAGATTGAATCTCAGTTTTTTTTTTCTTTTTGATCATATATTTTCCTTCAAAGTCTCCTGAAGTGCATTTAATGTTTTACCACTGTAGATACTTTCACCTAGTTCACTTAGTATCTGTCTCATTACATCTTCAACACTGAAGTTAGAAGAAACACAAACCCAAATTTTTTTGTCGAAATAATTAAATAGACACTCTTCTTTATATACAAATTGCGCAAGGGTGGTGTTTCCCTACACCACCCACCCCAACAATACTAATAGAAGAGGGGCAGCATCACTTTCTTTTATCAGCCAACCAATTATCTTGTCCTTCTCAACTTCCTGACCAAACACCTCTCTTTCAACCAAAAAGGAGGAAGTTTCGCACCTTAAAACATCATCAGCTGCTTGCTGTGATTCAAAAAGATCAGAAGTACCTTTTTCAGGGGCAAGTTGGAGGAGACGTTCAACCCCAAAAGTAGCCCGGTCCAATATTGTGACAGCCTCCTTCAACCTTTCCGAAGTACCATCATTGATAGTACATGATTTTCTCTTATTTGAACTAGAAGCGGATCCGCTCGCCTCATCTCGGTCTTTCACCATATCCTCCAGCTTTTTGTATTCCAACTCATCAAGCACGTCTTCAAGTGCTTTAACAGCCTTCCTAAACTGCTCGACCCACTAGCTAGCATCCGGGTGCTTCATCTTGAGTGCTTCAGCAATGCCCATGACAGCTGTGATGTGGGGAAGAGCTACCTCTATCCTCTTTAGCTCGACTGTACTGTCATCTGGCAGCACATGGTCATGCAAGTACGTAAAACCCATGCTGATAAGTTCACTGACAACAACGGACCCCGCCCACTCAACAATGGTTGAAAGAGATATCTTGAAGTTTCTTCTTTCTTCTACTGCGACAGCTTCCGCAAAGCCGCTGCATTTTTTTTCCCTTGCTTAGGAATGACAAATAACAAGTGTAGCAAAATGTAATTTTCTTTTTAAAACATGTACGAAATTGGTGAATGATAGAACATGTACTAAATTCAGAATGAAAATAGCAAAAGGCAGAGATTGGTTGGTTAATAAGCACGAGAGATGAGAATTAGAGATTTTGGAAAGAGATACTGTGTACCCAATGGCAACAGATCGAGTAGAGGGCTGAGATGAGAAATAGAGATTTGGAAAATACAAATGCGTACCTACGAGAAAGGCAAGAGATTAGAGAGAGTCGGAAACAAAGATTGCGAAAGAGAGGACATGAATATTGAATAGAGATTGGATTTAATTTGTGTAAAAGGTGAATAGAGACTGGTTGGCTGATTAGCAAAAGGCAGAGATTGGTTGGGAAAGATCCATATTGAACTTCCTTCTTTTTCTACTGAGGCACCTTCCTCAAAGGCACTGATTTTTTTTCCTAGTGTTTCTTGGGAATGACAAAGAACTACCAGCAAATTGGATTTTTTTTCACGTACCAAATTGTTGGTTGAGAGAATAAATTGAGAAATAAAGATTGCAAAAGGAAGAGATTGTACCCAAGGGCACGAGATGAGAGAAAGAGAGAGAGAGAAAGAGAGGGAGAATTGGAAACAGAGGTTGCTTGATACAATTTATTAGGGTTATAAATATTATTAGCATTAATTTCCACCTTATCAACTAGTGCCAACGTTGTTGAATAACTTAGATCTATCCCTGTGGATCGACACCCGACACTACTACACGGTAGGATTATGCGCTTGTAATCTGATAGAGTAGCATTAGGGTAACAAAGAATATATTTATATATACTAAAAGTAAGAAGTACTCATTTAGAGTCATCATAATACAACACTCGAATTCAAAGTGTTTTGAGCACCTTAGTAGTGTCTCCAGTTGGCAAGATAATAGGGCATTTACTATCCTAATACAAAACTCCAATTGAAAGTGTTTGGAACACTCTAATAGTGTCTCCAGATGACAAGATAATAGGGTACTTAATAGGGTACTTACACCCCTAATACAACACTATAATTGAAGGTGTTTAGAGAACTCTAGTAGTGCCACCAGATGGCAAGATAATAGGGCATTTACAACTCTAATAAAACACTCCAAATGAAGGTGTTTGGACCACTCTTGTAGTGTCTCTAGATGTCAAAATAATAGGGCATTTACAACCCTAATAAAACACTCCAATTGAAGGTGTTTGGAGAACTCTAGTAGTCTATATGGCATGATAATACGGCATTTACAACTCTAATACAACATTCTAATTGAAGGTGTTTGAATCACTCTAGCAGTGTCTCTATATGGCAAGATAATAGGGCATTTACAACCCTAATACAACACTCCAATTGAAGGTGTTTTGGAGCACTCTAGTGGTGCCTCCAGAGGACATGATAATAGGGCATTTACAACCCTAATAACACACTTCAATTGAATGTGTTTCCAGCACTCTAGTAGTGTATCTTTTTGGAAAGATAATAGGACATTTAAAACTATAATATAACACTCCAATTAAAGTTGTTTGGAGCACTCTTGTAGTGTCTCTAGAAGGCAAGATAATATGGCATTTACAACTCTAATACAACACTCCAATTGAAGGTGTTTTGGAACACCCTCATAGTGTCTCCATATGCTAAGATAATAGGGCATTTACGACCATAATAAAACACATGAATTGAAGGTGTATGGAGTACTCTAATAGTGTCTTCAGATGGCAAGATAATAGGGCATTTACAATCCAATTGAATGTGTTAGGAGCACTCCAGTAGTGTGACTTTTCCGAAAGAAAATAAGACATTTAAAACCCTAATATAACATTCCAATTAAAGGTCTTTGCAGCACTCTTGTAGTGTCTCTACAAAGCAAGATAATAGGGGATTTACAACCCTAATAAAACACTACAATTGAAGGTGTTTGGAGCACTCTTGTAGTGTCTCCAGAATGCAACATAATAGGGCATTTACAACCCTAATAAAACAATCTAATTGAAAGTGTTTGGAGCACTCTAGTAGTGTCTCTATATGGCATGATAATAGGGCATTTACAACCCTAATACAACACTCCAATTGAAGGTGATTGGAGCACTCTAGTAGTGCATCTATATGGCAAGATAAAAGGGCATTTACAACTCTAACACATTACACCAATTGAAGGTGTTTTGGAGCACCCTCATAGTGTCTCTATATACCAAGATAATAGGGCATTTACAACCATTTTAAACCACTCGAATTCAAGGTGTAAGGAGCACTCTAGTAGTGTCTTTAGATGGCAAGATAATAAGGCATTTACAACCCTAATAAAACACTCCAGTTGAAAGTGTTTGGAGCACTCTAGTAGTGTATCTTTTTGCAAAAATAATAGGACATTTAAAACTCTAATATAACACTCCAATTAAAGTTTTTTAGAGCTCCCGTGTCTCTAGAAGGCAATATAATAGGGCATTTACAACCCTAATAAAATATTCCAATTCAAGGTGTTTGGAGCACTCTAGTAGTGTATATGGCATGATCATAGGGCATTTACAACCCTAATACAACACTCCAATTTAATGTGTTTGAAGCACTCTAGTCTTTTCTCTCTATGGCAAGATATTAGGGCATTTACAACCCTAATACAACACTCCAATTGAAAGTGTTTGGAGCACTCTAGTCGTGTCTCGATATGGCAAGATAGAAGGGCATTTACGACCCTAATACAACACTCAAATGAAGGTGTTTGGAGCACTCTAATTGTGTCCCTAAATTGCAAGATAACAGGGCATTTGCAACCCTAATAAAACACTCCAATTGAAGGTTTTTTGGAGCACCCTCATAGTGTCTCTATATGGCAAGATAATAGGGCATTTACAACCCTAATAAAACACTCGAATTGAAGGTGTTTGGAGCACTCTAGTAGTGTGTCTATATGGCAAGATAAAAGGGCATTTACAACTCTAACACATCACACCAATTGAAGGTGTTTTGGAGCACCCTCAAAGTGTCTCTATATGGCAAGATAATAGGGCATTTACAACCCTAATAAAACACTCGAATTGAAGGTGTTTGAAGCACTCTAGTAGTGTGTCTATATGGCAAGATAAAAGGGCATTTACAACTCTAACACATCACACCAATTGAAGGTGTTTTGGAGCACCCTCAAAGTGTCTCTATATGGCAAGATAATAGGGCATTTACAACCCTAATAAAACACTCAAATTGAAGGTGTATGGAGCACTCTAGTAGTGCCTCTAGAGGGCATGATAATAGGGCATCTACAACCCTAATAAAACACTTCAATTGAATGTGTTTGGAGCACTCTAGTAGTGTCTCTATATGGCATGATAATAGGGCATTTACAACCCTAATACAAGATTCCAATTGAAGGTGTTTTGGAGCACTCTAGTGGTGCCTCCAGAGGGCATGATAATAGGGCATTTACAACCCTAATAAAACACTTCAATTGAATGTGTTTGGGGCACTCTAGTAGTGTCTCTATATGGCATGATAATAGGGCATTTCCAACCCTAATACAACACTCCAATTGTAGTTGTTTGGAGCACACTTGTAGTGTCTCTAGAAGGCAAGATAATAGGGCATTTACAGCCCTAATAAAACACTCCAATTAAAGGTGTTTGGAGCACTCTAGTAGTGTCTCTATATGGCATGATAGTAGGGCATTTACAACCTTAATACAACACTCCAATTGAAGGTTAGTTGGAGCACTCTAGTTGTGTCTCCTGATGGCCAGATTATAGGGCATTTACTACCCTAAAAGAACACTCCAATTGAAGGTGTCTGAAGCACCCTAGTAGTGTATCTATATGGCAAGATAATAGGGCATTTACAACTCTAATACAACACTCCAATTGAATGTGTTTTGGAGCACCCTCATAGTGTCTCTATATGCTAAGATAATAGGGCATTTACAACCATAATAAAACACTCGAATTGAAGGTATATGGAGCACTCTAGTAGTGCCTCCAGATGGCGAGATAATATGGCATTTACAAGCCTCATAAAACATTCCAATTGAATGTATTGGGAGTACTCTAGTTGTGTCCCAAAATGGCAAAATAACAGGGCATTTGCAACCCTAACAAAACACCATTTGAAGGTGTTTTGGAGCAACCTCATCGTATCTCTATATGGAAAGAAAATAGTGCATTTACAACCGAAATACAACACTCAATTTGAAGGTGTATGGAGCACTCTTGTAGTGTCTCTAGAAGGCAAGATAATAGGGCATTTACAACCCAAGTAAAACGCTCCCATTGAATGTGTTTGGAGCACTCTTGTAGTGTCTCCAGAAGGCAACATTATAGGGCATTTACAACCCTAATAAAACACTCCAATTGAAAGTGTTTGGAGCACTCTAGTAGTGTCTCTATATGGCATGATAATAGGCCATTTACAACACTAATACAACACTCGAATTGAAGGTGTTTGGAGCACTCTAGTAGTGCATCTAAATGGAAAGATAATAGGGCATTTACAACCATAATAAAATACTCGAATTGAAGGTGTACGGAGCACTTTAGTAGTGTCTTCTGATGGCAAGATAATAGGGCATTTACAACCCTAATAAAACACTCCTATTGAAAGTGTTTGGACCACTCTAGTAGTGTGTCTTTTTCGAAAGATAATAGGACATTTAAAACTCTAATATAACACTCAAATTAAAATTGTTTGTAGCATTCTTGTAGTGTCTCTAGAAGGCAAGATAATAGAATATATACAACCCTAATAAAACACTTCAATTGAATGTGTTTGGAGCACTCTAGTAGTGTGTCTTTTTTCAAAGATAATAGGACATTTAAAACTCTAATATAACACTCCAATTAAAGTTGTTTGGAGCACCCTCATAGTGTCTCTATATGCTAAGATAATAGGGCATTTACAACCATAATAAAAAACTGGAATTGAAGGTTTATGGAGCACTCTAATAGTGACTCCAGATGGCAAGATAATGGGGCATTTAAACCCCTCATAAAACATTCCAATTGAATGTATTGGGAGCACTCTAGTTGTGTCCCAAAATGGCAAGATAACAGAGCATTTGCAACCCTAGTAAAATACTCCATTTGAAGGTGTTTTGGAGCAGCCTCATAGTGTCTCTAGAAGGCAAGATAATAGGGCATTTACAATCCTAATAAAATACTCCAATTGAAAGTGTTTGGAGCACTCTAGTAGTGTCTCTATATGGAATGATAATAGGGCATTTACAACCCTAATACAACACACCAATTGAAGGTGTTTGAAGCACTCTAGTAGTGTATATGGCAATATCATAGGGCATTTACATTCCTAATACAACACTCCAATTGAAGGTGTTTTGGAGCACTCTAGTTGTGTCTCCTGATGGCAAGATACTAGGGCATTTACTACCCTAGAAAAACACTCCAATTGAAGGTGTTTGAAGCACTCTAGTAGTGTATCTATATGGCAAGATAATAGGGCATTTACAACTCTAATACAACACTCCAGTTGAAGGTGTTTTGGAGCACCCTTATAGTGTCTCTATATGCCAAGATAATAGGGCATTTACAACCATAATAAAACACTCGAATTGAAGGTGTATGGAGCACTCTAGTAGTGCCTCCAGATGGGAAGATAATATGTCATTTACAACTATAATTAATCAATCCAATTGAATGTGTTTGGAGCACTCTTGTAGTGTCCCTATATGACAAGATAATAGGGCATTTAGAACCCTAATACAACACTCCAATTGAAGGTGTTTGGAGCACTCTAGTAGTGTCTCGTTATGGCAAGATAGAAGGGCATTTACGACCCTAATACAACATTCAAATCAACGTGATTGGAGCACTATAGTTGTGTCCATAAATGACAAGATAACAGGGAATTTGCAAGCCTAATAAAACACTCGAATTGACGGTGTTTTGGAGCACCCTCATAGTGTCTATGGGAAGTTAATAGGGCATTTAGAAAAATAATAAAACACTCGAATTGAAGGTGTATGGAGCACTCTAGTGGTGCCGCCGGAGGGCATGGTAATAGGTAATTTACAACTCTAATAAAACCCTTCAATTGAATGTGTTTGCAGCACTCTAGTAGTGTGTCTTTTTCGACAGATAATAGGACATTTAAAAGTCTAATATAACACTCCAACTAAAGTTGTTTGGAGCACTCTTGTAGTGTCTCTAGAAAGCAAGATAATAGGGCATTTACAACTCTAATACAACACTCCAATTCAAGGTGTTCGGAGCACTCTAGTAGTGTATCTATATGGCAAGATGGGCATTTACAACTTTAATACAACACTCCAATTGAAGGTGTTTTGGAGCACCCTGATAGTGAAGGTGTATGGAGCACTCTAGTAGTGACTCCAGATGGCAAAATAATAGAACCATAATAAAACACTCGAATTGAACGTGTATGGAGCACTCTAGTAGTGACTCCAGATGACAAGATAATTGGGCATTTACAACCCTCATAAAACATTCCAATTGAATGTATTGGGAACACTCTAGGTGTGTCCCTAAATGGCAAGATAACAGGGCATTTGCAACCCTAATAAAATTCTCCAGTTGAAGGTGCTTTCGAGAAGCCTCATAGTGTCTCAAGAAGGCAAGATAATTGGGTATTTACAACCCTAATAAAATACTCCAATTGAAAGTGTTTGGAGTACTCTAGTAGTGTCTCTATATGGCATGATAATAGGGCATTTACAGCCCTAATACAACACTCTAATTGAAGGTGTTTGAAGCAGTCTTGTAGTGTCTCTATATGTAAAGATAATAGGGCATTTACAACTCTAATAAAACACTCCAATTGAAGGTGTTTGGAGCACTCTAGTAGTGTCTATATATGGCATGATAATCGGGCATTTACAACCCTAACAAAACACTCCAATTGAAAGTGTTTGTAGCACTCTAGTAGTGTCTCTATATGGCATCATAATAGGGCATTTACAACCCTAATACAACATTCCAATTTAAGGTGTTTGGAGCACTCTACTAGTGCATCTATATGGCAAGATAAAAGGGCATTTACAACTCTAACACTTCACACCAATTGAAGGTGTTTTGGAGCACCCTCATAATGTCTCTATATGCCAAGATAATGGGGCATTTACAACCATAATAAAACACTCGAATTGAAGGTGTATCGAGCCCTCTAGTAGTGTCTTCTGATGGCAAGATAATAGGGCATTTACAACCAAAATAAAACACTCCAATTGAAACTGTTTGGAGCACACTAGTAGTGTGTCTTTTTGGAAAGATAATAGGACATTTACAACCCTAACAAAACACTCCAATTGAAAGTGTTTGAAGCACTCTAGCAGTATGTCTATATGGCATGATAATAGGGCATTTACAGCCCTACTACAACACTCTAATTGAAGGAGTTTGAAGCACTCTAGTAGTGTCTCTATATGGCAAGATAATAGGGCATTTACAACTCTAATAAAACACTCCAATTGAAGGTGTTTGGAGCACTCTAGTAGTGTCTCTATATGGCATGATAATCGGGCATTTACAACCCTAACAAAACACTCCAATTGAAAGTGTTTGGAGCACTCTAGTAGTGTCTCTAGAAGGAAAGATAATAGGTCATTTACAACCCTAATAAAATACTCCAATTGAAGGTGTTTGGAGCACTCTAGTAGTGTCTCTATATGGCATGATAATCGGGCATTTACAACCCTAACAAAACACTCCAATTGAAAGTGTTTGAAGCACTCTAGCAGTATGTCTATATGGCATGATAATAGGGCATTTACAGCCCTACTACAACACTCTAATTGAAGGTGTTTGAAGCACTCTAGTAGTGTCTCTATATGGCAAGATAATAGGGCATTTACAACTCTAATAAAACACTCCAATTGAAGGTGTTTGGAGCACTCTAGTAGTATCTCTATATGGCATGATAATCGGGCATTTACAACCCTAACAAAACACTCCAATTGAAAGTGTTTGGAGCACTCTAGTAGTGTCTCTATATGGCATCATAATAGGGCATTTACAACCCTACTACAACACTCCAATTGAAGGTGTTTGGAGCACTCTACTAGTGCATCTATATGGCAAGATAAAAGGCATTTACAACTCTAACACATCACAACAATTGAAGGTGTTTTGGAGCACCCTCATAATGTCTCTATATGCCAAGATAATAGGGCATTTACAACCATAATAAAACTCTCGATTTGAAGGTGTATCGAGCCCTCTAGTAGTGTCTTCTAATGGCAAGATAATAGGGCATTTACAACCCTAATAAAACACTCCAATTGAAACTGTTTGGAGCACTCTAGTAGTGTGTCTTTTTGTAAAGATAATAGGACATTTAAAACTCTAATATAACACTCCAATTAAAGTTGTTTGGAGCACTCTTGTAGTGTCTCTATAATGCAAGATAATAGGTCATTTACAACCCTAATAAAATACTCCAATTGAAGGTGTTTGGAGTACTCTAGTAGTGTCTCTCTATATGGCATGATAATCGGGCATTTACAACCCTAACAAAACACTCCAATTGAAAGTGTTTGGATCACTCTAGTAGTGTCTCTATATGGCATCATAATAGGGCATTTACAACACTAATACAACACTCCATTTGAATGTGTTTTGAGCACTCTAGTAGTACATCTATATGGAAAGATAATAGGGCATTTACAACTCTAACACATCACTCTAATTGAAGGTGTTTTGGAGCACCCTCGTAGTGTCTCTATATGCCAAGATAATAGGGCATTTACAACCATAATAAAACACTCGAATTCAAGGTGTATGGAGCACTCTAGTAGTGTCTTCAGATGGAAAGATAATAGGGCATTTACAACCCTAATAAAACACTCCAATTGAAAGTGTTTGGAGCACTCTAGTAGTGTATCTTTTTGCAAAGATAATAGGACATTTAAAACTCTAATATAACACTCCAATTAAAGTTTTTTGGAGCACTCTTCTAGTGTCTCTAAATGGCAAGATAATAGAGCATTTACAACCATAATAAAATACCACAATTCAAGGTGTTTGGAGCACTCTAGTAGTGTCTCTATATGGCATGATAATAGGGCATTATCAACCCTAAAACAACACTCCAATTTAATGTGTTTGAAGCACTCTAGTATTATCTCTCTATGGCAAGATATTAGGGCATTTATAACCCTAATACAACACTCCCATTGAAGGTGTTTGGAGCACTCTAGTTGTGTCCCTAAATGGCAAGATAACAGGGCATTTGCAACCCTAATAAAACACTCCAATTGAATGTGTTTTGGAGCACCCTAGTAGTGTCTTTATATGGCATGATAATAGGGCATTTACAACCCTAATACAACACTCCAATTGAAGGTGTTTGAAGCACTCTAGTAGTGTCACTATATGACAAGATAATAGAGCATTTACAACCCTAATACAACACTCCCTTTGAAGGTGTTTTGGAGAACACTAGTCGTGTCTCCTGATGTCAAGATAATAGGGCATTTACAACCCTAATACAACAATCCAATTGAAGGTGTTTCAAGCACTCTAGTAGTGTCACTATATGGCAAGATAAGAGGGCATTTACAACCCTAATACAACACCCCAATTAAAGGTGTTTGGAGCACTCTAGTAGTGTCTCTATATGGCAAGATAATAGGGCATTTACAACCCTAATACAACACTCCAATTGAAGGTGATTTGGAGCACTCTAGTTGTGTCTCCTGATGACCATATAATAGGGCATTTACTACCCAAAAAGAACACTCCAATTGAAGGTGTTTGAAGCACTCTAGTAGTGTATCTATATGGCAAGATAATAGTGCATTTACAACCATAATAAAACACTCGAATTCAAGGTGTATTGAGCACTCTAGTAGTGCCTCCGGATGGCAAGATAATAGGGCATTTACAAGCCTCATAAAACATTCCAATTGAATGTATTAGGAGCACTCTAGTTGTGTCCCTAAATGGCAAGATAACAGGGCATTTGCAACTCTAATAAAACACTCCATTTGAAGGTGTTTTGGAGCAGCCTCATCGTGTCTCTATATGGCAATACAATAGGGCATTTACAACCCAAATACAACACTCAATTTGAAGGTGTATGGAGCACTCTTGTAGTGTCTCTAGAAGGCAAGATAATATGACATTTACAACCCTACTAAAACACTCCCATTGAATGTGTTTGTAGCACTCTAGTAGTGTCTCTATATGGCATGATAATAGGTGATTTACAATCCGAATACTACATTCCAATAGAAGATGTTTTGGAGCACTCTAGTTGTGTCTCCTGATGGCAAGATAATTGGCATTTACAACTCTAATACAACACTCCAATTGAAGGTGTTTTGGATCACTCTTATAGTGTCTCTCTATGGCATGATAATAGGGCATTTACAATCCTAATACAACACTCCAATTGAAGGTGTTTGGAGCACTCTAGTAGTGTATCTATATGGCAAGACAAGAGGGCATTTACAACCCTAATACAACACCCCAATTGAAGGTGTTTTGGAGCACTCTAGTTGTGTCCCTAAATGGCAACATAACAGGGCATTTTCAACCCTGATAGAACACTCCAATCGAAGGTGTTTGAAGCACTCTACCAGTGTCTCTATATGGCAATATAATAGGGCATTTACAATCGTAATACAACACTCCAATTGAAGGTGTTTTGGAGCACTCTAGTTGTGTCTCCTCATGGCATGATAATAGGGCATTTACAACCCTAATACAACACTCCAATTGAAGGTGTTTGAAGCACTCTAGTAGTGTCACTATCTGACAAGATAATAGGGCATTTACAACCCTAATACAGCACTCCCTTTGAAGGTGTTTTGGAGAACTCTAGTTGTGTCTCCTGATGGCAAGATAAGAGGGCATTTACAACCCTAATACAACAATCCAATTGAAGGTGTTTGAAGCACTCTAGTAGTCTCACTATATGGCAAGATAAGAGGGCATTTACAACCCTAATACAACACCCCAATTAACGGTGTTTGGAGCACTCTAGTAGTGTCTCTATATGGCAAGATAATAGGGCATTTACAACCCTAATACAACACTCCAATTGAAGGTGATTTGGAGCACTCTAGTTGTGTCTCCTGATGGCCATATAATAGGGCATTTACCACCCAAAAAGAACACTCCAATTGAAGGTGTTTGAAGAACTCTAGTAGTGTATCTATATGGCAAGATAATAGGGCATTTACAACCATAATAAAACACTCGAATTCAAGGTGTATTGAGCACTCTAGTAGTGCCTCCAGATGGCAAGATAATAGGGCATTTACAAGCCTCATAAAACATTCCAATTGAATGTATTGGGAGCACTCTAGTTGTGTCTCTATATGGCAATACAATAGGACATTTACAACCCAAATACAACACTCAATTTGAAGGTGTATGGAGCACTCTTGTAGTGTCTCTAGAAGGCAAGATAATATGGCATTTACAACCCTACTAAAACACTTCAATTGAATGCGTTTGGAGCACTCTAGTAGTGTCTCTATATGGCATGATAATAGGGGATTTACAATCCGAATACAACATTCCAATTGAAGGTGTTTTGAAGCACTCTAGTAGTGTATATGGCAAGATCATAGGGGATTTACAATCCGAATACAACATTCCAATTGAAGGTGTTTTGGAGCACTCTAGTTGTGTCTCCTGATGGCAAGATAATAGGCATTTACAACTCTAATACAACACTCCAATTGAAGGTGTTTTGAAGCACCCTTATAGTGTCTCTATATGCCAAGATAATAGGGCATTTACAACCATAATAAAACACTCGAATTGAAGGTGTATGGAGCACCCTAGTAGTGCCTCCAGATGGGAAGATAATAAGTCATTTACAACTAAAACTAAGCAATCCAATTGAATGTGTTTGGAGCACTCTAGTAGTGTCCCTATATGACAAGATAATAGGGCATTTAGAATCCTAATACAACACTCCAATTGAAGGTGTTTGGAGCACTCTAGTAGTGTCTCGTTATGGCAAGATAGAAGGGCATTTACGACCCTAATACAACATTCAAATCAACGTTTTCGGAGCACTCTAGTTGTGTCCCTAAATTGCAAGATAATAGGGAATTTGCAACCCTAATAAAACACTCGAATTGAAGGTGTTTTGGAGCACCCTTATAGTGTCTATGGGAAGATAATAGGGCATTTAGAAAAATAATAAAACACTCGAATTGAAGGTATATGGAGCACTCTAGTGGTGCCGCCAGAGGGCATGATAAGAGGTAATTTACAACTCTAATCAAACACTTCAATTGAATGTGTTTGGAGCACTCTAGTAGTGTGTCTTTTTCGAAAGATAATAGGACATTTAAAACTCTAATATAACACTCCAATTAAAGTTGTTTGGAGTACTCTTGTAGTGTCTCTAGAAGGCAAGATAATAGGGCATTTACAACCCTAATACAACCCTCCAATTCAAGGTGTCCCGAGCACTCTAGTAGTGTAATAATATGGCAAGATAATAGGGCATTTACAACTCTAATACAACACTCCAATTGAAGGTGTTTGGAGCACCCTCATAGTGTCTCTATATGCTAAGATGCATTTACAACCATAATAAAACACTCGAATTGCAGGTGTATGGAGCACTCTAGTAGTTACTCCAGATAGCAAGATAATAGGGCATTTACAACCCTCAGAAAACATTCCAATTGAATGTATTGGGAACACTCTAGGTGTGTCCCTAAATGGCAATATAACAGGGCATTTGCAACCTTAATAAAATACTCCATTTGAAGGTGTTTTCGAGAAGGCAAGATAATTGGGTATTTACAACCCTAATAAAATACTCCAATTGAAAGTGTTTGGAGCACTCTAGTAGTGTCTCTATATGGCATGATAATAGGGCATTTACAATCCTAATACAACACTCAAATTGAAGGTGTTTGGAGCACTCTAGTAGTGTATCTATATGGAAAGATAAGAGGGCATTTACAACCCTAATACAACACCCCAATTGAAGGTGTTTTGGAGCACTCTAGTTGTGTCCCTAAATGGCAACATAACAGGGCATTTTCAACCCTGATAGAACACTACTATTGAAGGTGTTTGAAGCACTCTACCAGTGTCTCTGTATGGCAATATAATAGGACATTTACAACCGTAAAACAACACTCCAATTGAAGGTGTTTTGGAGCACTCTAGTTGTGTCTCCTCATGGCAAGATAATAGGGCCTTTACTACCCTAAAAAAATACTCCAATTGAAGATGTTTGAAGCACTCTAGTAGTGTCTTTATATGGCATGATAATAGGGCATTTACAACCCTAATACAACACTCCAATTGAAGGTGTTTGAAGCACTCTAGTAGTGTCACTATATGACAAGATAATAGGACATTTACAACCGTAATACAACACTCCCTTTGAAGGTGTTTTGGAAAACTCTAGTTGTGTCTCCTGATGGCAAGATAATAGGGCATTTACAACCCTAATACAACAGTCCAATTGAAGGTGTTTGAAGCACTCTACTAGTGCCTCTATATGGCAATATAATAGGGTATTTACAACCGTAATACAACACTCCAATTGAAGGTGTTTTGGAGCACTCTAGTTGTGTCTCCTCATGGCAAGATAATAGGGCCTTTACTACCCTAAAAAAACACTCCAATTGAAGATGTTTGAAGCACTCTAGTAGTGTCTTTATATGGCATGATAATAGGGCATTTACAAACCTAATACAACACTCCAATTGAAGGTGTTTGAAGCACTCTAGTAGTGTCACTATTTGGCAAGATAATAGGGCATTTACAACCCTAATACAACACTCCAATTGAAGGTGTTTTGGATCACTCTAGTAATGTCTCTCTATGGCATGATAATAGGGCATTTACAATCCTAATACAACACTCAAATTGAAGGTGTTTGGAGCACTCCAGTAGTGTATCTATATGGAAAGATAAGAGGGCATTTACAACCCTAATACAACACCCCAATTGAAGGTGTTTTGGAGCACTCTAGTTGTGTCTCCTCATGGCAAGATAATAGGGCCTTTACTACCCTAAAAAAACACTCCAATTGAAGATGTTTGAAGCACTCTAGTAGTGTCTTTATATGGCATGATAATAGGGCATTTACAAACCTAATACAACACTCTAATTGAAGGTGTTTGAAGCACTCTAGTAGTGTCTCTATTTGGCAAGATAATAGGGCATTTACAACCCTAATACAACACTCCAATTGAAGGTGTTTTGGATCACTCTAGTAATGTCTCTCTATGGCATGATAATAGGGCATTTACAATCCTAATACAACACTCAAATTGAAGGTGTTTGGAGCACTCTAGTAGTGTATCTATATGGAAAGATAAGAGGGCATTTACAACCCTAATACAACACCCCAATTGAAGGTGTTTTGGAGCACTCTAGTTGTGTCCCTAAATGGCAACATAACAGGGCATTTTCAACCCTGATAGAACACTACTATTGAAGGTGTTTGAAGCACTCTACCAGTGTCTCTGTATGGCAATATAATAGGACATTTACAACCGTAAAACAACACTCCAATTGAAGTTGTTTTGGAGCACTCTAGTTGTGTCTCCTCATGGCAAGATAATAGGGCCTTTACTACCCTAAAAAAATACTCCAATTGAAGATGTTTGAAGCACTCTAGTAGTGTCTTTATATGGCATGATAATAGGGCATTTACAACCCTAATACAACACTCCAATTGAAGGTGTTTGAAGCACTCTAGTAGTGTCACTATATGACAAGATAATAGGACATTTACAACCCTAATACAACACTCCCTTTGAAGGTGTTTTGGAAAACTCTAGTTGTGTCTCCTGATGGCAAGATAATAGGGCATTTACAACCCTAATACAACAGTCCAATTGAAGGTGTTTGAAGCACTCTACTAGTGCCTCTATATGGCAATATAATAGGGTATTTACAACCGTAATACAACACTCCAATTGAAGGTGTTTTGGAGCACTCTAGTTGTGTCTCCTCATGGCAAGATAATAGGGCCTTTACTACCCTAAAAAAACACTCCAATTGAAGATGTTTGAAGCACTCTAGTAGTGTCTTTATATGGCATGATAATAGGGCATTTACAAACCTAATACAACACTCCAATTGAAGGTGTTTGAAGCACTCTAGTAGTGTCACTATATGACAAGATAATAGGGCATTTACAACCCTAATACAACACTCCCTTTGAAGGTGTTTTGGAGAACTCTAGTTGCGTCTCCGGATGGCAAGATAATAGGGCATTTACAACCCTAATACAACACTCCCTTTGAAGGTGTTTTGGAGAACTCTAGTTGTGTCTCCTGATGGCAAGATAAGAGGGCATTTACAACCCTAATAAAACACCCCAATTGAAGGTGTTTTGGAGCACCCTAGTTGTGTCCCTAAATGGCAAGATAACAGGGCATTTGCAACCCTGATAAAACACTCCAATTGAAGTTGTTTGAAGCACTCTAGCAGTGTCTCGATATGGCAATATAATAGGGCATTTACAACCGTAATACAACACTCCAATTGAAGGTGTTTTGGAGCACTCTAGTGGTGTCTCCTTATGGCAAGATAATAGAGCCTTTACTACCCTAAAAAAACACTCCAATTGAAGGTGTTTGAAGCACTCTAGTAGTGTATCTATGGCAAGATAATAGGGCATTTACAACTCTAATACAACACTTCAATTGAAGGTGTTTTGGAGCACCCTCATAGTGTCTCTATCTGCGAAGATAATAGGGCATTTACAACCATAATAAAACACTCGAATTGAAGGTGTATGGAGCACTCTAGTATTACCTCCAGATGGCGATATTATAGGTCATTTACAACTCTAATAAAACACTCCAATTGAATGTGTTTGAAGCACTCTAGTAGTTTCGCTATATGGTAATATAATAGGGCATTTACAACCGTAATACAACACTCCAATTGAAGGTGTTTTGGAGCACTCTAGTTGTGTCTCCTCATGGCAAGATAATAGACCCGTTACTACCCTAAAAAAACACTCCAATTGAAGGTGTTTGAAGCACTCTAGTAGTGTATCTATATGGCAAGATAATAGGGCATTTACAACTCTAATACAACACTCCAATTGAAGGTGTTTTGGAGCACCCTCATAGTGTCTCTATCTGCGAAGATAATAGGGCATTTACAACCATAATAAAACACTCGAATTGAAGGTGTATGGAGCACTCTAGTATTACCTCCAGATGGCGATATTATAGGTCATTTACAACTCTAATAAAACACTCCAATTGAATGTGTTTGAAGCACTCTAGTAGTTTCGCTATATGGTAATATAATAGGGCATTTACAACCGTAATACAACACTCCAATTGAAGGTGTTTTGGAGCACTCTAGTTGTGTCTCCTCATGGCAAGATAATAGACCCGTTACTACCCTAAAAAAACACTCCAATTGAAGGTGTTTGAAGCACTCTAGTAGTGTATCTATATGGCAAGATAATAGGGCATTTACAACTCTAATACAACACTCCAATTGAAGGTGTTTTGGAGCACCCTCATAGTGTCTCTATATGCGAAGATAATAGGGCATTTACTGTTAAATGTAATCCAAATCATGAACCAGGTCTGCAAGGCGCATAGGTGCTGCAGTTTTTTCCAGAAGTGACAGTTTTAGGTATAGGTCTATTTTTAGTTAAGAAGTAGGTGTAATATGTGCTTTGTATTTTAGGCATGTGCAGGTATAGTTATATGTCATGTAATGGGTAGGTTATAGCTGTCATGGGCTAAATATGGCAGCTTTGGTTAGTGGGTGCTAAATTAGGATTATGTTCTGTGTTAAATACTATGTATCTTGTATCAGTTATAGATGAAGTTGAGTTAGAAAAATCCAGATTCTGTATTCTCTGTTTTTCTATTTTCCGAAACTTCCAACAATTGTGGTATCAGAGCCTAAGGTTAGAGATCAGGGCAGATCCGACCATGGCAGAAAACATGAGCGTTTCGAATCCGTCCATTCCGCTGTTCAAGGGAGACAACTACGAGTTCTGGAGCATCAAGATACGAACTTTGCTCAAGTCACAAGGTCTATGGGAATTGGTGGAGACGGGAGCACCGACCGCAGATCCCACACCAGCAGAAACAGCGAAGCGAGATGCGAAGGCGTTGTTCTTCATTCAACAAGCCGTTGTAGACACGGTGTTCACAAAAATAGCAGCAGCAGAATCGGCAAAGGAGGCCTGGACAACCCTGAAAACTGCATTCCAGGGAAGTTCGAAAGTCCGCGAGATAAAACTACAAGGCTTGACAAGAGAGTTTGAGACGCTGAACATGAATCAAGGCGAATCTGTTCAAGCATTTCTCACAAGAGTCACATCCACCGTCAACCAAATCAAGAGTTGTGATGAAGATCTTGCTGAAAAGATCGTGGTTATGAAGGTGCTCCGCAGCCTTACCTCAAAATTCGACCATGTCGTGGCAGCAATCGAAGAGTCCAAGGACCTGTCCACATACTCTTTCGACGAGTTGATGGGTTCGCTGCAAGTCCATGAAGTACGACTTCTCAGATCTGAAGAGAAGGACGATTCTAAGGCTTTCCTCACCAGAGGCAACTCAAGTAGAGGAAGAGGTCGCAGCGGTAGAGGTCGTGGAAGAGGCACGAGCAGTGGAGACAACCGTCAACATCAACAAACAACAAAGAATGATATCGAGTGCTACTATTGCCACAAGTTTGGTCATGTCAAGGCAGATTGCTACAAGAAGAAGAGGGAAGACGGACAAGGCAAGCAAGGCGTTGAATGCCACTATTGTCACAGAATCGGCCATATGCAGGCTGATTGCTTCAAGAAGAAACGTGAGGAAGAGCAAGCCAATGTTGCAAAGGAGAAAGGCAATGAGAAAGGCACCGAAACCATGCTCTTCATGACGAAAACTGACGAGAAATCAGATGTAAGTCAAGTTTGGTTTCTGGACAGCGGTTGTTCTAATCACATGTCCGGTTACAAGTATCTCTTCGAAGAATTGGACGAGTCATACAAGAAGCCTGTGAAACTCGGCAACGACAAACAAATACAAGTTGAAGGTATTGGCAAGGTGGCTGTCCAAACTGCAAACAATACAAGGTATCTACACAATGTATACTACATCCCGCAACTTTCACAAAATCTCCTGAGCATCGGGCAAATGATGGACAGCGGGTATGAGATCAAATTTGAGGGCAACACTTGTAAAATTGAGGAGTTATCAACAAAGCATGTGATGGCAACCATTCGGAAGACACAAAATAACTTGTTTCCCCTGGAAATAACAGAGGTTGATGATACGGCACTTTCAATAATGGAACCTAGTCAAAGCAGATTATGGCATCTAAGGTATGGGCATTTAAATATTAATGGTTTGAAATTACTAAACCAGAAAAATATGGTGATAGGACTACCAGAGATAGAGGAAGTCGGGTTATGCGAAGGTTGTATACTTGGAAAACAATCAAAATTGCCATTTCCGAAGGATCAATCTCTCCGTGCAACTCGAGTACTTGAACTGGTGCATACCGACCTATGTGGGCCCATGGAAACGACTTCAATGGGTGGAAGTAAATATTTCATGTTGTTCATTGATGATTTTAGTAGAATGACATGGGTATTCTTCATTACCTATAAGAGTGAAGCATTTAAGATGTTCAAGAAGTTCAAAGCCATGACGGAAACACAAACCGGCATGAAACTGAAAGCGTTAAGATCAGATCGGGGTGGTGAGTATCAATCAACCGAATTCAAGAACTTTTGTGAAGAAGAAGGCATCTTGCAGCAACTAACCACACCGTACACCCCCGAGCAAAACGGTGTAGCCGAGCGAAAGAACCGAACCGTTGTTGAGTTGGCAAGAAGCATGCTGAAATCAAGAAGCATACCGAATTCTTTTTGGCCAGAAGCCGTAGCCACAGCAGTCTACATCCTCAACCTTTCACCGACAAAGGCAGTCATGAACAAAACTCCGTATGAGGCGTGGTTCGGAAGGAAACCAACCGTGAGGCACTTACGAGTCTTTGGATGCGTTGCGTACACTCTTATCAACTCCCACAACCGAAAGAAGTTGGATGCCAAATCTGAAAAATGCATATTCATAGGGTATTGTATTCAATCGAAGGGATATCGACTCTACAACCCTGAAACAAAGAAGACAATTGTCAGCCGCAACGTGATGTTTGACGAAAATACGAGTTGGAGATGGAATTCCGAAGGTGTTGAAGTACCGATTGCTTTACAAAATGAGGAGGATGAGGACAGCGAGCAGCCTCAATTTGAAACAAGAAGTGAGCAGCCTCAAGTCGAAACAAACCTAAACGAAGACATACCAACACCAACACAAGTTTATACAAGAAGAAGCAACCAACCGCCACAGCAAAAGACCAAAACCTTGCAAGATTTATATGCAACAACACAAGTGCTTTTGGTGGCTGATCCCGAGTGCTTTGAAGAAGCCGCTGCAAAGGAAGAATGGGTTACAGCTATGAAAGAAGAAATGAGAGCAATTGAGGAAAACAACACGTGGGAGTTAGTAGAACTGCCAAAGGATCACAAGGAAATCGGGGTCAAATGGGTCTACAAGACCAAGCTCGGTCCTGATGGGAAGGTGCTCAAGTATAAGGCAAGATTAGTTGTGAAGGGATATGCACAAAGGCATGGAATTGATTACAATGAGACGTTCTCCCCTGTTGCGAGGTTTGAAACCGTTCGACTCTTGCTAGCACTAGCTGTCCAATTAAAGCAACCGATCTTTCAACTCGATGTTAAGTCTGCCTTCTTGAATGGAGAACTAATGGAAGAGGTGTATGTCGAGCAACCTGAAGGCTTCAAAATCAAAGGTAAAGAAAACTGGGTGTATCGGCTCTACAAAGCACTTTACGGCTTGAAGCAAGCCCCACGAGCGTGGTATAGCAAGGTAGATGCATGCTTTCAGACCTTGGGGTTCACGAGAAGCAAGAATGAGCCGAATCTCTACATCAAACAGAACATAGGCCTGCTGGTCGTTTGTTTATATGTTGATGATATGATCTACTTCTGTACAGATCAAGGGATGGTTCAAACATTTAAAGAACAAATGATGCGTATGTTCAAGATGACAGATTTGGGTGAGATGCAGTACTTTCTAGGGCTAGAGATTGAGCAAGAAGAATGTAATATATTCATTTCTCAGAGGAAGTATGCTAAAGATCTAGTTGAGAAGTTCGGAATGAAAGGATGCAATCTCGTGCAAACACCATCTAATGTCAACGAAAAGCTCACAGCAGAGGATGGCACAGAACATATTGATGCAACACGATTTCGAAGTTTGGTTGGAGGCTTGATGTATTTAACACACACACGGCCCGACATCTCACACTCAGTTGGGGTCATCTCAAGGTTCATGCAAACTCCGACCAAACAACACATGTGTGCAGCAAAAAGGATATTAAGGTATGTTGCAGGCACAACAAGCTATGGTCTGTGGTACAAATCTGTTGAGAATCCAAGTTTAATTGGGTATAGCGATAGCGATTGGGCAGGAAGCCTAGACGATAGAAGGAGCACATCCGGGCAAGTGTTCTTCTATGGCAACAATGCAATCTGTTGGAATTCAAAGAAGCAATCAACTGTTGCACTCTCTACAGCTGAAGCGGAATACAATGCTGTGACTTCAGCTGCACGTCAAGGGGTCTGGCTTAGGCGCATGCTAGAAGAGTTAAATTGCAAGCAAAAAGGAGCAACCATAATACTATGCGATAACCAGTCAACGATAGCAATGAGCAAAAATCCAGTGTTTCATAGTCGTACTAAGCATATTGATACAAAGCAACACTTCATCCGAGAGTTGGTTGAGCAAAAGGAAATCGAATTGGAGTATGTTAGTACGAATGAACAAGTTGCAGATATCATGACCAAGGCTCTTGCAAGAGAGAAGTTTGTTTGGTGTCGAAGAATGATGGACGTAGATGACTTTGGATTAAGGGGGAGTGTTAAATGTAATCCAAATCATGAACCAGGTTTGCAAGGCGCATAGGTGCTGCAGTTTTTTCCAGAAGTGACAGTTTTAGGTATAGGTCTATTTTTAGTTAAGAACTAGGTGTAAACTGTGCTCTGTATTTTAGGCATGTGCAGGGATAGTTATAGCTGTCATGTAATGGGTAGGTTATAGCTGTCATGGGCTAAATATGGCAGCTTTGGTTAGTGGGTGCTAAATTAGGATTATGTTCTGTGTTAAATACTATGTATCTTGTATCAGTTATAGATGAAGTTGAGTTAGAAAAATCCAGATTCTGTATTCTCTGTTTTTCTATTTTCTGAAACTTCCAACATTTACAACTATAATAAAACACTCGAATTGAAGGTGTATGGAGCACTCTAGTAGTGCCTTCAGATGGCAACATAATTGGTCATTTACAACTCTAATAAAACACTCCAATTGAATGTGTTTGGAGCAATCTAGTAGTGTGTTTATATGGAAAAATAATAGGGCATTTACAACCCTAATACTACAATCCAATTGAAGGAGTTTGGAGCACTATAGTAGTGTCCCTATATGGCAAGATAATAGCGCATTTACAACCCTAAGACAACACTCAATTGAATGTGTTTGGAGCACTCTCGTAGTGTTTCTTTATGGCAAGATATTATGGGATTTACAACCCTAATACAACATTCCAATTGAAGGTGTTTGGAGCACTCTAGTACTGTCTCGATATGGCAAGATAGAAGGGCATTTACGACCCTAATACAACACTCAAATGAAGGTGTTTGGAGCACTCTAGTTGTGTCCCTAAATGACAAGATAATAGGGCATTTGCAACTCTAATAAAACACTCCAATTGAAGGTGTTTTGGAGCACCCTCATAGTGTCTCTATATGACAAGATAATAGGGCATTTACAAAAATAATAAAACACTCGAATTGAAGGTGTATGGAGCACTCTAGTGGTGCCTCTAGAGGGCATGATAATAGGGCATTTAGAATTCTAATAAAACACTTCAACTGAATGTGTTTGGAGCACTCTAGTAGTGTCTCTATATGGCATGATAATAGGGAATTTACAACCCTAATACAACACTCCAATTGAAAGTGTTTGAAGCACTCTAGCAGTGTCTCTGAATCTAGTATCCCGAGCAAGGGAGGAGGCGCTGAGCTGGTACTAATTACTCTAAATATAGGCAGTAGGAGGAGCATTTCTTTTCTTTTCTTTTGTTGTAAATAAATAATAGTTGTAGGTGAGGCTTTTGTAAATACTCTTTTAATCATCAAGGAATTGATAGTTTCGAGCTGTCCTTCAAAAAAAAATATATTAAGGATGGGCCAAATTGTAAAAAGCACGGGTCATTTGGCGCTTTACGCTATTCCGTGTTGTTGTCAAGGTTCAAATTGCCGATTCAAACTGCTTAACATGATATCCATATTGAAATGCGGTTGAAGATCAAATTTTGTATTTTTTGCAGTTTTTTACTAGTTGTTTAGAATTTTTTAGAATTGTTGTTTTTTAATGATCCAGAATTATATGAGAAAATAATGATTTTCAAAAATCCTAAACAACTAGGAAAAAAACTCCAGAAATTGTAAAATTTGTTCTCACACATTTCAATATTGGGTATCGGATGGTGAACAATATCAATTTTGAAACTTTCTTATTGGGCAAAACAAGGATGAAGCAACTCCGAGAACTGTTGGTCATTACCATATTTATTCTATGGAGAGAAAGATGTCCAAAAATTTTTAGAGAGAAGACCAAAACGATCGATTAACTGATAGAAGAGGTGAAGACTCGGTGGTACCCGGCCCTCTGTTTTTTCCTATTCTCATTTTTTCTGTTTCTCTGTTTCTCTGTTTTCTGGTATTTTTTATTCTTTTCTACTTGTAAATATATCATAGGGTTTTCTCTCTAAACCTTGAAATCATATAACCAATTGTGGTTAATAAAATATGAGTATGACTCCTATTCTTACTTTAAAAAAAACTAGATGTGACGTATCGGTTGAGCAACAAAGGCTGATCTACAAGGGTGCACCACGTGGAATTTTGAAGGACAAACAGACTCTCTCTAGCTACTTTACACTTTATATATTTATGATTGTACTTTTCAACTAATTAAATTGATTTAGATTTTGTTAGGATGGTGAGAATTCTGTTTAACATGTTATGTTATTTTTTATTTAAACTTTTACAAAATTACATAGTTTTGGAACAGATTCATTTCTTATCTGTAGTTTTCTTTGTATGTATCTTCTGATTATATTAGGAAAAAAGCGGATTGCCTTTTATCTCAGTTATCCAATATACCTGCATGATGCAATGGGAAGATGGAATTTATAACTTAAATGGCAATGATTCAAGTTATAATAATTTTTTTTGAACAATTATATTACTCCCCCCCATTCCATCCCCCCACCATCCCCCCACTCTATCTCTTTCCAAATTAGTTTTATCTCATTTCAATCTCGTTCACATTTCTCACGATCTATGAGAAATTTTGTGAATATAAAATCATGAACGTTTTCTACGTAATTTTCTCTTTCAAATGAGATCCATGGTGACATACTTTCGAACAAGTCGTTACAGAAGTATTTATCCCTCATCGTGCATGTATTTATACCTATACAGACATATGAAAGTATTACTATCAATTATTATAAGTATTTATATTGATATATGAAAGTATTAATATCAAGTATTATAAGTATTTATACTGACATATGAAATTATTAATATCATGTATTATAAGTATTTATATTGACATATGAAAGTATTAATATCAAGTATTATAAGTATTATATGCAAAAAAAATATTTTCAAGTATAGATATAAATACTTGCACGATGAGAGATAAATACTTCTGTAACGACTTGCTCGAAAGTATGTCATCATGGATCTCATTTGAAAGAGAAATTTACGTAGAAAACGTTCGTGATTTTAGATTCGCAAAATTTCTCATAGATTGTGAGAAATGTGGACGAGATTGAAATGAGATAAAAAAAACCCACCTCTAAAAACGTGCATGGTCCTCCATGTGATTTGAGATCCCCCCCACCCTCCATGAAAAAAACTTGCATGGTCCCCTAAATACTTCCGTGCTTAGAGATAAATACTTTCGTTCTTAGAGATAAATACTTCTGTATGTAAGTATTAATACCTTATGAAAAAAAAATGACAGCTGGAGTTTTTTGGCATTTTGTGCGGGGTTAATTGCGGGGTGGGAGGTGCGGGGTTAATTATCAGCCTCCTTTTTTTTTTATCTCACATTATCTTATATAACAAACACAAAGTAATCACTAAGGTTAGCTAATATCAAATTGATTGTTTATGAGGTTCCGTGCAACTAAGTAATTTTTCAATTTTTAAAGTTCAAAAAGTGATCCGCACCATTAGATGTGATATCTGTATTAAAATGTTTCTGGAGACCAAATTTTACATTTTTTGAATTTTTTTGTTTACTATTTATTAAGCTACTTGAAAATCATTGATCCAATGGTTACTTAACAAAAAAGTAAAACCAAACTGGACCATTGGATCAACGATTTTCAATGTGGCTTAATAAATAGTAAACAAAATTAAAAAAAAATGTAAAATTTGGTCTCCAAGAATATTTTAATATATAGAACACATCTAATGGTTTAGTTCGATTTTTTAGACTTTGAAAATTAAAAAATGACTTAGTTGCATATATAGTACCTCAGAAACAATCGATTTGATATAATTAGCCAACCTCGTAATCACTTGACTGATTCTTTCTCTTCGTCTATAGTTTCTGATTTTTCTTGTTTCTCTTATTATATTTCGTTTTTACTTTAATGTTGACTGTCGGGGCAGATCTACCTTAATTTTATATTGTAGTACAAGATTCTTGCATTAGATTCTTAAAAAATTGACAGATTTGGAATTAGCGGTTGGCAGGTGATATAAAAGACAAAAGGAAACGAGAAAAAAAAATGTAACACATGCATCCATCAAAAAGAAAGAAAATATCAATTAAAGACAAACAACTTAATTATCAGTAGATAAAAGAAAACTACATTATTTTATTGGTGACTGGTGAGGTACTAGGTACTAGGTCTTATGAACATTTTTTAATTAAATTTTCTAAGTATGATGCATGCGCAGATAAAAGGTTGCTTTATTGACACACTTTACACTATTCATTATTCATTATTATTTACAAGGAAAAGGGTACATAGAAGGAATAAAATTATCTGTCATCCAATTCGCAGGAAATTTCTATCCAAAGAGTTAGTCTATCTATTAATTTTGGAAAAATTAATTATTTATCACTTTAAAATCATAAAATTTGAAAAATGTCATCCTGAAATTTGAAATTGTAATAATATCACTCTAAACATCATTAATTTTTAATTTTATCACTCTAAATAATAAGAATAATTATAACAAACCCCCCACTCCCATCCCCCCATTTTCCCCGCACTCTCTCTCTTCCTTAACTGCCATATATCCCCCCAATAATTTTCCTAAAAGTTTCATTTTATCCCCCCACTAATTATAAGAACCCCCCACTCCCATCCCCGCATTAATTATGCATTCCTCTAATAACAATTCCCGCGTTAATTATTGCTTTAAAAACAATCTGCGCATTAATTATACTGTTATCTAATAACAATCACTGTTAATAAATGCTTATCTATTAATTGATGTTCAAAAAAGTATTTATCATTACCCTTGTAACATAGAATATTTATCCATGTAACCTAGAGTATTTATCATTATGTCTGAAAGTATTTATCATTGATGTTTTACTGTAAGTTGCAATTATGTCTGAGAAGTATTTATCTATGCAATACAAAGTATTTATCTATGTAACATAAAGTATTTATCATTATGCATGAGAGTATTTATCATTGATGTTTTACTGAAAGTTGCAAGTATGCCTGAGAAATATTTATCCATGTAACATAAAGTATTTATCCATATAATGTCAAGTATTTACCCATGTAACATAAAATATTTATCATTATGTCTCAGAGTATTTATCATTGGGTGAGAGGATTGTTTATTTAATGGTCTCCAGTTGTGCATGGACGATTCAAAAAAAAAAGAAATTTTGTGCGGGAACAATTAATGGATTGATTTATTCTTTCATAAATAGAGATCATTGCATAGGGTTTAATACCTGATAAATTCAAGTTAAATACTTTGATGCTTCAAGTTAAATACTAACAGTTTTTTAAACGCTCATTAATGATTCAGCGGTCCCCCCATGTTTAATGGTCCCCAGTTGTGCGGGGACGATTCAAAAAAAAAGGAAATTTTGTGCGGGGACAATTAATGGATTGATTTACTCTTTCATAAATAGAGATCACTGCATAGGGTTCAATACTTGACAAATTCAACGTAAATACTTTAATGCTTCAAGTTAAATACCCGTAGTTTTTTAAACGCTCATTAATGATTGAGCGGTCTCCCCATGTTTTTTTTGGCAGTATCTGCGGGGATAAATGCGGGGATAAACCTGCGGGGATTGTTATCACTGTCCAAATAATAAATGACTAAAATACCTTCCCTTCTTCTCCTCTTCTTCTTCTCCTATCTCCTATTATTCTTTATATTCTCCTCTCATGACCATGGCCATGTCAAAAATGAGAAAAAAAAACTCTCAAATTATAAAGCCGAAATTACAGTTATTTAGAACATATGAAGAAGCCATTAACGAGTAACAACGTTGTTCTAGTATTTACCAGTTTGACAGGGTCTGTTCTTTTCGGCTCTTGACATAAAAATCTCCACTGAATTTATTTACTACGTTATATGCTTGCGGTCAACAGTAACTTATTTTGTGTCTGTTCTATTTTTAATATAATTCGGTGTACGTCTATCAGAGAAGAGAAGCAACTGCTTCTTGAACTTTGACACAGAATATCCCAAATTGGGTCGATGTGTCTTCATTTTTCCTTAATATGCCAAGTTCATGCTTTAAAAAAACTGTAATTTTTCCTTAATTAAATTTTTAGCTTTATAATTTGAGAGCTTTTTCTCATTTTCGACATGGTTATGGCCATGGAAGAAGAATATAAAGAAGAATAGGAGACAAAAAAAGAAAAAGAGGAGAATAAGGGAGAGTATTTTAGTCATTAATTATTTGGAGTGACAAAATTAAAAATTAATGAAGTTTAAAGTGGCATTATTACAATTTCAAATTTTGGGATGATATTTTTCAAATTTGAAGGTTTTGGAGTCGCAAATAACCAATTTTCGCATCAATTTTATATTAGTTTTCATCTAAATTGTCATATTTAAATGTTGATTGTATTTTTTTTAAAACTTAAATACTTTCTATTCTTTAATATAGCCATTCAAATAGAAGCAGATATAAAATAGATTGATGGATTGACTTTATTTGTAGGAATTTCCTACCCAATCTGTGGGAGGAGATTTGATTCCATATACAAATCCAAATTGAAGTCATAGGTAGAGCTGTAGCATTTTCTTTACAATATATAAAAAAAGTTATTCAAGTAGGTTTATATAAAATATAGTTAGAATATTAACAGTCAATATGGGCAGTGAGTCACCACACTTGATAGTAATGTTTTTGGAATAATGGAAATAAAAGGTTTCTAATTTTCTTCCTTTATATAAAAATCATCATTGCATGTTCTCTAAAGCTCACTTATAAACCAAATTAATTTTCTTCCTTTATATAAAAACCATCATTGCATGTTCCCTAGCTAACAGTCTCCTCGAGGAAGCAGGAAACAACCCAACAAAATATTGTGCAATACTGCTTTTGGTTTATTTTAATTATCAAGCACCATGTTTTTAGTAAGTTTTCTAGTTATGGCCAAAGATTCATCATCATACCTTTCTTGTAAGTGATTTCTCTGCTATCACAATTCACAATGTCTGAAATAATTGTTATTTTATTTTTTGTAGTCCACAAGTTCTTGTTTGAATATTCAAGAAATATAATAAAAGCTTCAAATTTGTCCCTTAAGTTAAATGTAATATATACAACTTTTTATAAATTAAATATAATAGAAGGATCACAATAAATTAAATGTAAGTGATTACCTAGAAGTGACTTTTGAACTGGGATCCATAACTCAGAATCTAAGCATTTTTTTTTTTAATAACACATAAAGAAATATATTAATTTTTCTTACAGCCGTGAAAAATCCGGCCTGGAAAATATTGATCCGGGTTATTTGTTGCAGTCTTTCTAATAAATCAAATTATATTGTATTTCATCTATTTTCAAAGAAATATATTCAACATTTATAATATTTACATACAGAAAATTAAAAAAATAAAAAAATTTTGTTTAAAAAAAGAAAAGAAAAGGCAAAATACAACTTTCCTGTTAGTGATTAACCGGATATGCAACTTTGAGTCCGGGAAACCATTGACCGGATATTTGTTCCAAATCCGGTTATTTGATAACTGGATTGGGCATTTTTCGAATTCCATTCAAACATTGGGTAGATTCTGTAATTTTATATTTTTTTTGGATATTTATAAAAATTTCTTCTGAATTCATTACTCTTATAACATTTAATTATGCTTACAAATATTTATAGTAATGCACTTCTTTGTAATAAAATAAACTTCAGGTCATCCACAAATAAATTGATAAGGTGTTTGGTTAAAAATTACATTAAATAAAAATATAGAAAATATTAATCTAAATCATTGCCTCATGATCTACTCTTATATTTTATAACTAAAAAATATAATTAATTATAACCAAGAAATCTCAAAGCCTATTTAAATCTCTTGTAATCTCCTCTGTTGTTGAAAATTATTTTATTAATCATCTTGATTATTGCCATAATGATCCAAAAAAATGAAAACAAATATAAGCATTTCGTGAAGAATATGATTTCTATGAAAGATATTAAAACATGAAAATTGAAACATAAATTTGAAAAACTAAAAATTTCCGTTTCAACAAGTCGGATCGGAATTTCTATTTGATTAACATTGAATGCTTCATATATATTTGATATTTAAACTTATTTGTACTGAAATTTTGAAGATAACACTGAAAAATTGTGTTACTTCAAATAATATCTTATGTGTGACCTTTCTATATAATTCATTCCTTACTGTTAAGAAAATAGAAAATAAAATGGAACATTATGCGCAGACTTCCTTATTTTATCTTATTTCTTAATTTTGTTCAACTCTCAAAAGACATCTCTCTTCTAGTCTTCTCTCTATATTTGAGAAGAGAATATATCTCTTCCACACGATGAGGTGTTTTTTCTACATACAACCACCAATGTGTGAAAGAGAATACATCTCTTCTACACAATGAGATATTTTTTCCCCACATCTCCAATCTCTTCTTCTTATCTCCAATCTATACTATTTGTTTAAAGAGAAATGTTCTAGTACCCCGAGCCATCATACCCGAACGCGTCCTCTAAATAGTTTAACAGAAAAAACCTTCTAATATTGTCTAACTTTCATTTCCAGCACTAATATTCAAACATTTAAAGCTATGTTTATAAAATTTTAAAATGTTACTCCCAAGCATATAAACCTATGTCTGAAAGCATTTTTAGACAGTTTTAACTCTCAACTACTTTGTCTTCAAGCAAAAAAAGAAAATATTCTTTTCACCTACTCTTTTTTATTTTTTCTCTGATCATTATAATTTATTTTTCCGACGATCCATGATGAATTTTACGAATCTAAAAATACGAATATTTTCTATTCGATTTTATATTTCAAATAAGATCCATGAAGAAATATTTTTGAGTAATTTTAAAGTCATTTGTTTTTTTTTAAAAGTAAAACTCATGAGCACTTTAAATTTTCAAATTTTTAAATCTTAGTTTACAACCATTAAAATTTTCAAGGCTTTGTACATGAGGTTTATATGCTTTGTACATGAGCTTTGTAAATGCAATGTTATTTTTGAGGTTTATATGCTTTAAAGTGTTATTATTGAGGTTTAAATTATTTGTACATGAGATTTATATGTTTTATTCTAGATATTTAAATTGTTATTAATGAGGTTTATATACTTGTACATGTGATTTATATGCTTGTAAATAGAGGTTTAAATTATTTTGAAGTGGTAAAAAAAATTACGACACAAATATAACTTGAAAGTTATTCTTCATGGATTTCATTTGAAACAGAAAATTGAGTAAAAAAATGTTCATATTTCTAGATTCGCAAAATTAATCACAGATCGTCGAGAAAATGAATGAGAATGATCAGAGAAAAAATAAAAAAAAAGTGGATGAAAGAAATCTTTCCGTTTTTGGCTTGAAAACAAAAGTAGTTAGGAATTAAAACTATACAAATTTAGAATTTTAATGCTTGCAGATATAGGTTTAAATACTTGCGAGTAGCATTGTAAAATGTTATAAACAGAGCTTTAAATATTTGGATATTAGCGCTGTAAATGGAAATTAGATAACATTAGAAAAAATTTTATGCTAAACTTCTTGGGGGATGCACTCGGGGATTTTGTTTGGGGTACAATTATCAAGCTCCTTGTTGAAATGACAAAAAATATTTCTTAAGTGACATAAAAAATTGAAAGAAATGAAAACATTGGTTAATCAATTAAGAATCAATCCAAAAGAAATTTATATGACATTTAAAAAATGGAAAGTAATCAGAAGCAATTAGAAAATCGTGTATCCAATCAGTGTGTCGAGTACATATATAAATAAACTTAGATTTATAAATGTAAGAAAATATAAAAAAGATGTATATAATAAAAAAAATGTTAGACTAATTGATTAGAAAACTAATATTCAATCTAAAATTTCAATGAAAATTTCAATGGTAAATACTATAATCATAGATAGAAAACAACATTGAAAATTTCAATGGGGAGACACTACTAAGTCATGTGACCTCCGGTGACCAATTAAACAAACATTAATTACTCACAATTCATAAGTAATGGTCTTGTGATTATTTTTTTAATTAAATTTTCTAAGTATGATGCGTGTCAAACAAACATTAATTACTCACAAGTCATACGTAATGGTCTATGAGCATTTTTTTTCTAAGTATGATGCAGGCGCAGGCAAATTTAGGTTGCTTTTTGAAGGTTGACAAAAGGTGATTGCGTATATATCCTTATTTACACAACTTTAGACTAAAGGTCGATCGGAAAAAGGTTGATAAAAGGTTACTTTTTTGAAGGCTGACAAAATTAGATGAGTGCTAATTCACAAAAGTGGCTTCTGTTCGCACAAAAGTGTATCACAAAATTTCAGTACAGGAAGCTGTACTTTTTAAACTTTGAATTAACTTTCAATTAAGATTACAAGTGCACAATCCTATCATATAGTTTAGTTAGGTATCGATCCACAGGATGGTTCAAATCTAAAGTGGACTTTACTTAAATTAATTAAGTACTAAAAGTTGGAAAATATTGATTTGGTTTGTTTAATTTTCTAAGTTCAATAGCAATAATTAAAATGACAGAAAGTAAAATTTGGTTTAAATCAATAATAAAAAGGCGTTTCCAGGGTTTCTGATTTCAGGCGTTTTCAGGGATTTTGTTTGGGGTACAATTATCAGGCTCCTTGTTTAAATGACAAAAAATATTTCTTAAGTGACATAAAAAATTGAAAGAAATGAAAATATGGTTAATCAATTAAGAATCAATCCAAAAGAAATTTATATAACATTTAAAAAATGGAAAGTAATCAGAAGCAATCAGAAAATCGTGTATCCAATAAGTGTGTCGAGTACATATATAAATAAACTTAGATTTATAAATGTAAGAAAATATAAAAAAGATGTATATAATAAAAAAATGTTAGACTAATTGATTAGAAAACTAATATTCAATCTAAAATTTCAATGAAAATTTCAATGGGGAGACACTACTAAGTCATGTGACCTCCGGTGACCAATTAAACAAACATTAATTACTCACAATTCATAAGTAATGGTCTTATGATTATTTTTTTAATTAAATTTTCTAAGTATGATGCGTGTCAAACAAACATTAATTACTCACAAGTCATACGTAATGGTCTATGAGCATTTTTTTTCTAAGTATGATGCAGGAGCAGGCAAAATTAGGTTGCTTTTTTGAAGGTTGACAAAAGGTGATTGCGTATATAACCTTATTTACACAACTTTAGACTAAAGGTTGAAAAAAGTTTGATAAAAGGTTACTTTTTTGAAGGCTGACAAAATTAGATGAGTGCTAATTCACAAAAAGGTTGCTTCATTTACTCAACTTTACTTTCATCATTATTATCCTTATTTGCCAGGCAAAGGGTATATAATTAAAAATCCAAGTCCAAGTCATACATACAGCTGATCCATTTTAATATACTAATATTTTTGGAACAATGAAATGGAAAGGGTTATAATTTTCTTCCTATATTTTTTCCTAGAAAAACATCTAGGGACTTTGAAACCTTCACATCGATAAAGCAAATAGGTACTTTGATACTTATTTTTACTTAAAAAAAGGTTTCCTTCCTATCTTCAATAATAGAGACTTGAATCCTACTTTTCTTCTTCAAACAATAAAATTATAAAATAAAATCTTCCTATAAAAGCCATCAATGTATGTTCTCCAAATCTCACTAAACCAAATATTTTATGACTACTGCTCAAACAGTATTCTCCTCAGAGGAAGGAAACAACCCACCAAAATATTGAGCAATATTGCTTTTGGTTTCTTTTAAATTTTCAAGCATCATGTTTTTTAGTAAGCTTTTCTCATTATGGCCAATAACTGTTGGTCTAATGCTATGTTGTTTGTTCTCCATCCCTTGTGAGGCCAAGATTCATCACCGTACCTTTGTTGTAAGTATTTTTTTCTACTATCACAATTCACAATGTCTGGTATAATTGTTATTTTTTAAAAAAAAATTACTGAGTTATATAGTTTGAATAAATAAATAAATAAAATCTTTAAAAGAAATATAGGACGTGAAAAATATAACTTGCTGCCTGAATCCTCTTGAAACCCGATTGATAATTATATAATTATAAAAAGCTGTGTATGGAACCAATTCAAGGATTAATTAAGTAATTTCTAATCTTTACTCTTGTTCTAATCTTCTTGAGACCTGATTGATATATATATATTTACTTTGTCGGTTTTCCCTTAAACAGATTCAAGAAGCTACCTACACCCGGCTCTGCAATCATACAAAGAGCATGCTAACTGTCAATGGATCATATCCGGGACCAACTATCACCGCTCGCAAAGGCGACACAGTCTATGTCAAGGTCATCAACAGAGGGAACAATAACATCACCATCCACTGGTACTATCCAGAAGGAATCTTTTATTTGCACTATTAATTGAGGAAGCCATGCAAGACTAACATGTATTCATCGAATTTCTATAGGCATGGTGTAATGCAGCCGAGGGACCCATGGTCAGATGGACCAGAATACATTACTCAATGCCCTATCCAACCAGGAGCCAACTACACACAACGGATCCAACTTACGGTAGAAGAAGGCACGCTATGGTGGCACGCACATAGCGAATTTGATCGTGCTACTGTTCACGGTGCTATTGTTATTTACCCGAAGCTTGGTACCACCTTTCCCTTCCAAAAACCCCATAAAGAATTCACGCTGATTCTAGGAGAGTGGTGGAACAGAAACACAACAGATCTGTACCGAACTGCACTTGACAATGGTGGTCAATTCGATCTATCAGATGCCAACACCATCAATGGACAGCCTGGTGACTTCCAGCCATGCTCATCAAATGGTAATTTATTTCTCCCGGAAAAGGAAGTTGTATATTTATAATGCAAGTTGTTAATGCTTCATAAGATGGAGATTCTCTTTGAAAATGTTTGTTACTTTATCAATTTAAACACCATTAGCAACCAAATTTATTATATTTTTCAAATATAACATGATCTAACTACATATATCTTTCATTTTTATTTTTGTTGCAGAAACTTTTAAGGTACAAGTCGAACAAGGCAGAGTGTACCTACTCCGTGTAATAAATTCAGCCATGGAAAATAGTTTCCTTTTTAAGGTTTCCAACCACAATGTTACGGTAGTTGGAACCGACGCCAGCTATACGAAGCCTTATGTGAATGAATTTATCATGATCGCCCCGGGCCAAACAATGGACCTCCTCTTAGAGGCCAATCAATTGCAAAACTCATCTTCCCCGTTCCGTTATTACATCATCACGAATCTATACTTTGATGGAAGTCGTAATGCCACTAGAGATAACAAAACAGCCGTGGCTATTCTAGAATACAAAACTAATCATTCCCCGCGATCAATAACACCAGTTTTCAGCTCCTTACCAAAATCCAATGACACTAATGCATCAGCTTCGTTCACTAGAGGTCTTCGATCACTGGTCAACTCAGATGACCCAGCTCTCTTAACCCAAGCTGTCGATGTCAAAATGTATATCACGTTATCTACAAATGAACAATTGTGCCCTAACAGCTCATGTGCTGGTCCAAATGGTACTAGGTTTGCTGCCAGTATGAACAATGCTAGTTTCCTAGCCCCAGAAACCAAAATTGATGTGCTAGATGCATACTACAATTCTATTGCCGGTGTGTACACCACTGACGACTTTCCTGACCAACCACCGCTCTTCTTTGATTTTGCTGATGCACAAAACCAAGGATTAAACCTCAAATTGGTTGATAAATCAACAAAAGTGAGAGTGCTCGAGTATAACTCAACCGTGGAGATTGTGTTTCAGGGAACTAACTTAGTAGACGGACAGGTTACCCATCCAATACACTTGCATGGCCACAGCTTCTATTTCATAGGCAGTGGAACCGGCAACTTCGACAACACAACAGATCCTCTCAGTTACAACTTGGTTGATCCGCCATTTGTGAACACTTTGGGTGTGCCAAAGAACGGTTGGGCAACTATCCGCTTTAGAGCACTTAACCCGGGTGAGTTTATTTTTTTGTCCTTTTATTTAACTATCACAATTTATTGAATATTTTCTATTGATTTAATTTTGACAATCAATGGTGTTACACAACTACAATGAGAATGGCTTGTTTAACAATATTTGATTAGATATTTGATCCGGACTAATTAAGTGATCTGCAAAATTAATCAAATAGTATAGATTAGCTACTGTTACAAATAGTTGTTTTGAGTGTTTTAAAGACAACTAACCCTCAACATATATTTTTGATTTTCAATTAAATTAGGTGTTTGGTTCATGCACTGTCACTATGAACAACACACAATATGGGGAATGGATACTGTGTTTATAACAAAGAATGGTAATAGTACAGAGGCAACAATACTGCCTCCTCCTGCTGACAAGCCTCCTTGTTGATTTTACTCAAGCATTGTATTATTATTTTATTTTCAAAGATGAGTTTGCACTGGTTAATTTATTGTATCTTCGTAGAGAGAATATTATGGATGGTTAGATCTAATTTGTTACAATTGTAAATTAATATTGAGTTATATTTGTTACATTTGTAAATGGATATTGAATTGTAAACAGCAACCAATAATGAATAAGATGGATGGTTATTTTAATATTGAATTATATTTGTTGAATATTTGTTGAATTATGGATATATATGTTGAATGTTGAATATTGTCTTATGTATATTTTTTATACTACCAGCTTGTGGTAACTTTAGTTAATTTACTAAAATATTGTACACGATCCATTGGTTAATTATTTCTAGGCCCAGAAAAGAACTCCAGTAAATGGGCCGAGATAATGAATCACCTTGATCCTAGAAGAGATATTTGACCCAAAAAAAAAAAAAACTTGTGGAGGTGATTGATTATAATCTGGAGAGGGGAGCAGCAGCCACCATATAATCTGGGTTTTATCCAAGTTTTACACACTTGTTCCATATCTCTCTCACCCTCTCAAGTGATCGAAGGCGAACTAAGGAGCGATGAAAGGAGACAAATTTGCGATGCTTAACAGATACAAAGCCGAGAATGTCTCAGTGTTGTAGAACACTGAGCAGAAGTGTCAAAATTTGGTGTTAGGTTTCCCATAGTTCAGTTTATGATAATATATTCGGAGAGAAGTTCACTTATTATTAGATTGACTAGTGAGGATTACTTTTTTTTCTGAACTGGCTTCCTTGAAGTATTAATTGGGTCTTGCAAGGTGCATGAATTGTGAAACTTGGTTCTTATAATTTTTTTACTTGAGAAATTGGGCTAACTCCACTGAAAGACAAGCAATTGGGCCGAAATAGGTTTAATATAAACAGTGGGCCTGCATTGGACCGAAACCGGTTAGTATTTTGGGCCGGTTTCTCGACTCAATACACAAGTCAAATGAATAAAATGAACAAACAATAAATTAACTCTTTATCCTAATTCCTTTGTACGTAGTGCGTCTGGTACAAGAATAACAGAAGTTGATAACTGAATAACACGTATCACAACAAGAATGAGACACTTTTCGCGAGGATAAAAAAATGACTTTTTGCGACGGACTACTCTCATTGTTCAGCTTTTTCTTTTTGTGACGGACGACCGTCATAAAAACGTTTTTCCTTTCGCAAAAAGTGTCTACTTTGTTGTAGTGTATCACTTATAAAAAAAAAAATCTGGATAATGTGCCTCATCATCAAAAGGCACCATTTTTTTAATTCTTTTCCGAAAGGGCAATCCAACTCGTGAGCTCATCAATTCGATTTTTCAGATCAAATTATCAAGCTAAACTAATGTCGGATTTCTTTTCACTTTCCTTTTTCTCTATCTACAAATGCTTCTTCTCAAAATTGACACAAGAAAGCCAAGAGCCTCTATAACCATATATTTGTCGCAAAACAAAGGTTATAGATTCTAATCTCCTCTCTATCACAATATATTTTTTAAACTTTTTTCAAGTCCATATGAACCATATATTTGCCCGTATATTCAAAACCACATGAATTTGGCTGCATGAAATTATCTATACGGAAGACCACTACATAAGCATATGCGACCGCATATGCAATCCATGCGTCCACATTTTAAAGCACTAATTTTGACTTTGTTTTTAACATTTTGAATATTTTGAATATTTCTCAAAATATAATTTTAGAAAATAAATATAGTATCTTAAAATTTGAATGTATTAATTAGAAGGATCACCAAATAAAATAGATGAATTTAATTAAATTTTAGATGTATTAGAAACACTAGTAAATATTTTTTAGTCTATATTTTTGTACTTAAAATAAATAAATATGATTTTTGGTGTGTTGGGTAGCTAGGCTTGGTTTATGGTACAACGAGACATTAACAGTTTGGTCTATAGGTTCACTTGGTGAGCCATGTCCACCTATCTTAGCATACTAGTGAAAAACAGCTCAGAGAGGCTGACTTGTGGGTGCAGGGTATAGGGATTATATTATATTATTATATTCAACAATTGTATAATATAAATTAAATATCTAAATTTTTTGATATACGGTGAATATATAAGTTAATAGATTCTAATATGAAATGTCAACTAATGTGGTGGTTAAGGTCTCTGTTGCTGGTACCAAAGAATATTGATTCGATTCTCCCGTTGAACGCTAGTAAACTTGTTTTGATGCGGCACACAACGAGTATGATGGACCATGCGCATCGCTAGTGTATGGTGGACTATATGCACGATGCACCGTATTCAAATGTGTTATAGCGGAATATATCTAGACAAGCCAATTTGTATTAGAGACCGTATTAATGGGTTAAGAATACGTCATGTATGTAGACCGTACCTAGACGAGTCAATCCATATTGGACATGTATCGAGTGGGTATCGGTATTGGATACATATCTGATACGGGTACGAAACCCATACATGAGTATAGGAGTAACATATATAAATAGAACCTAATTACTTGTAATTTCGTATATTCCTTAGGAATATTAAAATTGACCCTCAACGCTCAACATTTGAAGTTTAATTTTTTTTATTGTATAACAATTTTTAACATTTTGAATTTATTAATTCTTAATTCAGCCCAAAATGAGAACTGTTTTAATTTCTATGAATTCTTTTATAGATACACTTGTCGTCAGTTGTAAGTAATCTAAGATGTAATCTCAATTCAGTCCAAACTGGGCCGGGCTGGGCCGGTTTGTTTAAAATCCATCACCCGGCCGGTCCTGTTTTCATACCGGGTAGTTCTCAAAATGACATCATGTTTTGAAAATCCATGAAATGTAAACTTATCTAACAAATTTATTGGACGCATGAGTTGGTTTTGAAATAAAATTTGTTTGGCACGCTGGCTGTAATTTTCAGAGCGTTGATTTCTGCATGTTACGAAATATTCTCTGATATGGTTCTTGGCTTCTTGCTATTATTTTTCTTTTTAGAGAAAATTATTTCCATTGTTTTTCTTCGATCGGGATTTGAAAATTAAAATAACCAGAGCACGAGACCATAATTTCTCGGTGCCAAGTTAGCTAGGTTATGAGGACTACTCCTTCTAAGTTACATTCAAATTACAACAAATAATATTATCAAATTAATAATCACAACAAAAAAGCAACTACCACTACAAAACTAGAAATTTGGAAATATATAGGGATGGGCTAAGGTGCTTTATAAAGCAAGGGATCATGTGGTGATTTAGGCCCTTCCATGTCGAGGTTCAAACTGTCGATTCAAACTGCTCAACATGATATCCATGTTGCTATGCACTTGAAGACCAAAATTTTTATTTTTTGGAGTTTTTACTATTTATTAAGCCACTTTGAAAATTACTGATCCAACGGTGGCTTAACAAAACAGTAAAATCAGAAGCCACCGTTGGATCAGCGATTTTCAAAGTGACTTAATAAATAGTAAAAAAAATTCAGAAAATGTAAAATTTGGTCTCCAAGCACATTTCAATATAGATATCACATCTAACTGTTCAGATCGACTTTTTGGATTTTGAAATTTCAAATTTGGACCGGTAGCACTTCGGCCAATATGCTATCGAAAGCATATTAGTCACTCTCTCTCTCTTTGTATATATATATACTAGTATCATACTCGTGCATTGTAACGAGGACACACTATAAGGAAAAAAATATCAATGAAAATAATAATAATTATCCAAAAATTAAGACACATGTTAATAGAAAATTTATATAATTCTTTATTTTTAAGTACCAATGATATCAAATAATAGCTCAATTCAAATTTAATATCAAATATCGTACAACAATTCAATATCGACATTTAATGTGATATCAAAAAATATAAATATAAAGTGTTATTGTGTGCATGTATAGGATATATACACACACACATATTATAAGAGAAATATATATTCACACACACGTTCCAATTTATATTCTTCTTCTTTGTTTCCAATTTATAATATATACATACACACAGACACACACATTATTGATATATTCTATATTATAATTATATTCTAAATTGCCCACAACAATATGCATAGAAACAAAGAAAGAGAAATAAGGAAATAAAAAAAAATGATTTTTATTGTGATTCGTATAGAAACGAAGAAGTAAGGAAACAAAGAATAAGAAAACATATAACTATATTGCTAAATTTCAGAATTTGTTCAATTTTAATTGTAACGTATCATGTGGCAGCACATGTGGTGAGTATATTTTGAACTAAATTTAGACTTCTATACATAAAACAAATGCATTTAATTAAAAGAAAACAAATTATGTAATTGGAGGGCTGAGATCAAATCCGAAGTTTCATCTTTCAATCGTAGTCGTTGGCTGATCGGATACACAACGTGCTTAATAATAGAATTGAGATAATAATAATAATAATAATAATAATAATAATAATAATAATAATAATAATAATAACGGATATGGAGTGGTCTTTACATGTACCGTTATCCGTTTTGATAACAAAAATAAAATCTTACCCATACTTGTCATATCGAATATGGTACAGATTAACTAAATAGATAAAAGGGTGCCATTGACATTCGTAAGAGCTTCTCCAATCCAGTAATTGGGATTAATTGCTAAACAACAGTTATGAAAATTTTATAAATTAAACAATCCACCCCTACATTGGTACAATCAACCAACACTAGTGGAAAAACATGAATCAGGATCAGCCTATCTGGATCGGCTATATGAAACAACCGATACTAATACCTATCTGGATTGATTTTCTGAACAAAATTGATCCTAAAAACTAATCAGATCGTGTTTTTTAGTCAACCGATCCTAATTTGTGAACTATCAGGATCAGTTTTTTATAAAATCCGATCTTGATATTATCAGGATCAGTTGTTTATAAGAACCGATCCTGATAGTATCAGCATCGGTTATTTATAAACAACCGATCCTAATATGTAATTCATGTTAGTAGGTTTTCTTGAAACTTAATTTTTTTCATGTTATATGTAATTTAGTATCTTATTTTTTTTTCATGTTACATGTACCAAAATTTTAATATTTCTAAAGCATGTCATAATATTGGTTCCTAAAGTATTAATATTTCTTAAGCAAGTCATAAATTATTTTAATAAATAACCTTATGATTATCTAATAAATTATTTCATAAAATTTATCTTATAAATTAGAACATAAAGAAGGTAATATATTATATTAGAAATTAACTTATAAGTTATTGTATCTTACAAATTGTTCCTAAAAGATAGGTTTTTTTTTTAATAAATTATCTTATTAAATATAAGTTACAAAAATTTGTAACATCAAATAAGTATATAAAAAGTCAGATATTTATTTATTTTTTATATTTTTAATCCAATAAAGAAATAATAAAATTAATTAGAATAATTTATTTTTTTAAAGTATCTGGATCGGTTCTGTCTAAACAACCGATCCAGATAACTATCTGGATCAATTCTCTATTAAAAACCGATCCAGATAACTAGATAGTTATCTGGATCGGTTATTATATAAAGAACCGATCTAGATGTTATTATCTAAATTAACTTATAATTTATTTTTTTAAAGTATCTGGATCGGTTCTGTCTAAACAACCGATCCAGATAACTATCTAGATCGGTTCTCTATTAAAAACCGATCGACGGCTGTTAATTGGTTGATACTAGTTGCACTTAATTACATGTCTGCCAATTCTGGTACGTGTTGAAAAATTAAGAAATATAATTCTGAGGAAAATGAATTTTATTGAATGTTATTTTTTAAATTGATTCTATATATTTATACAAACTAATTAAGGCTCAAGGAGCCGTTATTGTAACATTGGTTTTGTTTATGAAATACATACAAGGACATATTCTCTTCTTCTTCTTTTTTAATTCTAGCCCTTAATCTACGACGATGATTAATCTCAGATTGTAAATTAATATCCATCAAATATTCTTCTATTTCCGTATATTTTATTTTATTAATTTCTATGAATAAAAAAATTCTCCTTGTTTATATCCATTTTCTTTCTTGGTAAAAATTTATTTTGTAAATTGTTTTAATATGTTATTCTAATAAAATTCTTAAACAAGATTACTTCCTAAAAATTATTTTATAAATTATATTATCTTAAAATTCATTTTAACATTATTTATAAATTATTTTAATAAATAACCTTATAATTATCTAATAAATTTTTTCATAAAATTTATCTTGTAAATTAGAACATAAAGAAGGTAATATATTATATTAGAAATTAACTTATAACTTATAAGGTAAATTAGAACATAAAGAAGGTAATATATTATGTTGTTCATTCTTATTTTAATTTGTAGTAATGCATTTGGTTGATAATAGTGTTATGTGGTTGAGTTGACGATCTTTTCTTTTGTTGTAATATACTATTTTTGTTATTTTAATGAAGTTAATTTATCAACAAAACAATGCATATATTCTCGATAGAAAATTCTCCGTAACAAATATAATCCATAAAAAATTATATAATAAAAAGAACAACATCTCAGACATAATTTTAAAAAACAAATATCAGAACTTTTATTATAAACAAAAACAACCATAAAAAATGAAGTAAAATCTACAGTACATATAAAGCTAAATATATAAAAATATTGAAAATTACAAATAATGAAAATTAATTTTTAACTTATTGTATTGAATTGTCATTGTGATTTTAAATAAAAAAATACATAACTATTAAAAATACACATGTCCATTTTAGTATGGTGATTGTCGAGGAAGAAAGTGTCAATAAGTGTCACACCCCGCGGCCACGGGTCGTAACAGTCCCCCGCCGTAAGCATACAACGCCGTGTATGCTTACAAGGCTACTCACATTTCAAACCAAACAACAAGCAATTCAAACAAGTTTCTAATATATATATATCAGAGTACACAGTCTGGTCAGCATATAATACAACAAAAGTATCTCATCCGGATACCAACCACGAGGCCTACCCTAAATCTATACAACAAAAGATATCTAGGGTCATATACTGGTAAGCTACTAAGGCCTACTACTCTCGTGCCTCTCCGGAATCAGTCGCACCAATACCTGTAAAATAACGGGGAAGGTGGGGGTGAGAATAAATTCTCAGTGCGAATTTGCCACATTTGAATTATTGGACTTGCAATCAAACTCTATATTCAATAATGAAACCCAAACAATAACAATGCAACAGTATATAAGAAAACATAAATAACAGAATGCCACTACTCGACAACAGTTAATCAACCTGAAACACAGTTTACGGAATTTCCAAGATGGATTTCAAAACACAACATCTATTTTGGCTTAACTCGATTCCTAACTCAGTTCATTAGGGCTGGTGGCAATTACAGATGTTCTCTCGAGCTGAACCATTATCAAACCCACATCTGTAGGGTTACAAGCGCCTACAGATGGCCAACCGCTGGACCCTTTATCAGACACCCATCTGAAATTGCTGTTTGGCTTAACCATTTCCTAAGGTCCGGTTACAAGTCACCAATACAGGTCAACTTGACACAATGCAACACACGGAAATCAAAGTTACCTATACAGGTCAACTTTGCTTAATCTCAACAAATATATCTATCAAAGCCACACATATAGGTCAGTCTCGCAAAATCATAACAGGTCAACGCATAAGTCAGCAGCGTCACCTTAATCCAGCCACCTAAACAGGTCGGTCTGGCAAATTCTGACAGATCAACGCATAAGTCAGCAGCGTCACCTGAATCCAGCCACCTAAACAGGTCGGTCTGGCAAATTCTACAGATCGACGCATAAGTCAGCAGCGTCACCTGAATCCAGCCACCTAAACAGGTCGGTCTGGCAAATTCATAAACACAGGTCAACGGATAGGTCACCGTCACCTTATCCAGCCACCTAAACAGGTCGGCCTGGCAGATTCATTCACATCAAGAACAATTAATAGAACTAATCAAATAATAACCATACCAACATGCCAATTAACCTCAACCAAACAATTCAATCATTCTCATTTATGCAAGAATCAATATGCAGCATGAATTCCAAAATATGAAACAATTAAGCATTCAACATGACAAACGAATAAACAGTTTAATTCCTGAAAATAAAGTATCAAACAAGTCCAAGAATCCCGCACCTTAGTAAGACGAGCGTACCGCTTAGCTACGGATCGGGCGTCTCGTATGGTCTCGCAAGTTCTTGCTCGACCGAGCCTACACCTATATCATACGTATACTTGGTTTAATTCGGGTTCAGTGGTCTATACGTTTACTTAGGGCTTGTACAGTCCTAAATCAGTTCTCATGGTTTGGTATCGATTCTTTTCGGTTCCTTCTTTCTTACCAAAATCTCACCAAACGGTACACAATTCCTTCTAGGCCCTCTAGCCTTATACTATTTCACTTTGGTAACCATCAATCACCGCTTTACTACTTTGGTTCTCGGTTCATTTCAATTTACCGTTTGGTTAACCCTAATTTGGTCAAAATCTCAAATCAGCCGTTAAATGTTCTAAAAATTCACGATCAGGAGGCAACCCTACCGATTACAAGTCTAATTGGTCGGGTTAAGCAAATCAAATCACAAATATGCCAACTTTCAATTTTGGCACGAAACCCTAGAAATCAGCTTTCATAAATCGGTAGAAATCGGGAAAAAGATTGACAAACAAACTAGTAAGAAGTGTAGAGGAACTAGTCCTCGAGCAATTCGAGCACAAATCTCGGGTTTAAAACGAGAATCCGAGAAATCGAGAAAATTCGAGGTTTCGAAAGTAAAAAGGAGAGAAAGAAATACCAAATAGAAGGGTTCTGAGAGATCCTCAGCTGCTTTCTCGGTTCCAAACTCGATTTCTCGCAACAATCGGGAGTCTGAACGAAACGGAAACTCACGGGATCTTTTCCTTCTCTCTTGGACGAATTTCACTTAGAAATGGGGAATGGTGGAAGAGAGAGAGAGAGAGAAGGTTTAATTTGGGTTTTAGGGTTAAAATTACCCTGAATGCGGATTAGCTAATCCGCACTGCGGGTGACTTAATCCGCACTCGAGACTTAGTCGGTTGTCAGCCGAATCCAGGAAAAGTCCGAGCCTACTGCGGATGAACCTGATCCGCACTGCGGTTCAACCTCATCCGCACTCACTACTTAGCCGATTTCAGAAAAATTCACTGCAATACAGAAATTCATGAGTGCGGCTAAACCCATCCGCACTGCGGATCCCTCACCCGCACTCACTACTTAGTCATTTTTTTGTCAAAATTCCAGAAAAAGTCTGAGCCACTGCGGATGACTTCCACCCGCACTGCGGTCAATCTAATCCGCACTGAGCCTATAAAGTTCCGAAATCTCGAAATTTCGACGCGGTTTCAATTCACAATTAACTTACTTATTTAGGGAAACCTTGGTTAAGGTTTAAACTTCCATTTTATTAACACAATTAACTTGATTCTTTCTCTTAATTCATTTCAATTTAATTGTAAAAATTTCGTAACGTAACATTTCTACGTAACATTTCTCCCCCCCTTAGAATAAAGTTCAGTCCTCTGAACTAAATTGCGTACCTGATTCGTTGAATAGTTCCGGGTACTTCTCACGAATGGTTTCCTCATGTTCCCATGTTGCTTCCTTAGTCGAATGGCGTCCCCATTTGACCCGGACAAGCTTAATCGTCTTGCTCCGAAGTTGCTGTTCTTTTCGGTCCAATATCTGCATTGGCTCTTCTTGATAGGACAAGTCACCTTGGACATGCAGGTCCGAGTGATCAATGCAATGAGATGGATCTCGTACGTATCGGCGCAATTGTGACACATGAAATACCGGATGAACCCGGTCCAATGTTGGTGGCAATGCAAGCTCATATGCCACCGGTCCCATTCGCCTCAAAATCTGAAACGGTCCAATGTATCTAGGACTTAACTTGCCTGATACGCCAAATCGGTGTACACCCCTGACGGGTGAAACTCGAAGCCACACATGATCCCCTTCTTGAAACTCCAACGGTCTTCTATGCACATCCGCATATTTCTTTTGTCGCTCCTGGGCCGACTTAAGCCGACTCAAAACGACTTTCGTCGTTTCAGCAATCTCTTCTAACATCTGAGGCCCGGTAGGTGAATACGTACCTGCGGGTCCCCACCACAGCGGTGTGCGACACTGCTGTCCTGTAAGTGCCTCTTGTGGTGACATTCCGATACTTGAATGGTAGCTATTGTTGTACGCAAACTCTACCAAGTACAAGTGGTTGATCCAAGATTCTCGGAAACTTAAAGCACAGGATCGAAGCATGTCCTCCAATGTTTGGATTGTTCGTTCGGATTGACCGTCGGTTTGCGGATGATGGGCTGTACTGAATCTCAGTTTCGTGCCCATGGCTTCTTGAAAGCTTCCCCAAAAGTGAGACGTAAATCGAGTGTCTCGGTCAGAGACAATGTGCCGTGAACATCCATGGTATTTAAATTGGTATTGCAAGAACAGGTCAGCCAACTCTCTTCCGGATGTCTCGATCCGGAGTGGAATGAAGTGTGCAATCTTCGTTAGCCGATCCACTATCACCCATATGGCATCATATCGTCCAACGGTTCTCGGAAATCCAGTCACGAAGTCCATAGTGATCGACTCGAATTTCCGCATGGGTATCTCCAAAGGTCTTAGTAAGCCCGCCCTCTTCCGTCTATCTGCCTTAACTTGCTGACAGACCTGACATTTCTCCACATAGTTTTGCACGTTCCTTTTCATCTTTGGCCACCAGAAATATCTCTTTAGATCTTGATACATCTTGACTTCACCAGGGTGAATGGTATACCCCGAGTCATGTGCTTCTGACAGAATCAGATTCTTCAGTTCTGAGACATTCGGAACGCATATGCGGTCATGGAACCGCAGAATACCATCTTAGTGGAGTTGAAATGGCGAGTCTGCCTTTGACTCGAAATGTTGTCGGAATTTCTGGCACTTTGGGTCCTCTTGTTGTGCTGCTCGAATCTGCTCGTGTAACTCTGGTCGAACCTCGACCGCAGCCAAGATAATCGAGGCAACTGTAGCTGTACCTGCACTATTGCTCGCTCCAATCAATCGAGATGAGGTTTCCAATGCAACTCACGGGATGCACCCACGTGCAGATTCATTCTTCTCATTTCTTCGAGGAGGTGTGTCTCGCTGGTGATAATCGATGCCAGATTGATCTGACTCTTCCTGCTTAGCGCATCTGCTACCACGTTTGCCTTTCCGGCATGATACTGGATATCCAGATCGTAGTCCTTCATCAGCTCCAACCATCTCCTCTGCCTCAAATTCAACTCCCTTTGAGTGAAGATATACTTCAAGCTTTGGTGATCCGTGAAGATACGGCACTTCACTCCATACAGGTAATGCCGCCAAATCTTTAAAGCGAAGATCACTGCAGCTAGCTCCAGATCATGGGTCGGATAATTCTGTTCGTGTGATCGTAACTGCCGAGAAGCATATGCTATAACATGGTCATTCTGCATCAATACACATCCCAAACCAGATCCGGATGCGTCGGTGTAGACGGTATACTCCTCGTCGGTGATGGGCATGGCAAGAACCGGTGCAGTTACCAACCGACTCTTCAACTCCTCAAAACTTTGATCTTGAGTGGCACCCCACTCGAACTTCACACCTTTATGCAAAAGCTTCGTAAGGGGAGCAGCTAACTGTGAGAATCCAAGTACGAACCTTCTATAACATCCGGCTAGCCCCAGAAAACTGCGAATCTCCGTAACTGTTTCTGGCCTCTTCCAATCGGTCACCGCCCGAATCTTTTTTTGAATCCACGGCCAACCCTTCACCTGATATCACGTGCCCAAGGAAGGCCACTTTCTCAAGCCAGAACTCACACTTCGAAAACTTTGCGAATAGTTGATGATCTCTCAATCTCTGTAACACTATCCGCAGATGTACCTCATGTTCCTCTCGTGACCTTGAGTATACCAGGATGTCATCGATGAACACCACCACAGTTGAATTCAGCAGATCATGAAACACGCGCTGCATCCTATCCATAAATGCAGCTGGAGCATTCGAGAGCCCAAACGGCATAACCAGATATTCGTAATGTCCATAGCGCGTTCGGAAGGCTGTCTTTTCCACATCAGTCGGACGTATTCTCAGCTGGTGGTACCCCGTTCTCAAGTCTATCTTGGAGTAGATCGAAGATCCTTGCAGCTGATCAAACAAGTCGTTAATTCGGGGTAATGGGTATCTATTCTTCACAGTTACCTTGTTCAGTTCACGGTAGTCGATGCACAATCGTAGGGTACCATCTTTCTTCTTTACAAATAACACGGGAGCACCCCATGGAGATGTGCTCGGCCTAATAAACCCGCTTTCCAACATCTCTTCTAATTGCGCCTTTAGTTCTTTCAACTCTGCAGGAGTCATTCGATACGGACTCTTTGAAATTGGAGTCGTGCCCGGCATCAATTCTATACCAAATTCCACTTCTCGTTCGGGTGGTAGTCCGACTATCTCTTCTGGGAACACATCCACGAATTCTGACACCACCGGAATCGTATTTATCTCTCTAACTTCCGTAGTGGTGTACACTGCCGCCACTAGATACGCATTGCACCCGGAATCGATCAGGTGCCTTACTTCCACCGCTGAAATGCACGGTATTAACCCTCCAACTTTTCTGCAATCAAGCGTCCACAACATACCTGCAGATCCGGCCTCACTCGTATAAAAAAATTGACTCGTTCTGTGGATCCTGAATAGGATCGCGATTCCTGATTCGAGGTCGTCCCCTACCTCGACGTCCTTCCATAACTCTTAAGTAAGAAGAATTATTTATTGCATTTGCATATACTTATCTCATAGAACGAACAAGTCGTTAGCCTTAACGATCCCAAGTATAACGTACCCCACTCACGTATCCTATCAGTCTGGTTAGGGCTTAAAACCTATGCTCTGATACCACCGAAGAGAGCTGTCACACCCCGCGGCCACGGGTCGTAACAGTCCCCCGCCGTAAGCATACAACGCCGTGTATGCTTACAAGGCTACTCACATTTCAAACCAAACAACAAGCAATTCAAACAAGTTTCTAATATATATATATCAGAGTACACAGTCTGGTCAGCATATAATACAACAAAAGTATCTCATCCGGATACTAACCACGAGGCCTACCCTAAATCTATACAACAAAAGATATCTAGGGTCATATACTGGTAAGCTACTAAGGCCTACTACTCTCGTGCCTCTCCGGAATCAGTCGCACCAATACCTGTAAAATAACGGGGAAGGTGGGGGTGAGAATAAATTCTCAGTGCGAATTTGCCACATTTGAATTATTGGACTTGCAATCAAACTCTATATTCAATAATGAAACCCAAACAATAACAATGCAACAGTATATAAGAAAACATAAATAACAGAATGCCACTACTCGACAACAGTTAATCAACCTGAAACACAGTTTACGGAATTTCCAAGATGGATTTCAAAACACAACATCTATTTTGGCTTAACTCGATTCCTAACTCAGTTCATTAGGGCTGGTGGCAATTACAGATGTTCTCTCGAGCTGAACCGTTATCAAACCCACATCTGTAGGGTTACAAGCGCCTACAGATGGCCAACCGCTGGACCCTTTATCAGACACCCATCTGAAATTGCTGTTTGGCTTAACCATTTCCTAAGGTCCGGTTACAAGTCACCAATACAGGTCAACTTGACACAATGCAACACACGGAAATCAAAGTTACCTATACAGGTCAACTTTGCTTAATCTCAACAAATATATCTATCAAAGCCACACATATAGGTCAGTCTCGCAAAATCATAACAGGTCAACGCATAAGTCAGCAGCGTCTCCTTAATCCAGCCACCTAAACAGGTCGGTCTGGCAAATTCTGACAGATCAACGCATAAGTCAGCAGCGTCACCTGAATCCAGCCACCTAAACAGGTCGGTCTGGCAAATTCTACAGATCGACGCATAAGTCAGCAGCGTCACCTGAATCCAGCCACCTAAACAGGTCGGTCTGGCAAATTCATAAACACAGGTCAACGGATAGGTCACCGTCACCTTATCCAGCCACCTAAACAGGTCGGCCTGGCAGATTAATTCACATGAAGAACAATTAATAGAACTAATCAAATAATAACCATACCAACATGCCAATTAACCTCAACCAAACAATTCAATCATTCTCATTTATGCAAGAATCAATATGCAGCATGAATTCCAAAATATGAAACAATTAAGCATTCAACATGACAAACGAATAAACAGTTTAATTCCTGAAAATAAAGTATCAAACAAGTCCAAGAATCCCGCACCTTAGTAAGACGAGCGTACCGCTTAGCTACGGATCGGGCGTCTCGTATGGTCTCGCAAGTTCTTGCTCGACCGAGCCTACACCTATATCATACGTATACTTGGTTTAATTCGGGTTCAGTGGTCTATACGTTTACTTAGGGCTTGTACAGTCCTAAATCAGTTCTCATGGTTTGGTATCGATTCTTTTCGGTTCCTTCTTTCTTACCAAAATCTCACCAAACGGTACACAATTCCTTCTAGGCCCTCTAGCCTTATACTATTTCACTTTGGTAACCATCAATCACCGCTTTACTACTTTGGTTCTCGGTTCATTTCAATTTACCGTTTGGTTAACCCTAATTTGGTCAAAATCTCAAATCAGCCGTTAAATGTTCTAAAAATTCACGATCAGGAGGCAACCCTACCGATTACAAGTCTAATTGGTCGGGTTAAGCAAATCAAATCACAAATATGCCAACTTTCAATTTTGGCACGAAACCCTAGAAATCAGCTTTCATAAATCGGTAGAAATCGGGAAAAAGATTGACAAACAAACTAGTAAGAAGTGTAGAGGAACTAGTCCTCGAGCAATTCGAGCACAAATCTCGGGTTTAAAACGAGAATCCGAGAAATCGAGAAAATTCGAGGTTTCGAAAGTAAAAAGGAGAGAAAGAAATACCAAATAGAAGGGTTCTGAGAGATCCTCGGCTGCTTTCTCGGTTCCAAACTCGATTTCTCGCAACAATCGGGAGTCTGAACGAAACGGAAACTCACGGGATCTTTTCCTTCTCTCTTGGACGAATTTCACTTAGAAATGGGGAATGGTGGAAGAGAGAGAGAGAGAGAAGGTTTAATTTGGGTTTTAGGGTTAAAATTACCCTGAATGCGGATTAGCTAATCCGCACTGCGGGTGACTTAATCCGCACTCGAGACTTAGTCGGTTGTCAGCCGAATTCAGGAAAAGTCCGAGCCTACTGCGGATGAACCTGATCCGCACTGCGGTTCAACCTCATCCGCACTCACTACTTAGCCGATTTCAGAAAAATTCACTGCAATACAGAAATTCATGAGTGCGGCTAAACCCATCCGCACTGCGGATCCCTCACCCGCACTCACTACTTAGTCATTTTTTTGTCAAAATTCCAGAAAAAGTCTGAGCCACTGCGGATGACTTCCACCCGCACTGCGGTCAATCTAATCCGCACTGAGCCTATAAAGTTCCGAAATCTCGAAATTTCGACGCGGTTTCAATTCACAATTAACTTACTTATTTAGGGAAACCTTGGTTAAGGTTTAAACTTCCATTTTATTAACACAATTAACTTGATTCTTTCTCTTAATTCATTTCAATTTAATTGTAAAAATTTCGTAACGTAACAATAAGGTGTGTTACCATAAAATGGTGCAATTGTATCCCTCCTCATTTATTATTATTATAATTAATCATGTTAATACAAATATAAACCTGTGGGAAAATTTAAGACAATAAGATTATGACTGGAAACACAACATGCATGTGAAATAGAAAATATAAATTGTAACGTGAAAAAAAAATAAGGATGAGTAGACGGTTTTAATTATTGGGTTCACTTTCACTTCGAGAGAAGTTAAAGCTGATCGGTGGTTGGTAGGTCCAAATAGAATAAGGAATTCAAGCCTTAATTATTTTATCAAATGCGGATTATAATCATGTCAGTTTAACATTTAAAATTAGGCCTCTAAATGTAAACCACCTATTCTTGTTGCTTAAGAGTAATTAGTCCTCTAATGATCCCACTGTCAGTGACTATTTTTTTTTTCAGATCCTAATTCTAAAAAAAACAAAAAAAAACTTTTAGGACTGGTTATTAAAAAATAACCGATCTTAAAAGTTTTTTTTTCAGATCCTAATTCTAAAAAAAAGAAATACTTTTAGGATTGGTTATTTATTAATAACCGATCCTAAAAGTTTTTTTTTTTTTAGAATTAGGATCTGAAAAAAAAAACTTTTAGGATCAGTTATTTTTTAATAACCGATTCTAAAATGTTTTTTTTTTTTTAGAATTAGGATCGGTTGTTTAGAGAGAACCGATCCTGATACTATCAGAATCGGTTTTTAGAGAGAACTGATCCTAATGCTAATGTAGCGCTAGGGTTTATTTTCGTTTCGCGCCTCTGTACTAATCCAAAATATTTGAGTCTTAACTCATCCCTCTCTCTCTCTCCCTATCCTCCGTGTCTCTCTCTTTCTCTATCTCCGTCTCTCCCTCTCCTCCGTGTTTCTCTCTCTTTGTCTTTGTCTCGCCCTCTCAAAGTCGCTCTCCCTCTCGCCTCACCCTCTCCGCTCAGTAAGCTTTACTATTAATTTTAGGTTTATTAACAAAGTGGATTTGCATGTGATTTAAGAGCTTTGATGTTAATTTTGTCTTCCATTTGCAAATTTTATTTTGAACGTTACTTTGTTGGTATTTTTTCAGGCTTGCACATTGAAGTTAGGGGATTTCAATTGTGCTCTATTAGATACTATTTTGCAATTCGTGAGAGGGAGGGTCATGCTAAGGATCGGTTATTTTCGGCAAGGACAGGTTCTGAAATTTATTTAATATTTGTGTTTTTGGTGCCAAAATTCTGAAATTTATTTGATATTTGTGTTTTTGATACCAAAATTTATTTATATTTATCTAAAGCTTTAGTTTAGGTAAACTTTGCATGAACATGAATTTTTTGTAATAATTTAAGATGTGTATGATATTTAATTTAGGTGTGTATATGATATTTGATTATTGTTTCTTACTGTGCAAAAAAAAATTTAGGATGCTGGCCAGCAAAATATATATGGAAGCTGGTCAAATAAATAAAAATATTTTTTTTTAGCTTCAATTAAATATCAGGATCAGTTATTTTAAACAATCGATCCAGATTATTACTATTAGGATCGGTTATATTACACAACCGATCCTAATAGTTACTATCTGGATCAGTTGTTATGTACAACCGATCTTGATAGTGTAACATCTGGATCGAATTTGGTTTTTTAATTAAAACCGATACTAATAAAGAAGAATCTGAATCGGGTTTAATTAAAAACGATACTAATTGTTTTTTTAATGGGTATTAAAAACGGGGGGAAAAACTATTAGGATCAGTTCTCAGATATAACCGATCCAGATAAGAGCTTATTAAGATCGGTTGGTTAAAAAATAAAAAACCGATTCTGATAGTATCAGTATCGCCTTCATCGGGATCGGTTATATTCCAATACTAATATGCGTATATAACCGATCTTGATTCTATATTTTCCACTAGTGCAAATACGACTTGAGAATTAAATATTTGGCCAATAAGAATTAAATACTTAGCCCACTCATCTTTGGAAAATCATTTCTTATTAAACAATTATCTCCAACCATTGCTAAATAAGCAATAGCCACACATCTCAGCAATTACAAAAAAAATTGATACATCAGAATAAGCAATTAAAAAACAATCACCATTGAAGATGCTCTAATTCTTGAGCTGGAAAAGCTCATCACTCTCTCTAATTCTTGAGCTTATGCAAGTGCCAGGAATATCTACATCGGCAAAGACCTATACCGGCGCTTCCAGACACTTATCCCGGCGTTTATGAAATGCCACCTGAAAATTTATGGATTACAACAATAAAAAATTTATGCATAAACTAAGCAAAAATCACCCAAGTGTTCTTAATTATAGTAAGCAATGAATATTAAAAAAAAACATATCTTGAACTTTACCAGTATCATGACAGTATTAAACAACTGGAGTATCATTTTTTTTCCTCCATTTGATTTGGACATGACATGGACTATGTAAAAAGCACAAAAATGTATTGGTAAATTGTAGATGATGCACGAATGATCAAGAAATTGGAAAAAAGTAATAGAAAGATAGATTTGGTTCTGAGATCACACAGATTCTCAATTCTTTGATAAAACTTGATACATAAAAACTAACTACTGCCAAAAGATATCACGTCTGTTTAAATACAAACCCTAAAAACAGAAAATACATAAAAGACCATAAAACTCTAAAATTCCATAAAACTCTAAAATTATAAAGAAAGGCCCAAAAGTCCATGAAGGAAGACTTGGATCGCGAATTTGAGCCCGAAAATGGGCGAAACAAATCATAGATTGTTTCGGATCCGGTTTTGGGCTGTGGAGGTCCTGTCAAAATTTCATCCCGATCCGACGGACGGATCAAAAGTTACACCCCTTTTCGTGAAGCATGCGCAGGACCATATTGCATCAGTAGAAACACCTAAAACAATGACAAATGAAATATAGTTCTTTCCATTTGACTCGAAGTATACCCCACTCCTTTCTCATTCTTCCTTTGCTTCACTTAAAAAGAGAGTGGCTGTCATCTTCTCAAACGAAATCAATTCCTGTTTCGTATGGGTTTCAATCTGCATGTTTGTAAATTTTATCAATTCTATTTCTCGTTTAAGAAGAAAGAGTTGGTTTCAATCATACCAAGTTTTTCCATTATAAAAGAAGGAAGTGGAGCAAGCAACAACAGCAAAAGCTCTGAAATTTGTTAACAGTAAATATGACAGTAATGTCTAAATTGATTGTTTGGAGAAATAAACTAAATTGATTCTACTGGACCAGCAGGAAGTATACAATCTCTTTTCAATCTAGAATTGAGTTTGTACTTTAGTTCAAATGCCATTGAAGCCTCAAACTTTTACAATAATAGTCTCAATCAACCAATTAAACACAAGCAAAACAATTAACTGGTATCTACAGGTAACACTGGCTGTAATTTGAACCATGAATTAAAACCAAAAGAAACCAACACATAAGCTTGATTGTAATACGGATTTAATACAACAAATTCCATCAAATTGGACCATTAGTGGAGAAAGGTCACTGTAGCTTCCTGTTGTCAAGAAAAATCAGAAAAACGTCTAAATTGGATGAAAAAACAGATTGAAAATTAGAAAGAGAGAAGAGTTATAAAAGAAATACTGCTAGCTCGCCTTTCTCAAATTGAAAAACGTCTGAATTGAGGAAATGATGTTATTGCTGGGATATGAATGGCACAAAGCATACTATTGATTTTTTCTATAGAGATATGTTCGAAATTTCTATTTTCTTCAGATTAATTTGGTTTCTTTTTACTTGGTAGGTAATCTTTTTATTTCTCAAATGTAAGGGATTCTGTAATTAATTTTCCATTAATGCAATGCACGGATTCTCATAAACCCTTTCCTACGACTAAACGAAACTCAATAAAATACTAATTAATAAAGAAAATGACAATTAATTTAATTACTTATAGTGGTTGGGCGAAGTCGCCGAGAAGAGCGGCAGTAACCGGGAGTTGCAGAGGAGTACGATCGAGTTCGATCGATCGAATGCTTTGTTGTTTTGAGGTAAAATTTTGACGGAAGTAAATAAAGCAATAAACTTTTTGCGCTCGAGAAATAAGAGGCGAAATAAATTTCAATCGCACCGCGAAAACCTAGACAGGCGCTTTCTATCGCGCCGTGACCGAGTAACTAGCGCCGGCCGATCTAAGACGTATACCGGCGTTTCCTATCGCGATGACCCTCTTAGCGCCGTTAATTGCATAATTTCTTGCAGGGGGCCGGCTGGATCATAATTGAATGATCAAGATATATTAAGTTTGAGTTAATCCAGAAGAAATGAATTCTGATAGAGGTTATATTGGAGATATTAGTGACGGTAAATTATAAGAGTTAATTAATTAGCAATGCAAAGGTATTAGATAGGAAATAGTAGTGGAGTGGAGATATTTAAGATTAATCATAATTAAGTTTATAAATAAGTCTCATGTTATTATAATCATAAACACAATCAATAATTATTTCTTTTATTGAATGAGGAGGGTTCAAATGCCTTTATTTTTTGTGCCTTCACCATGCCTCTATTTTTAAAAACTTTAATAATTTAAAATTTAAAAATTAAAAGTCAAAATAAAACCGTTAGATGTGATCATGTCATTTTCTCTATGTTATGGCATTTCAATTTTATTTTAATTGTCATCAAGAGCTTGTAAAAAACAAACTAATGTGGATGATTTCTAGACATTGATTTTTGAACTTATTGCAAAATTGAAATGTGATAATTTTTTATGAGCACAGAGAGAAAATAACATAGATCACATTTAACGGTTTTATTTTGACTTTTAAGTTTTAAATTTTGAGTTATTAAAATTTTAAAAAATGAAGATATAGTTGAGGCTAAAAAAATAGAGGCATTTGAAGTCTCTCTTATAAAATATATTATTGTCATTCACTGATATTTTTGGCGATGTTGATATCATTATTTAACACATTAATTATTATAGCCCCACAACAAATAATATTTAAAAGAGAAAAACAGGAAACGGGAAAAAGATAACACACCCAAAAAAGTGTGGCCATCCATGAAATTAAAAAGAAAGAAAATATCAGTTAAAGACAGACAACTTAATTATCAGAGTAAATAGAAAACTACATTATTTCAATGGTTAGGTACTATGATATCATAGGTCATGTTGACCAATAAAGAAAACATTAATTATTCACAAGTCACAAGTAATGGTCTTATGAGCATTTTTTAATTAAATTTTCTAAGTATGATGCAGGCGAAGACAAAAGGTTGCTTTATTGACAAACTTCTCACTAATCATTATTATCTGCAAGGAAAAGGGTATATAAAAATATAATAAAAGCTTCAAATTTGTTCATTAAATTAAAAATTTGTTTACATGAATCTCAATATAGAACGGATGGTTTAAATCCGACTTTAAATAAATTTCTCCAAAGCCATTTGGACAAAATTCAATTCTAAAAAGAACATGTACGTAAACTATTTGATATCTGGACATATATGCTTTATATTTTAATCTCCTTTCAGCATTAATAAATAATAATGTCATCTCGAGTGAGGTTGTGTTATTTTGCAAGGCACGGGTCGATCCATACTATAATCGCCATATAATTTTTTTCTTGGAGATCAAATTTTACATTTAAAAAAAATTATTATCCTTTTAGATTGGTTTAAAATTACTATTTTTGGATGGTTTAAAATCTTTGTATGATATTCTAGCTATCTAAATAATAGTAATGAATTCTAAAAAAATAGAAATTTGATTTTCAAGTATATTTTAAGAATAGAGTTTATTTTAAATTCTTCGAATCAATTATTTGGAATTTTCAAACATACATATATATAATTTATTCATAGTACGGCACAAAACAAAGTACCGTAGCCTCACTCATTTCATGTCATAATCGTGCATGTCATGGTCGTGCATGATGCATTCTTTGGTACTGTTTGCCGCCTCTTAAAAACACTTGTTGAATGCTCTTTCTTTATACCTTTCTTTTTCTATATATTATTTTTCAGTGCCACACTACCACCTAACAAGGATCCGTATCCTCCAGGTATATACCTGACTCAACACATTTTGAAATGGACGGCCCAGATTTACTTTCAGCCAGTGGATGATCGAGATGGCAATAGAGAGCATTATTATTTGTGCTTTGAGATATGTGTCAAGTTAAAATTTACATTTTCAAACCGTCCGATTCAATTCTACTCAGTCAGCTAACCTGAGGGGATACAAATTCACCTAACAATAGACTTACCATCTCATTCTGATGAGTTCAAAGTAGGTCTGATGCCTATCAAATCTACTTTGGTTTTATGGTTTCAATCGTCGTCTGATTTGCATTAAGATACGTACACTCTGTTTTAAAATATGTACGTATATGTTTCAATTTTCATACGCACATATTTTAATACAGATCAGATCTACTCCATTCTCCACTCAGATATATAGATAGAAAATCTTATATATGTCCTGTAAAAAAAATATAATATTTAGCTTTGAAGTAGGACACAAGCTCAACAATTTTTTTTTTTTTTTGGTATTGAAAAATTAGATTATACTATTAGTATGGAAAAGTAAATCTTAAATATCTCCTATACAAAAATGTGATAGGAGAGTTAGACTATTCTTTTTGGACAGTTCTAGAATCTTTTTTATAATTACTCAACAACCACAAACCAGCTAAAAAAATAAATGAAAATTTGTATAAAATGGACGCCAAAATATATACCAGCTGAAACTGATCGATTTAAGCTAACAACTTTTATGCATATCGATTTAGAGCTTAAAAATAACATCCCTTAAATGATATAAAAAATAAATAAAAACAAATAGAACATGACCAATCAATTATGGATCAATTTAAAAATTTCTTAAATGATATTTAAAAAATGAAAGAAATAGAAATCAAAAGAATATAATACAAACTAAATAAACTTGTGGAGAGTATGTATGTAATTAAATTTAGACTTCTACATGTAATAAAAATAAAAAAAATGCATAGAATAAAAAAAATACAAACTATATGATAGGATAGCTGATATTCAATCCAAAATTTCATCTTTTAATCATAGTCATTGGTGAACCAAGACATATATGTGTTTAATATAACAATGGAGATACTTATTATTTTTATTATAATCAGAGTAATATCCAAAATATACTAATTAATTCTGCTTTAATCATCTGTTCGTGAAGCTTTAGCTAGTAGTTGAAGTACCCGAAATTTTTATTAATAGGAAATATAATAAATAAATATCCAAATTGAAGAACGCTTTTGGATTTTTTCGAGATATAGGGAAAACGCGATGATTAATCACGGCCTCTGGCCGTTATGGTTTATCACGGACAGGATTAGCGATGCTAATCACACATATTAACTTAAAAAAAAAAAAAAAAAAAAAAAAAAAAAAAAAAAAAAATTATGTCCGTGACTATCAATCACGGCCAAGCAAACTATAGGCAAATGATGTTACTTCATAGGCAATTTCTGTCCGTGATTATCAATCACGGCCAGGATTATTTTTTTATTTTTTTTTTAAGTTAATTAATAAGTACGGTGATTAACATCGCTAATCCTGTCCGTGATAAACCATAACGGCCAGAGGCCGTGATTAATCATCGCGTTTTCCCTATATCTCAAAAAAATCCAAAAGCGTTCTTCAATTTGGATATTTATTTATTTTATTTCCTATTAATAAAAATTTCGGGTTGAAGTACTTCTTACTTAGGTACTAGTCTTTGCTTGGCAATAGGTATTGGTAGGTTCTTTGGTTTTTTAAACCTGTCCTCTAAATCTCTGATTAACTATATAATTTAGACTATTCTTCTTTGACAGTTCTAGAATCTTTTTTATAATTACTCAACAACCACGAACCAGCTGAAAAAAAAATGAAAATTCGTATAAATGGACGCCAAAACATATACCAACTGAAACTGATGGATTTAAGCTAACAACTTTTATGCATATCGAATTAGAGTTTAAAAATAACATCCCATAGATGATATAAAAAAAAAATGAAAACAAATAGAATATGACCAATCAATTGTGGATCAATCTAATTTTTTTTTAAATGATATTTAAAAAATGGAAAGAAATCGAGATCAAAAGAAGGCAAATTAAATAAAGTTGTGGCGAGTATGTATGGTGAGTACGTATGTAATCAACTTTAGACATCTACACGTAATAAAAATAAAAAAAAAGATGTATAGAATCAATAAAATAGAAACTATTTGATGGATGTTTGATATTCAATCTGAAATTTCATCTTATAATGATAGTCGTTGGTGAACCAAGGCATATACGTGCTTAATATAACAAGGAAGATACTTATTTTTGTTATTATAATCAGAGTAATATATATCCAAAATATACTAATTAATTCTGCTTTAATCATATGTCCTAGAAGCTTACCTAGTATATATAGGAATAGCTTGTTCTTTGTTTGGATGAAATAAAATAGCTAGAATAGTGAATTTAACTATTTTGTCTTATTAGAATAGCCTATTCTGGTCTGTTTGGTTGCAAAACAAGAATAGCTAGAATAACTCTTTTGTCATTTGTCTTATTATAATAGTTAAATCCAATTTTTTGTGAATAGGCTATTCTAGCTATTCAACCTCATCCAAACAAAGAACAAGCTATTCTGAATAGCCTTGTTCTAAGAATAGCCTATTCTTACTCCAATCAACCATACCCACAAAAAGTTAGATTTGACTATTTTAATAAGACAAGTGACAAAAGAGTTATTTTTGTTTTGCAACCAAACGTAACCTTGAAGTAGTTCTTCTTGCTTAGGTAGTAGTCTTTGTTTGGCAATAGGTATCAAAAAAAAAAAAATAGGTATTGGTAGCCTATATTTAAGCTTAAGATTGTACGTTATTTGTTTTTTTTTACTTGTCCTCTAAATCTCTAATTATGCATAAATAACAAAAATTTAAATATTGTTTATTGGATCACAGTGAAACGGTTAAAAAAATAGTGATATGTTCATATAGTGTCGCTATAGTGCGCTACATCGCTAGCTATTTTTGGTCCAAAAATACTATAGCGTCGTTATAGTGCACTATTTAGAACCTTGATATTTAGTGTCAGTATGCTGATATATATATATAAAGAGAGAGAGAGAGAGAGTAAGAGTAAGGCTACCATGCTTTGCAAATTAAAGTGGGTATTTTAATTTTCGCTCATATCTCTAGTTTCAAAGTTCAAAACGTCGATCCGAACTGTTGAAGTTGATATCCATATTAAATTGTACTTGGAGACAAAATTTTATATTTTTTTGAAACTTTTTTACTATTTTTTTATAATTTTTGAAAATCACTGTTTTTGATGATCTAGAATTTTCTAAAAAAAACAACTACACTGAACTAGTGTCTCGGTGGAGCTAGGTAGAAATGATTTCGTCCTTCAAATCATTGATTTGGTGGAGCTAATTTTGACCCACTTTGCTAAGAAAATGTGTAATTTTGACCAGTGTTTTAAAATGCGTTTTTGTTCATGCATGCAGAAGACCACTGCATACCGCATATGTAGCATGTGGCCATATATGCGGATTTGTATGCTGAAATACATATGTGGTTTTACTATGTGTTGTAAAAGAAATATAGATAAAATAAAATAATTTATATCCAATGACCTGTTTAGTCTAGTGGTTTGTGATCTTTATCATATTATAAAGGTTATAGGTTCTAATCTCCTCCATCGCAAAATATTTTTAAGCTTTTTTCAAGTCGACATGATCCATACATTTGCCTCTATATTCAGAACCTCATGAACTTGGCTACGTGAAATTTTGTATACGGAAGACCACTACATAAGCATATGCAGTCCATGCTTCTGCATTTTAAAGCACTAATTTTGACTTTGTTTTTAATATTTTGAATATTTCTCAAAAAATAATTTTAGAAAATAGATAGAGTATCTTAAAATTTGAATGTATTAATTAGAAGGATCACCAAATAAAATAGATGAATTTTATTAAAATTTATATGTACTAGAAAAACTACGAAATATTTTCTAGTCTATATTTTTGTTCTTAAAATAAATAAATATGATTTTTGGTGTGTTAGATAGGCTTGGTTTATGGTACACCGAGACATTAACAGTTTGGTCTATAGGTTCAAACTTGGTGAGCCATGTCCACCTATCTCAGCATACTAGTGAGAAACAGCTCAGAGAGGCTGACTTGTGGGTGCAGGGTATAGGGATTTGCTTGTGGCCTCTATTTTGCACCCATTTTGATCAGGGTAAATGCTATAGGTATCTCATGCCATCTGGCACCAATAAAAACTTTCCAATTCATGAATTTCATAACTAGTCAATCATTTTGAGTTAGGAGATGTATAATATATCAAATTTCATGATTATTTGAGTAGAATTTAACCATGAACTTATTTTATTAATTTTGTCACACCCCGCGGCCACGGGATGCGACAGTCTCCCGCCGTAAGCATACAACGCCGTGTATGCTTACAAGGCTATTTAATTTATACTTAACAATTCAAAATGAAATAATATAAACCAAGTTTATATATACACCAATCAGAGTACACAGTCTGGTCAGAATATAATACAACAAAAAGTATCTCATCCGGATACCAACCACGAGGCCTACCCTAAGACTATACAACAAAATGTACTAAGGTCATGAAATGGTAAGCTACTATGGCCTACTACTCGCGTGCCTCCCCAGAATTAGTCGCACCCGTACCTGTAAAAATAACCGGGAGGGTGGGGGTGAGAATAAATTCTCAGTGCGAATTTGCCACAGTTTGAATTATTGGACTTGCAATCAAACTCCATATTCAAAAATGAAACCCAAACAATAACAAAGCAAACAGATATATATAATAATAAAAAAAAGGGAATGTCAATGTTCGACAACAATTAATCAACCTAAAACACAGTTCACGGAACTTCCAAGATGAATTTCAAAACACAACATATATTTGGCTTAACTTAATTCATTAGGGCTTGTAGCAATTACAGATATTCTTTCGAGCTGGACCGTTATCAAACCCACATCTGTAGGGTTACAGGCGCCTACAGATGGCCAACCAAGCTAGACCCTTTATCTGACACCCATCTGTAGCTGTTTGGCTTAACCATATCCTAAGGTCTAGTTACAAGTCACCTATACAGGTCAACTTGACACAAATGCAAACACACGGAATCAAAGTCAGCCATACCGCTCAACCTTGCAATTTCATTCAAATAGAATCACAAACAACTATCAGCCTTGCACAATTTATTAAACAGGTCAACGGATAGGTCACCGTCACCTTATCCAGCCACCTAAACAGGTCGGTCTGGCAAATTCATAACAGGTCAACGCATAAATCAGCAGCGTCACCTTATCCAGCCACCTAAACAGGTCGGTCTGGCAAATTCGAATAGGTCAACGCATAAGTCAGCAGCGTCACCTTATCCAGCCACCTAAACAGGTCGGTCTGGCAAATTCATAAACACAGGTCAACGGATAGGTCACTGTCACCTTATCCAGCCACCTAAACAGGTCGGCCTGGCAGATTCATTCACATCAAGACAATTAATAGAACCAATCAAATAATAACCATACCAACATGCCAAATAACCTTAACCGAACAATTCAAATCATTCTCATTTATGCAAGAATCAATATACAGCATGAATTCCAAAATATGCAACAATTAAGCATTCAACATGACAAACGAATAAACAGTTTAATTCCTGAAAATAAAGTATCAAACAAGTCCAAGAATCCCGCACCTGTTTAAGACGAGCGTACCGCTTAGTTATGGATCGGGCGTCTCGAATTGCTTCGCGATATCTTGCTCGACCGAGCCTACACCTATATTATACGTTTACTTGGTTTAATTCGGGTTCAGTGGTCTATACGTTTACTTAGGGTTTGTACAGTCCTAAATCAATTCTTTTCGGTTCCTTCTTTCTTATTAAAAATCTCATATAACGGTGCACAATTGCATCTAGGCCCTCTAGCCATATACCATTTCACTTTGGTAACAATCAATCACCGTTTCACTACTTTGCTTCTCGGATCAATTCAATTTACCGATTGGTTAAACCCTAATTTGGTCAAAACCTCAAATTAACCGTTAAACGTTCTAAAAATTCACGATCAGGAAGCAACCCTACCGATTACAAGTCTAATTGGTTGGGTTAAACAAATCAAATCATTATTATGCCAACTTTTAGTTTTGGCACGAAATCCTAGAAATCAGAATTCACAAATCGGAAGTAAATCGGGAAAAGATTCGCAAGTAAACAAGCAAGGAGTGTAGACGAACTAGTCCTCGAGCAATTCGAACACAAATCTCGAGTTTAAAACAAAAATCTGAGAAATCGAGAAAAATCGAGGTTTAGAAAGAGAAAAGGAGAGAAAAGAATACCGAATCAGGGAGTTGGGAGAGATTCACGGGCGCTTACTCGGTTCCAGTTTTAATTTCTCGTAACAATCGGGGGTTTGAGAGGAACGGGAAACTCTCTCGCTCTTTTTCTTCTCTCTTGGCAGAAATTTCACTTAAAATGATAAAGGAATGACGTGGGAGAGAGAGAGAGAGAGCAGGAATTATGCAAATAAGCCCTTGGAATCACCCAGTGCGGATCACTCACCCGCACTGGATCTGAGTGCAGACGCACTCAGCAGTTTGTAGGTCCTTCCAGCACTTTCCAGTGCAAAAATCGGTGTCGGTGCGGGTCCTCCACCCGCAGTGCGGGTCACTTCACCCGCACTCAGCACTTAGTCAGTTTTCAGAAATGAATTTTAACACAGAAATCACTCGCAGTGCGGGTGGCTTCACCCGCAGTCAGAACTTAGTAAATTTTCGACAGAATTTCAGAAAAAGTCTGAGCCCAGTGCGGACGCACTGAGACTCCAGTGCGGGTCGGCCACCCGCACTCAGGACTTAGTCGATTTTCAGATAAACACAGTAAATCATGAGTGCGGCCGCACCCACCCGCAGTGCGGGTGGCCTCACCCGCACTCACAGAAATTTCAAAGGCAATTTAAGGAAAACAGAAGTCAGTGCGGGTCAGTCACCCGCAGTCACCACCAGTGCGGACGCAGTGAGCCTGTAAAGTCTCAAATTCTCAAAATTTCGACGCGGTTTCGATTCACACTTAACCTACTTAATTAGAGGAACCTTAATTAAGGTTTTAACTTCCATTTTGTTAGCACAATTAACTTGATTCTTGCTTTTAATTCATTTGAATTTAATTGTAAAAATTTCGTAACGTAACAAATTTCATCTCCTATTTTGTGGTTTTGTATCAAATTAATGTATGGTTGACTAGTAATTGACCAATTTTGTTAATTAAGTGGCATTTTTGTCCAAATAATTAATTTTCAACTTTTTAGGGTACAAAAAAGTGTAATAGAACTATCAGGAGTAGTTGAAGAATAAATAATCATTGCAAATGAATTTATATATACATAGACACACACTCACACACACACTACAATGACTAGATTGGTACGGAATACTGTTTTGATAAAAAAAATCTTTATCCGTATTCATACCTAATAAGTTTATAAAAATAAAATCTTACCTGTACCTGTCATATCGAATATGATACGGATTGGGTAAACGAGTAAAATGGTGCAACTGACATCTCTAATTCTTGAGCCAAAAGAGCTCATTACTCTCACTCTCTCTCTTCTTCTACCTTTAAGGAGACCCAAACATACAACTTGACGATTCAATTTTGTAAGAACAATGACATCGAGATATTCGTAACAATGATCTTTTTTCTTATGCATTTCAAGCTCACCGAGAGTACCGCCCGATGAGCTTGAGGGGATATTTGTGGCGGTAAATTCCAAAAGTTGATTAGCAATATGAATTTGTTAGGTAGAAAATAATTAGTTGAGATATTTAAGATTAATCATAATCAAATCTATAAATAATTAGTCTCTTGTTTTTGTAATCATTTACACATAATCAATACAAGATTACACTAGTGGAAAATATGGAATCAGGATCGGTTATATATGCATATCAGTATCGGAATACAACCGATCCTGATGAAGGCGATACTGATACTATCAGGATCGGTTTTTTATTTTTTAAAGAACCGATCCAAATAGTAACTATTAGGATCGGTTGTTTATTATAACCGATCTTAATAGCAGTTATCTGGATCGATTTTTCTTAACGAACCGATCCTAATAGTTATATTCTGGATCGGTTTTTCTCAAATCCTCATTCTCTTAAAAAAAAAAAAAAAAACTTTTAGGATCGGTTATTATTTAATAACCGATCCTAAAATATATTTTTTTTTTTCAGATTATAATTCCAATAAAAAAAACTTTTAGGATCCGTTATTAAATAATAACTGATCCTAAAAGTTTTTTTTTATTGGAATTATAATCTGAAAAAAAAAAAAATTTTAGGATCGGTTATTAAATAATAACCGATCCTAAAAGTTTTTTTTTTTTTTGGAATTATGATCTGAAAAACAAAAAAAACTTTTAGGATCGGTTAGTTTTTAATAACCGATCCTAAAAGTGTTTTTTTTTTTTTTTACAATTAGGATCGGTTATTTTAAACAACCGATCCTAATAGTGGTAATCTGGATCGGTTGTTTAAAATAACCGATCCTGATGTTTTATTGAAGCTAAAAAAATATTTTTATTTATTTGACCAGCTTCCATATATATTTTGCTGGCCAGCATCCTAGATTTTTTTTTTTGCACAGTAAGAAGCAATAATCAAATATCATATACACATCCTAAATTAAATATCATACACATCTTAAATTATTACAAAAAATTCATGTTCATACAAAGTTTTGTGAAGCATTACATATTATAACAAGAAATTTAAATCCAAAAAAATTTAATTAATAAACATACAAGTGACTAATTGAGCTATTTCTTCAATTAACACACATTTATGCAATTAATGTAAAGCACAACAATAAAAAAAACAATAATTACCTCTTTTGCAATCACATCACTTGAGATTAGAAAAGACCCGACAAACAAAAACAAAGGTAACAATTAGATGGAAAAATATTTTACAATAAAAAATACAAAAAAATGTGTTTTTAAAAGTATAATAATGAGAAAATTAGATAAAGCTAATACCATGATAGTTGATCGGCCGGATGATTAAGTAACTTGAGCGAGATGTCCTCAAAACTGTAAAATAATATACAAACACCATTAATTAATTTTTGAAACAATAAAAAAAATTAAAAACTCAGAGGGAGAGAAAGAGAGAGAGAGAGAGAGAGAGATGAAAATGAGGAAGAGACGGAGAGAAAGAGAGAGAGAGAGACACGGAGGAGAGGGAGATACGGAGACAAAGAGAGAGACGCTAAGTTGAAAATGAGAGGCGCGAAATGAAAATAAGAAGAACCCTAAGCAGGTTATATAGGGAGTAAATAGTATTAGGATCGGTTGTTTATAAAAAACCGATCCTAATAGTATCAGGATCAGTTTTTTATAAAAAACCGATCCTGCTAGTAATTTTTTTTGGCAGAACCAACTTTGAAAAAAATAGTATCAGGATCGGTTTTATTGCTAAAAACCGATCCTGATATTTTTTTTTTTTTTTTGCAGAACCGACTTTGAAAAAAAAAATAGTATCAAGATCGGTTTTTTATAAAAAACCGATCCTGATACTATATATAAGAAAGATCACTGAAGTAAACCCCACTCATATTGATGGTCTATCAACCATCAAACGGCTACCATTTATTTTATTTTCTGTTTGGTAATGCATGTACACAGATAAATATTAAGAAAAATGTGAAAAATATAAAAATTATTTATTTGTGTTTGTATGGCCAAATCAACTCTACTATGATCAATTTTGTACAATTTTATTATTATTAATGGCATCAAATTGTTAAATGTTATGCAGACCGTTCATTTCTGCATGATCATCCAACGGTGGGTCTGTAATTAAATGACATGTAATAATTTTTAAAATGATCAAGATATAACATGGAACATTAATAACGTAAAAGTGCCGAAGGCCCGACAACTGTAAGTTTTGATCCAACATAAATTATTTACGGCCGTGCGATGTTGCTATATTGTTTTGCTTTAATGAACTAGTACACGAATCCCGAATTGTATCAAATTTTATAATGGTGAAATTAATATGACATTCTTTCATTTTAACGGTTCCGATCGACCAAATGCTAATATTCGTATTCGTTCCTTCACAACCCCACACAACAAGGGTTCAAGTCCTATGTATATTATTATATGGCACAAGTCATTGATGCATCATGCATGATTGTATAAAAAAATTCAATTGTCAAAATGACTTCAAAATGAAATATCAATGTCAAATAATTAATTATTTATCACATAAATTTTAATAATATAAATTACATTAATTTTCATCAAAAAAAAATTATAATTGAACCATATGTCATATACAACAGCCATATATATATTCTATTAATCACCACACTAATTACATATAACACAAATGCCTAATTACATATACTTCTCAATATTAAAATTACAAACATAAATATTTTAAAATATTGAAAAAAAACTAATTATAAAATAAAATTTGCTATCTCAATTTTGAAGCTGTCACTGTGGCAATTTTCTTTCAATCCGAACAGAGCATTTTAGACTACATACAGCGCACCGCACAAAGTTGGTTCTGCAAAAAAAAAAAAAATAGTATTAGAATTGGTTATTTGAAATAACTGATTCTAATACTATTTTTTTTCAAAGTTGGTTCTGCAAAAAAAAAAAAAAAAAAAAAAATCAGGATCGGTTTTTAGCAATAAAACCAATCCAGATACTATCAGGATCAGTTTTTAGCAATAAAACCGATCCAGATACTATCAGGATCGGTTATTATGTACAGAACCGATCCAGGTGCTATTTTCTGATATATTTTAATTTGTTAGATGTATTTAAGTTATCTGGATCGGTTATTATGTATAGACCCGATCCAGATGCTATTTTCTGATATATTTCAATTAATAAGATTTATTTGAGATATTTCAATTATCAGGATCGGTTTTTTGTTAGAACTGATCCTGATACTATCAGGATCGGGTTTTATAAACAACCGACCCTGATAGTTGAATTATTAAGATCGGTTATTTAGAATAACTGATCTTGATAGTATCAGGATCAGTTCTAACAAAAAATCGATCCTGATAGTTCATAAATCAGGATCGGTTGACAATAAAACCCGATCTGAATAGTTTTTAATATCGGTTTTTTTAAGAAAACCGATTCAAATACCTTTTAGGATCGGTTGGCTCATATAACCGATCCAAATAGGCCGATCCTGATTCCAGTTTTTACACTAGTGTTATTCTCTCTATCATAAAATATATCATTGTCATTCACTGATATTTTTGGTGATGTTGATATCAATATGTAACACATTAATTATGATAGCCCCACAGAAAATAAATTTAAAAGAAAAAAAATGGAAACAGGAAAAAAAAAATTAAAAGGGGAGAATTTGCGGTTGTCAGGAAAAGAAAATGGGGAAACAGGAAAAAATGTAACACATACAAAAAGGTGTGGGCCGGGGCATCAAAGAAAACAAATATATCAATTTGAAGACTAGCAATGTAATTATCAGTAAATAAGAAAAACTACATTATTTCAATGGTGAGGTCATGCAGTGGGACCACTAATACAAATATTTATTACTCACAGGTCATAATTAAGTAAAGATCTTAGGTCCAGTGGGACCCACATTTACTAATACCCCTCAATTAAATTTCTTGACAAAATAACTCTATGGTACCCACATTTACCCCTTCTTTCTCTCCGATTTTTTTTTAATAGGAAAATAAACACAAAAATATCGGCAATAATGAATAATTTTGGTAAAATTAATATGAAATCTAAGAAAACAGTAATGGATTATACATCCGATGGATGTTATAAACCATAACGTTTAGATAATTTAAATTAATTAATCACTAATTAATGAAAACAGTGTTGGGATTTCATGTGTATATATATATGGTAAGAATTTAAAATTTTTCCTATCACCACTTGGCTCAATACATAACGGATCTCATTTGTATGACAATTGCAAGCAATATTATGTTAAAAAAAATTCTTCTAGCATCTCATGTGCTTCAAATAAAAACAAATAAATTTATTTCTCACATAAGATGAGATAAGAATTCATACCTAAAGAGATTGTCAAATCTCTTGATTAGAGGGAAGTCGATTTTCCTTCTAGATCTCTTGGAAACCACTTCTTCGATTAAAGCGCCTCTCCACCTCTTGGTTCACCTTGAATCTAAACAACAAACTAGCACACCTCTTAGATAGATGGATGTGAAGTTTAGAGCTTAGATCCAACCACCTAACAAGAATAGATGAAAGATGAGAGATGAGAGCCTCCCTTCAAAGTTTCGGCCAAGGGGAAAGGAAAAAACGTGGCTTCTCAAAGGGGCTGATTTTGGCAAGGGTTATAGGTAGAAAATTAGCTTATTTTTCTCCCAAATGAGTCCATTTAAATAGGCAAGGGTTAGGGCAACTATTTGTGTAAGGTTTGAATCAATTACACAAATGTCACTAGCCTTGTTTAGCCATTTTATGCTCTCTATAATCTCATCTTACTATTGGTTTAATAAATTAATTTATGAACAAATAATATTATTCATATTATTCTACTATACAATATTTATATTATTCTTATAATGTATTCAAACATTATACCAAATAATATTTGCATAACTTCATAAATTTATTTATGGTCTAAGCATGTCATATTATGACATTTTATTTTAGCATTTCATCTCATGTATTTTATCTTATACATTATTATGAAATGTAAAATACTTGTTGTTTCTCTTCAGTTGGTGTGACCGTATAGAGGATCTATGTCATCTTGGCAATAATATAAAACTTTATATTATTGACTATAAGAGGTTATATCATTACATTATAGTTATCCAAATGACATAGTAATCATTTATTCAATCCACTAACTTTGTGTCTATCCTTGTCACATGATATTATGAATAATATGCAAAATAGGATCGTGTCATTTTTGCATTATATTCGTTTTCTTGGTCTCTCAAGTGAATTATAATTATAACTACATCAGTTATATTGCATGCAATATAATTCCACTTTACCAAGGGGCCCAGTAATATCATAACTCAAATTGAGGGACAATAATAATATTAACATATAGATTTCTCCCGCACAAGTTATACACAACGAACTACTATTTCATTCCTATCTTAAGATAGTATTTAAATAGTAATCACATTATATAATTCTCATGTGAAAAACCTACACATCTCATATCTAAGATACTAAAGACAAAATGGAAACATTGATGACACAAAACACAATCCATATAATGTTTCATTCATTTAGGTCAAGTTCAATATATAAAATACATATTTTTATATATTCATGTAATTAAATGATAATCCTTTATCAACATTTATAGAACTTCAATGTACTTTAATCTACATGACAATCTTCCTTGGTAATTAATGTTCATTCTTAATTATCACGATCGTTAACTTATTTAGTGATTAAATGTTTCTCATCTTAGGAGCTCTATGATTCAAGACCAAGATCATCTTCTTGAATACTTCTAAAGATATAACATTTAAATCTTAAGGAACAAGAATAATAATATTCGTAATAAAATCATGGACAACACATAAATTATTATTAAAAGATAACTTTCAAAACACACATCCTTCAAACAGAAAAAAAAGGCCGTCGCCAACTATGTTAAATTTAGAGGTTATGTCTAGACGTTAGTGTTGGTAATGTCCTTATTGATTTTTGGTTCATCAATAATGATTAATTGATTTAGATTATCTGGACTTTATGGTTGTAATGTCTGTTCAACGTTATAAACCATAACGGTTTTATTATATTTTAAATTTCGCCAGATTCGTTCTTTGTTATTAATATTTTTTATTTTATTTTCTTATTAATAAATATTCGGTTCTTTTCCTCCCTCCTCCTTACTCTCACTGATTGGATCAAAAAAAAAAAAATTACCCCCGCTGTTTGTTAGCTATTAATTCATCTATTCAAGTTTTTTTTAATATTTTGTTCATATTCTCAGATGTGCAAACTGTATTTGATGATTGTCTAAAACAAAAATATGTTCCTGAAATTGGCTATGATCGGAAGCAATGATAAAGGAGAAATGTGTTCATTTCATAGAAAGAGAGATGAATAAAGATAATGAATTTCAATTTTCAATTGTTTAGTCGGATTCATTATATTTAATGAGATGAATTCATTGATGAAAAGAAAAAATCATCCATATTTTCATTAAATTTACAAGAGCTTTCATCATAATTTAGTTGATTATATATGCACCCAGATTACAATGTTTTTTACTGAATGTAAATAATTAACAAACCAGGGAATTCACCTATTTGGTTTTATATATAAATGTCGATCCGAACCGTTCAAATTGATATCCATATTAAATTGTACTTGGAGACCAAATTTTATATTTTTTTGAAATTCTTTTACTATTTTTTTAATTTTTTTGAAAAATCACTTTTTTTGATGGTCCATAATTTTCTGAAAAACACTGATTTTGAAAAATTCTAAAAAAAAATAGTAAAAAATTTCAAAAAAATATAAAATTTGGTCTCCAAGTACAATTTAATATGGATATCAACTTGAACGGTTCGGATCGACGTTTAGAACTTTTAGAGATATGAGCACAAATTAAAACACTCACTTTAATTTGCATAGCATGGTAGTCTTACTCATATATATATATATATATATATATATATATATATATATATAGAGTGTGACTAATATGCTTTCGGTTGCACTTTGGCCGAAGTGCTACTAGTCCAAATTTCAAATTTCAAAATCCAAAAAGTCGATATGAGTCGTTAGATGTGATCTTTATATTGAAATGTGATTGGAGACCAAATTTTACATTTTTCTGAATTTTTTTACTATTTATTAAGCCAGTTTGAAAATTTCTGATCCAACGGTAGCTTAACAAAAGAATAAAATCAGAAGCCACCGTATTAAAAAAACAATATATAGGTGTAATGATCTATATATTTAGATGAACCATTAAGCTCATATTAAAGAATAATAACTTGACTATTTTGGTTAACTTTTGTGATTATTTATTTTGCTATTTTATTAATTGGAATCTGATTTCATTACTCTTATAACATTTAATTAGGCTTACCAATATTTGTAATAATGGACTTCTTTCTAATAAAATAAACTTAAGGTCAGCAACAAATAAAATTTATAAGGTATTTGGTAAAAATTACATTAAATAAAAATATAGAAAACATCAATCTATATAATTGATCATGATCTACTCTTATATTTATAACTAAAAAATATAATTAACTATAACCAAGAAATCTCAAAGCCTATTTAAATCTCTTGTAATCTCCTCTGTTGTTGAAAATTATTTTATTAATCATCCTGATTATTGCCTTAATGATAAAAAAAAAACTGAAAACAAATGTAAACTAAAAATTTCCGTTTCAAACAAGTCGGATCTTAATTTCTACTTTATTAACCTTGAATGCTTCATATATATTTGATATTTAAACTTATTTGGACTGAAATTTTGAAGATAACACTGAAAAATTTGTGTTACTTCAAATAATATGTTCTATGTGACCTTTCTATATAATTCATTCCTTACTGTTAAAAAAATTGAAAATAAAATGGAACAATATGCGCAGACTTCCTGATTTCTTAATTTTGTTCAACTCTCTTAGTCTCTGTTCTAGTCTTCCACACAATGAGGTATTTTTTCTACATGCAACCACAAAGATAATATATCTCTTCCACACAATGAGAAGAAATGAAAACATAGTTAATCAATTATGAATTATTCCAAAAATTCTTTGTATGACATTTAAGAAATGGAAAAAAATCATAACCAGTCAGAAAATCATGTAGTTAGTAAGTGTGATGAATACATATCTAAATAAATTTGAACTTCTAAACGTAAAAATAATATGAAGATATGCATAGAATAAAAAAATAGTAAACTAATTGATTAAAAAACTGATATTCAATCCAAAATTTCATTTTCTAATTACAATCGTTGAAAAATCCGAACATCTATGACTTAATATAAGAATAGAGATAGAGAACTACATTGAAAATTTCAATGGTTAATACTACTATAGGTGGCAGATAGAAAAAGTACATTGAAAATTTCAATGGGGAATACTACTAGGTCATGTGACCTCCGTAACCAATCAAACAAATATTAATTACTCACGAGTCATAAGTAATGGTCTTATGAGCATTTTTTTAATTAAATTTTCTAAGTATGATGCAGGCGCAGGCAAAATTAGTTTGCTTTCTTGAAGGTGGACAAAAGGTGATTGCGTATATATCTTTATTTACACAACTGTAGACTAAAGGTTGATAAAAGGTTACTTTTTTTAAGTTCGACAAAATTAGCTGAGTACGTGCTAATTCACAAAAGGTTACTTTTTATTTACATAACTTTACATTCATCATTATCATATAAGAAATCCAAGTCCAAGTCATACATACAGCTGATCCATTTTAATATATGTGTGCATAAGATATAGTTATAAAATTAACAGTCAATGGCCAGTGGGCCAATGTTTTTGGAACAATGAAAAGGAAAGGGTTCTAATTTTCTTCCTATATTTTTCCTAAAAAACATATAGGGACTTTGAAACATTCACATCGATAAAGCAAATAGTGACTTTGAGACTTATTTTTACTTACAAAAAAATTTTCTATAAAAACCATCAAAGCATGTTCCCCAAATCTCACTAAACCAAATATTTTATGACTACTGCTCAAACAGTACTCTCCTCAGAGGAAGGAAACAACCCAACAAAATATTAAGCAATATTGCTTTTGGTTTACTTTAAATTTTCAAGCATTATGTTTTTTAGTAGGTTTTTCTCATTATGGCCAATAACTGTTGGTCTAATGCTATGTTGTTTGTTCTCCATCCTTTGTGAGGCTAAGATTCATCACCGTACCTTTGTTGTAAGTATTTTGTCTACTATTACAATTCACAATGTCTATTATATATAATTGTTATTTTATTTTATTTTTTTAACTTCCCGAGATATAGTTTGAATATTCAAGAAATAAAATAAAATCTTCAAAAGAAATATAGGACATGCAAAATATAACTTACTTCAAATGAGAGATTGATTTTTCAATAGACCTCAGATTGAAATTTATTCGATGTCCAATGGAAGCAGTATGAATTCTCTTCAAAACGGATACGGATAAATGAATTCGGATAATCTCACGGATCGGATCCAAATAATTTGCTACCTGAATCCACTTGAAACACGATTGATATTTGATAATTATATAATTGTAAAAAGCTTTGTATGGAACCAATTCAAGGATTAATCAAGTAATTTCTAAGCTTTACTCTTGTTCTAATCAGCTTGAAACCCGACTGATATACATATTTACTTTTTTGGTTTTCCCTTAAACAGATTCAAGAAGCTACCTACACCCGGCTCTGCAATCATACAAAGAGCATGCTAACTGTCAATGGATCATATCCGGGACCAACTATCAAAGCTCGCAAAGGTGATAGAGTCTATGTCAAGGTCATCAACAGAGGGAACAAGAACATCACCATCCACTGGTACTAAAAAGAATCTGTTATTAGCACTATTAATTAAGGTATTATTACAAGCCATGCAAGACCAACATGTATTCATTTAATTTCTATAGGCATGGCGTAATGCAGCCGAGGGACCCATGGTCAGATGGACCAGGATACATTACTCAATGCCCCATCCAACCAGGAGCCAACTACACACAACGGATCCAACTTACGGTAGAAGAAGGCACGCTATGGTGGCACGCACATAGCCAATTTGATCGTGCTACTGTTCACGGTGCTATTATTATTTACCCGAAGCTTGGTACCACTTACCCCTTCCAAAAACCCCATAAAGAATTCACGCTGATTCTAGGAGAGTGGTGGAACAGAAGCACAACAGATATGTACCGAACTGCACTTGACGATGGTGGTCAATTCGATCTATCTGATGCCAACACCATCAATGGACAGCCTGGTGACTTCCAGCCATGCTCATCAAATGGTAATTTATTTTTCCCGGTAAAGGAAGTTGTTTATTTATAATGCAAGTTGTTAATGCTTCATAAGATGGAGATTCTCTTTGAAAATGTTTGTTACTTTATCAATTTAAACACCATTAGCAACCAAATTTATTATATTTTTCAATTATAACGTGATCTAACTACATATATCTTTCATTTTTATTTTTGTTGCAGAAACTTTTAAGGTACAAGTCGAACAAGGCAGAATGTACCTACTCCGTGTAATAAATTCAGCCATGGAAAATAGTTTCCTTTTTAAGGTTGCCAACCACAATGTTACTGTAGTTGGAACCGACGCCAGCTATATGAAGCCTTATGTGAATGAATTTATCATGATCACCCCGGGCCAAACAATGGACCTCCTCTTAGAGGCCAATCAATTGCAAAACTCATCTTCCCCCTTCCGTTATTACATCATCACGAATCTATACTTTGATGGAAGTCCTAACGCCACTAGAGATAACAAAACAGCCGTGGCTATTCTAGAATACAAAACTAATCAGTCCTCGCGATCAATAACACCAGTTTTCAGCTCCTTACCAAAATCCAATGACACTAATGCATCAGCTTCGTTCACTAAAGGTCTTCGCTCACTGGCCAACTCAGATGACCCAGCTCTCTTAACCCAAGCTGTCGATGTCAAAATGTATATCACGTTATCTACAAATGAACAATTGTGCCCTAACAGCTCATGTGCTGGTCCAAATGGTACTAGGTTTGCTGCCAGTATGAACAATGCTAGTTTCCTAGCCCCAGAAACCAAAATTGATGTGCTAGATGCATACTACAATTCTATTGCCGGTGTGTACACCACTGACTTTCCTGACAAACCACCGCTCTTCTTCGATTTTTCTGATGCACAAAACCAAGGATTGAACCTCAAATTGGTTGATAAATCGACAAAAGTGAGAGTGCTCGAGTATAACTCGACCGTGGAGATTGTGTTTCAGGGAACTAACTTAGTAGACGGACAGGTTACCCATCCAATACACTTGCACGGCCACAGCTTCTATTTCATTGGAAGCGGAACCGGCAACTTCGACAACACAACAGATCCTCTCAGTTACAACTTGGTTGATCCACCATTTGTGAACACTTTGGGTGTGCCGAAGAACGGTTGGGCAACTATGCGCTTTAGGGCACTTAATCCAGGTGAGTTTATTCTTTTTTCCTTTTATTTAAATATCAAAATTTATTGAATATTTTCTGTTGATTTAATTTTGACAATCAATGGTGTTACACAACTACAATGAGAATGGCTTGTTTAGCAATATTTGATTAGATATATATTTGATACGGACTAATTAAGTAGATCAGCAAAATTAATGAAATAGTAGATTAGCTACTGTTACAAATTGTTGTTTTGAGTGTTTTTCAGACAACTAACCCTCAACATATATTTTTGTTTTTCAATTAAATTAGGTGTTTGGTTCATGCACTGTCACTACGAACAACACACAATATGGGGAATGGATACTGTGTTTATAACAAAGAATGGTAATAGTACAGAGGCAACAATACTGCCTCCCCCTGCTGACAAGCCTCCTTGTTGATTTTACTCAAGCATTGTATTATTATTATATTTTCAAAGCTGAGTTTGCACTGGTTAATTTATTGTATATTCGTAGAGAGAATATTATGGATTTAATTTGTTACAATTGTAAATGGATATTGAGTTATATTTGTTACATTTGTAAATAGATATTGAATTGTTAACTGTAAACTGAAACCAATAATGAATAAGATGGTTGGTTGTTTTAATATTGAATTATATTTGTTGAATATTTGTTGAATTATGCACGCGCGCGCGCATATATATATATATATATAGATATATATATGAGGAGTATGGCTAATATCAAAACGTTTGCACCAACCCTCCCGTGCAACCGATTCAGTTTTCAATTTTTAAAGTCCAAATGATAAATCTAAACCGTTAGATGTGTTCTACATATTAAAATCTGCTTGGAGACCAAATTTTACATTTTTTGAATTTTTTTTACTATTTATTAAGCCACTTTGAAAATCGCTGATCCAACGGTGGCTTCTGATTTTACTGTTCCAAACAGCCACCGTTGGATCAGCGATTTTCAAAGTGGCTTAATAAATAGTAAAAAAATTCCAAAAAATGTAAAATTTGGTCTCCAAGTAGATTTTAATATGTAGAACACATCTAACGGTTTAGATTTATCATTTGGACTTTAAAAATCGGAAACTGACTTGGTTGCACGGGAGGGTTGGTGCAAACGTTTTGATATTAGCCATTCTCTATATATGAGATATGCTAATGTGTTTTTGGTAGGATATGGGCCGAAATACACACGGTCAAAATTTGAAATTTCAAAATCCAAAAAGTCGATCGGAACCGTTCATCTTGTTCTCCATATTAATATGTGCTTGGAGACCAAATTTTTTATTTTTCTGAATTTTTTTACTATTTATTAAGCCACTTTGAAAATCATTGATCCAACGGTTTTACTGTTTTGTTAAGCCACCGTTGGATCAGCAATTTTCAAAGTGACTTAATAAATAGTAAAAAAATTCAGAAAAATGTAAAATTTGTTCTCCAAGCACATATTAATATGGAGAACAAGATGAATGATTCAGATCGACTTTTTGAATTTTGAAATTTCAAATTTGGACCATGTGTATTTTGGCTCATGCTACCGAAAGCATATTAGCCTATCTCTATCTCTCTCTCTCTCTATAAATATATGTGTGTGTGTGTGTGTGTGTGTGTTGAATGTTGAATATTGTCTTATATATGTTGTTCATGTTGAATGTTTATTGTGATAATTAAATTAAGTAGAGTTTGTACTACCAGCTTGTGGTAATTAACTTTAATTAGTTGATTTACTAAAATAGTGTACCAGATCCATTGGTGAATTATTTCCAGGCCCAAAAGAGAACTCGAGTAATTGGGCCGAGATAATGACTCACCTCCCAGAAGAGATATTTGACCAAGTACTTCAGAGTTTAGAAAATAAGATATGTTTGGAATTCAGATCCAGTGAAGTAACTCAATCTTTGAGTTTTAAATCCGGACCGTTTGATTCGAATCCGTGATAATTTATAATTTATTTGTTTTTATAAATTAATAAATTAGAATATTAAATATTTATCCAACACATGTTACATACTTTTTTAAATTTTTAATAAAAATACAAATGGAACTTCATAAATTTAAAATGAATTTTAATAAAAAAAGTAATAGATGAAATTGGGCACTTAATAATTCAAACACCCCGACTGAAAATTAGTACGTGACTTTTTAAATTTAGAGAAAAAATATGATATTAAGAATTTTCTAAAAAATACATTTTGTCATTTGTAAAAATATATACATAAAATTTTCATAAGGGTTCCTAATATAAAATTTTCATAAGGGCTACCTGGCTGAAGACAGACAAACTCCTAAAATGCTTCAGACTGAGCCTTCAGCGTGCCACCACCACTAACTCCGTGGGCCGCTAGAAGTCAGAACCTTCTCCTGGCGGGCAGCCGACAGGCTCAATTCTGCCAACTTCGCAAGATTTTGAGAGAGTAATTTTCCGATTTGTCTCTGGCTCCCTTCCAAATCCACAGAAATTCCTATTAAGGAGAGGGGAGCAACAACCACCATATCATCTGGGTTTTATCCAAGTTTTACACACTTGTTCCACATCTCTCTCACCCTCTCAAGTGATCTAAAGCTTGGATCAAAGGCGAACTAAGGAGTGACGAAAGGAGACAACTTTACGATGCTTAACAGATACAAAGCAGATTGTCTCAGTGTTGTAGAGCACTGAGCAGAAGTGTCAAAATTTGGTGTTAGGTTCCCATAGTTCAGCTTATGATAATATATTCAGAGAGAAGTTCACTTAGGCTGTGTTTCAGAATCAATGCTCATAGAGGAAGGGAAAGGGACGGGGAGGAAAAGAAATGTTGGGATTTCATGTGTATGTCTATATGGTGAGAATTTAAAATTTTTCCTATTACCACTTGGCTCAATACACAAAAGACCTTATTTATATGACAATCGCAAGCAATATTATCTCTTAAGAGTTTCATCAAGCACCTAATGTATACTAAATAAAATAAATAAATCTCATCTAACTTATTGTTAGAGAGGATAAAGATTTTTTACCTAGCTAAAGAGATTGTCAAACCTCTTGATGGAGAGAAACCAGTTTCCCTTCTAGATCTCTTGTTCTTCTTGGAAGCACCTCTTGATTCACCTTGAACCTAAACAACGAACTAACACACCTTTTAGATAGATGGATATGAAGTTCAAAACTTAGATCCAACCACCTCTTGATCTTCAAATCAATAAACTATTTGATTTATTGGTGGCTAAACCTAACAAGATGAGATGAGAGATGAGAGTTCACAATTTTCGGCCTAGAAGCAATCCCTACAAATTTCAGCCAAGGAGAAAGAGAAAAACGTGGCTGCTCAATGAGTGAATTTTTAGCTAGGGTTTTTGGCAGAAAATTAGTATAAAATTTTCCTTAATTATGCCTCCTTAAATAGGCAAGGGTTAGGGCAGCTCTTTGTGTAAGGTTTGAATCAATTACACAAATGCCACTAGCCATTATTTAATCATCTCATGCTCTTTTTAATCTCATCTTGCAATTGGTTTAATAAATTAATTTATGAACAAATAGTTAGTCATATTATTCTATTATACAATGTCTATATTATTCTTATAATCCATTCAAACATTATACCAAATAATATTTGCATAATTTCAAAATTTTATTTATGATCTAAGCATGTCATATTATGACATTTTATTTTAACATTTTATCTTATGTATTTTATCTTATGTATTTTATCTTATATTCCATGAGATTAAATACATCATACAAAATGTAAAATCCTCATTGTTTTTATTCAGTTGGTGTGACTGTACAGAGGATCTATGTCATCTTGACAATAATATAAAACTTTATATTATTGACTATAAGAGGTTCTATCATTACATTATAGTTATCCAAACGACATAGTAATTATTTATTTGATCCACTTAATTTGTGTCTATCCTTATCACATGATATTATGAATAATATGCAAAATAGGATCGTGTCATTTTTGCATTATATTCATTTTCTTGGTCTCTCAACTGAATTATATTTATAACTACATCAGTTATATTGCATGCGATATAATTGCACTTTACCAAGGGGCTCAGTAATATCATAACTCACATAATCGAGGGACAATGATAATGTTGACATATAAATTTCTCCCGTACAATTTGTATAAAATGAATTACTTTTTTATTCCTATCATAAGATAGTTTTAAATAATAATCACATTATATACTTCTCATATGAAAAACCTATATATCTCATATCTAAGATTCAAAAGACACGATAGAAACATTAATGACACAAAACACAATCCATATAATATTCCATTAAATTAGCTCTTGTTCAATATATAAAACACACAATTTATATATGGGAAAATTAGTTCCATGCCACCCCAAAATGATGAATTTAGAAAAATGCCACCCTAAAATTTCCCTTATGCTAAATGCTACTTCAAATCACATTTATTAAGAAAATTGCCACAAATACCATATTATTATACATTTGTAATTAAAAATAAACAGAATATGTTGAGTATTTTCGTATATTCCAAAAATACCCTCAATCCCTAACCCTTTCCTTTCCTTAATTAGTCCAATCAGAAATTCGTCTCCTCTCTTCATCTCTTCGTCTCCCAATCGTCTCAACAAGCTTTATTCTCTGAAGCCCATAAAAAAAGATAGAGAAATTTATATATATACCCATCATATATAACTTAGGATTAGGGTTCAAGTCTAGTAATGCTAATCTAGAATTATAGCAGACGATCTGGATTCTAATCAGATGATTCGGATGTAAACAGAAATATTTTGTTACCTCTGGAGATATGGAATTCAAGAGAGCTGCAGCCCTGCAAAATTTTTTATTTATAGAAATATATTATATATTTTGTTGGGAAGGAGACAGATGGAAATTTTGAAGATCAAGGCTATTTCGGTCAGTTCACTTATACTGTAAATTATTTATTTAAAATTATACATTAATATGGTATTTGTGGCAATTTTCTTAACAATGTGATTTGGAGTGGCATTTAGCAAAAGAGAAATTTTGGGGTGGTATTTTTTCCAAATTCACCATTTTGGAGTGGCATGGAACTAATTTACCCTTTATATATTCATATCATTAAATGATAATCCCTTATCAACATTTATAGAACTACAATGTACTTTTAATCGATATAACAATTTTTCACAGTAATTAATGTTCCTTCTTAATTACCACGATTGTGAACATATTTTTATGATTATATATTTCTCATTTTTAAGAGTTCTATGATTCAAGACCAAGTGCATTTTCTTGAACCTTCTAAAATATAACATATTAATCTCAAGAAACATGAATACATAATAATAATATTCAAAATAATGAACAATACATAAATCATTACCAAAAATGATAACTTTTAAAATAAATATCTTTCAATGAGCATTAAAGTTACATGTCATTATCAGCTATTCATCTTTAAACAAAACAAAAATGAAATAACCATGACAAGTCGCATTCAATAAACTACCAGTCAATAGAATTCTATGTTACGGGTATCATATCGGATACAATACAGATATGTCAATACAGTAAATTTTAAAATTAAAGATACGATACGTCTATTATATTATATTATTAATTCAACAATTGTATAATATAAATTAAATATCTAAACTTTTTAATATACGGTAAATATATAAGTTAATAGATTCTAACATGAAATGTCAACTAGTGTGGTGGTTAAGGTCTCTGTTGATGGTACCAAAGAATATTGGCTCGATTCTCCCGTGGAACACTAGCAAATTTTTTTTGATGCAGTGCAGAACGAGAATGGCGGACCATGTGCATCGCTAGTGTATGGTGGACTATGCACGGTGCACCGTATTCAGACGTGTTATAGCGGTATATATCCAGATGAATCAGAGACCGTATTAAGAGGTTAAGAATACGCCATGTAGACGGTATCTAGACGAGTCAATCCATATCGGACATGTATCAAGTGGGTATTGGCATTGGATACATATCTGTTACAGGTACGAAACCCATACATGAGTATAGGAGTAACATAAATAGAACCTAATTACTTGTAATTTCGTATATTCTTTAGGCATATATGAAAATTGACCCTCAACGCTCAACATTCGAAGTTCAATTTTTTTTATTGTATAAATTTTTTTAACATTTTGAATTTAATTCTTAATTCAGCCCAAAATGAGAACTGTTTTAATTTCTATGAATTCTTTTACAGATACACTAGCTTGTTGTGTTGTCAGTTGTCAGTAATGTAAAATGTTATCTCAATTCAGCCCAAAATGGGCCAGGACGGGCCAGTTTGTTTAAAATCCATCACCCGGTCCTGTTTTCATACTGGGTAGTTCTCAAAATGACATCATGTTTTGAAAATCTATGAAATGTAAGATATATATATAGAGGTTGGCTAGATCAAAGTGGTAGTTTTTGAGCTTTGGTACTACCAATTCGTTTTATAATTTTCAAAGTTCAAAACGTCGATCCAAACCATTCAAGTTGGTCTTTAAATTAAAATGTGCTTGGAGATCAAATTTTACATTTTTTTGAATTTTTTTACTATTTACTAAGCCACTTTGAAAATCGCTGATCCAATGGTGGCTTCTGTTTTGTTAAGCCACCGTTGGATCAGCGATTTTCAAAGTGGCTTAATAAATAGTAAAAAAATTCAGAAAAATATAAAATTTGGTCTCCAAGCACATTTTAATATAGAGATCAACTTGAATGGTTCGGATCGATGTTTTGAACTTTGAAAATTGAAAAACGAATTGGTAGCACCAAAGCTCATGATATATATATATATATATATATATAGGACGTGGCTACGGTGCTATGGGTAGCTAAGAGGCCTCCGTGCTACGGCTCGGATTTCGAGTTTTCAAAATTCTAACGGTCAATCTGAACCGTTCATCTTGTTCTCCATATTAATTTGTGCTTGGAGACCAAATTTTACATTTTTCTGAATTTTTTTACTATTTATTAAGCCACTTTGAAAACCCCTGATCCAACGGTGGCTTAACCCAACAGTAAAACCAGAAACTACCGTTGGATCAGCGGTTTTCAAAGTGGCTTAATAAATAGTAAAAAAATTCAGAAAAATGTAAAATTTGGTCTCCAAGCACATATTAATATGGAGAACAAGATGAACGGTTCGGATCGACCGTTAGGATTTTGAAAACTCGAAATCCGAGCCGTAGCACGGAGGCCTCTTAGCTACCCGTAGCATATTAGCCAAAACCTATATATATATATGAGGAGGGTTCAAATGCACCCAAATTTTTGTGCTCCCAAATGCACCCTATCTTTCAAATCTTTTTTCTCCGTTTTCAATGTCCAAATAGTCAATCCGAACCATTAGATGCAATCTATATATTAATATGTACTTGGAGACCAAATTTTACATTTTTTGGAATTTTTTTACTATTTATTAAGCCACTTTGAAAATCGCTGATTTTACATTTTCTGGACCATTGGATCAGCGATTTTCAAAGTGGCTTAATAAATAGTAAAAAAATTTCAAAAAATGTAAAATTTGGTCTCCAAGCACATCTTAATATATAGATCGTATCTAACGGTTCGGATTGATTATTCGGACTTTGAAAACGAAGAAAAAGGATAGGGTGCATTTAGTTGCATTTGAACCCTCCTCTCTCTCTCTCTCTCTATATATATATATATATATGAGGAGGGTTCAAATGCCTCCATTTTTTGTGCCTCCATCATGCCTCTATTTTTAAAAACTTAAATAACTCAAAATTTAAAACTTAAACATCAAAATAAAACCGTTAGATGTGATCTATATCATTTTCTCTATGTGCCCATAAAAAATTATCACCTTTTGATTTTGCTTTTATATGAATCAATAAGTTGAAAAATCAACGTCTATAAATTATCCACATTAGTAAACATTTTTACAAGCTCCAGAAGATAACCAAAACAAAATTGAAATGTCATAATTTTTTACATGTGAATAGATAAAATGATGTAGTTCATATCCAATGGTTTTATTTTGAATTTTAAGATTTAAATTTTGAGTTATTAAATTTTTTAAAAATGGAGGCATGATGGAGGCACAACAAATGGAGGCATTTGAACCCTCCTCTCTCTCTCTCTCTCTATATATATATATAGATGAGCTACGCTACTCCATGTAGAAAAACAAGTTGGTGCTTCATGGCACTATATTTTTATTTTGAAAATCTAAACGACCGATCTGAACCGCTCAACATAATCTCCATATTGAAATGTGCTTGGAGACCAAATTTTATATTTTTTTGAATTTTGTTTACTATTTATTAAGCAATTTTGAAAATCGTTGATTCAATGGTCCAGAAATTTTTACTGTTTACAACAAAATAACAATATTCAAAATTGCTTAATAAATAGTAAAAAATTCCAAAAAATGTAAAATTTGGTCTCCAAGCACATTTCAATATGGAGATCACATCTAACAGTTCGGATCGGTCATTTGGACTTTCAAAATGAATATACGGCATGGAGTATAAACACATTTTACTCCATGGAGTAGCGTAGCCCATCTCCCTCTCTCTCTCTATACATATATGTATATATATATATATGTATATATAGGGATGGGCTACGCTACTCCATGGAGTAAAACACGTTTGTACTCCATGTCGTATTTTCATTTTGAAAATTCAAACGACCGATCCGAACCGTTAGATGTGATCTCCATATTGAAATGTGTTTGGAGACCAAATTTTACATTTTTTTGAATTTTTTTACTATTTATTAAGCATTTTTCAAATTTCTGTTTTGCTGTGGACAGTAAAAAACAGTAAAATTTTCTGGACCATTGGATCAGCAATTTTCAAAAATGCTTAATAAATAGTAAAAGAATTTCAAAAAATGTAAAATTTGGTCTCCAAGCACATTTTAATATGGAGATTATGTTGAGTGGTCCGGATCAATCGTTTGAATTTTCATAATAAAAATATGACGGCATGGAGCACCAACTCATTTTACTCCATATAATAGCGTAGCCCATCCCATATAGTTGGATTTGAAATAAAATTTGTTTGGCACGCTTGCCGTAATTTTCAGAGCGTTGCTTTCTACATGCGTGTTACGAAATATTCTCTGATATGGTTCTTGGCTTCTTACTATTATTTTTCTTTTTAGGGTAAATTATTTCCATTGTTTTTCTTCGGGAATTTGAAAATTAAAATAGCCAAGTTAGCTAGGTTATGAGGACTACGTCTAAGTTACATTCAAATTACAACAAATAATATTATCAAATTAATAATATCACAACAAAAAAGCAACTACCACTACAAAACTGGAAATTTGGAAATATATAGGGATGGGCTAATTAAGGTGCTTTATAAAGCACGGGTCATTTGGCAGTTGGCACTTTACGCCGTTCCGTGTTATGGTCAAGGTACAAACTGCTCAACATGATATTCATATGGAAATGCGCTTAAAGATCAAATTTTTTATTTTTTGCAGTTTTTTTACTAGTTGTTTAGAAATTTTTAGAATTATTGTTTTTTAACGATCCAGAATTATATGAAAAAACAATAATTTTCAAAAATCCCAAACAACTAGGAAAAAAACTCTAGAAATTGTAAAATTTGTTCTCGCACATTTCAATATTGGGTATCGGATGGTGAACAGTATCAATTTTGAAACTTTCTTCTTGGACAAAACAAGGACGAAGCAATTAACTCCAAGAACTGCTGCTCATTACCATATATATTCTATGGAGAGAAAGATGTGCAAAAATTTTTAGAGAGAAGACCAAAACGATCGATGAATTGATAGAAGAGGTGAAGACTCAGTGGTATCCGACCCTCTGTTTTATGGTAATTTTTTTATATTCTTTTCCACTTATAAATATATCATAGGGTTTTCTCTCTAAACTCTGAAACCATGTAATAAATTGTAGTTAATAAAATAGAAGTATGACTCCTATTCTTACTAAAAAAAAAAAATATAGATGTGACGTATAGGCTGAGCAACATAGGCTGACCTACAAGGGTCAAATTTTGAAGGACAAACATATTCTTTCTAGCTACTTTACACTTTATATATTTATAATATTACTTTTCATTTAATTAAATTGATTTAGATTTTGTTAGGATGGTGAGAATTCTGTTTAACATGTTATGTTATTTTTTATTTAAACTCTTACAAACATAGTTTTGGAACAGCGATCGAACAGATTCATTTCTGATCTGTAGTTTTGGAAAAAAGTGGATTGCAATTTACCTGCATGATGCAATGGGAAGATGGAATTTATAACTTAAATGGCAACGATTAAAGTTATAATAATTTTTTTTTATCTCACATTATCTTATATAACAAACACAAAGTAATCACTGAGGTTAGCTAATATCAAATTAATTGTTTCTAAGGTTCCGTATAACTAAGTTATTTCTCAATTTTCAAAGTTCAAAAAGTGATTTACACTGGTAGATGTGTTCTCTATGTTAAAATATGGTTGGAGATCAAATTTTACATTTTTTGAATTTATTTTACTATTTATCAAGTGACTTTGGAAATTGCTGATTTAATAGTGGCTTAACAAAAAAGTAAAATCAGACTGGACCATTAGATCCACGATTTTCAATATGACTTAATAAATAATAAAAAAATATAAAAAATATAAAATTTGGTCCCTAGGAATATTTTAATATAAAAGTCTCATCTAACTGTTTAATTAGTTCTACTTTTCAGACTTTAAAAATTGAAAAACAACTTAGTTGCACAGAACCTCGGAAGCTATTGATTTGATATAATTAGCCAACCTCGTAATCACTTGACTGATTCTTTCTCTTCGTCTATAGCTTCTGATTTTTCTTGTTTCTCTTATTATTTCGTTTTTACTTTAATGTTGACTGTCGAGACAGATCTACCTTTTATATTGTAGTACAAGATTCTTGAATTAGATTTTAAAAAAATGACAGATTTGGAATTAGCGGTTGTCAGGTGATATAAAAGATAAAAGGAAACGAGAAAAAAAAAATGTAACACATGCATCCATGAAAGAAGGAAGAAAATATCAATTAAAGACTACATTATTTTATTGGTGACTGGTGAGGTACTATATAGGTACTAGGTCTTGTGAACAATTTTTAATTAAATTTTCTAAGTATGATGCATGCGCAGATAAAAGGTTGCTTTATTGACACACTTTACACGATTAATTATAATTTGCAAGGAAAAGGGTACATAGAAGGAATCAAATCACCTGTCCTTCAATGCGTAGGAAGTTTTTGCACACAGAGTCAGTCTATCTATCAATTTTGAAAAAAATAATTATTTGTCACTTCAAAACATTCAAATTTAAAAAATGTCATTCCAAAATTTAAATTTTTATTTGTAATAATGCCACTTTAAATTTCATTAATTTTTAATTTTGTCACTTCAAATAATTAATGACTAAAATATCTTCCCTTCTTCTCCTGTTTTCTCTTTTTCTTTATATTCTCTTTCCAAGGCTATGACCATGTCGAAAATGAAAAAAAAGAAGCTCTCAAATTATAAAGCTGAAATTATAGTTTTTTTATAACATATGAAGAAGGCATTAACGAGTAACAGCTTTGTTCTAGTATTTACCAGTTTGACAGGGTCTGTTCTTTTCAGCTCTTCACATAAAAATCTCCACTGAATTTATTTACTACGTTATATGCTTGCGGTCAACAGTAACTTCTGATATGTTTTTCCCTTTTGCTCTCTTGTTCTTATTTTTGTTTGTTTTGCACCTTATTTTGTGTCTATTTTATTTTTAATATAATTCGGTAGCTTTTCAAGCCTAGCACACGTCTATCAGAGAAGAAAAGCAACTGCTGCTTGGATTTTGTTACAGAATATCCCAAATTGGGCCGATCTGTCTTCATTTTTCCTTAATATGCCGAGTTCATGCTTTAAAAAAACTGTAATTTTTCCTTAATTAAATTTTCGGCTTTATAATTTGAGAGCTTCTTTTTTCTATTTTCGACATGGCCATGGCCATGGAAGAAGAACATAAAGAAGAAGAGGAGGCAGGAGAAGAGGAAGAGGAGAAGAAGGGAGGATAATTTAGTTATTTTAGTTATCAAGTGATTTTCTACATATCCAAAAAATAGTAAAAAAATATAAAATTTGGTTTGCAAGTACATATTCATATGGAGATGTTGAACGGTTTGGATCGACCGGTAGGATTTTGAAAACTCAAATATGGAGCTGTTGCACGGAGGCCCTCTATGTTATGCATAGTACTGTAGCCAACTCCTATATATATATATATATATATATATATATATATACATCTAGAGGTTGGCTAAGATCAAAGTGGTAGTTCCTGAGCTTTGGTGCTACCAATTTTTTTTTTCAATTTTTAAAGTTCAAAACGTCAATCTGAACCGTTCAAGTTATTCTCCATATTACATTTTTCTGAATTTTTTACTATTTATTAAGCCACTTTTAAAATCGATGATCCAACGGTAGCTTAACAAAACAGTAAAAATAGAAGCCACCGTTATATATATTTATATATATATATAGGAGGGTTCAAATGCCTCCATGTTTTTGTGCCTCCATCATGCCTCCATCTCTCTCCATCATTTTCAAAGTTCAAACAGTCGATCCGAACCGCTCAACCTAACCTCCATACTAAAATATGTTTGGAGACCAAATTTTATATTTTTAGGAATTTTTTTACTATTTTTTTAGATAGGTACAAAAATACTGTTTTTAGATGGTTCAGATTTACTGATTTTGTAATGATCAAAGGTTTAATTGTTCAAATAAAATAGTATACGGCGCCTAGAAACAATAGGTGTAATGATCTATTTAGATGAATCATTAATTTGCTCATATTAAAGTATAATAACTTGACTATTTTGGTTAAATATTCAGATTAATTTTAGTTATTTTGCTATTTTATTAATTGGAGTCTGAATTCATTACTCTTATAACATTTAATTAGGCTTACAAATATTTATAGTAATGGACTTCTTTGTAATAAAATAAACTTAAGGTCATCATCAAATAAATTTATAAGGTGTTTGGTTAAAAATTACATTAAATAAAAATATAGAAAATATTAATCTAAATCATTGCCTCATGATCTACTCTTATATTTTATAACTAAAATATATAATTAATTATAACCAAGAAATCTCAAAGCCTATTTAAATCTCTTGTAATCTCCTCTGTTGTTGAAAATTATTTTATTAATCATCATGATTATTGCCTTAATGATCCAAAAAAATGAAAACAAATATAAACATTTCGGGAAGAATACGATTTCTATGAAAGATATTAAAACATGAAAATTGAAAAACTAAAAATTTCCGTTTCAACAAGTCGGATCGTAATTTCTACTTGATTAACATTGAATGCTTCATATATTTGATATTTAAACTTATTTGTACTGAAATTTTGAAGATAACACTGAAAAATTGTGTGTTACTTCAAATAATATCTTTTGTGTACACCTTTCTATATAATCCATTCCTTACTGTTAAGAAAATAGAAAATAAAATGGAACAATATGCGCAGACTTCCTTATTTGATCATATTTCTTAATTTTGTTCAACTCTCAAAAGACATCTCTCTTCTAGTCTTCTCTCTATATTTGAGAAGAGAATATATCTCTTCCACACGATGAGGTGTTTATAATCTCTAAGATGTTTTTTTCTCAATATGTGGTTGCATACTTGCATGTAGGAAACAACATTAAAAAATTCAATGGTAAATACTACTATAGGTCATAGATAGAAAAACTACATTGAAAATTTCAATGGGGAGATACTACTAGGTAATGTAGTAAATAATAAAACAAACATTAATTACTAACAAGTCATAAGTATTGGTCTTATGATCATTTTTTTATTTATATTTTCTAAGTTTGATGCGTGTCAAACAAACATTAATTACTCACAAGTCATAAGTAAAAAAAAATGTGACTTGTAGTCGTAAAAAAAATATAAAAAAGATGCATAGAATAAAAAAAAATAGTAAGAATAGAAAAGATGCATAGAATAAAAAAAATAGTAAGAATAAAAAAGATGCATAGAATAAAGATGCATAATTTATTAGAAACTGATATTCAATCCGAAATTTCATTTTCTTAATCACAATCGTTGAAAAGTCTGAACATCTATGGACTTAATATAAGAATAGAGATAGGAAACTACACTGAAAATTTCAATGGTAAATACTATAATCATAGATAGAAAACAACATTAAATTTAAATGGGAGATACTACCAAGTCATGTGACCTCCGGTAACCAATTAAACAAACATTAATTACTCACAAGTCATAGGAATGGTCTTATGATCATTTTTTTTAATTAAATTTTCTATGTATGATGCGTATCAAACAAACATTAATTACTCACAAGTCATAAGTGATGAACTTGTGATCATTTTTTTAATTAAATTTTCTATGTATGATGCAGGCGCAGGCAAAATTTGGTTGCTTTTTTGAAGGTTCACAAAAGGTGATTGCGTATATGGTATATATCCATATTTACACTACTTTAGACTAAAGGTTGAAAAAAGGATGTTAAAAGGTTACTTTTTGGAAGGTTGACAAAATTAGGTGAGTGGAAATTCACAAAAGGTTGCTTCATTTACACAACTTTACATTCATCATTATTATCCATATTTGCCAGGAAAAGGGTATATAAAAAAGGAAAAGGGTATATAAAAAAATCCAAGTCCAAGTCATATATACAGCAGATCCATTTTAATATGAACTATTATATTACTCCCCCCATTCTATCCCCCCACCATCCCCCCACTCTATCTCTCTCCAAATTAGTTTTATCTCATTTCAATCTCGTTCACATTTCTCACGATATATGAGAAATTTTGCGAATCTAAAACCACGAACGTTTTCTACATAATTTTCTCTTTCAAATGAGATCCATGATGACATATTTTCAGACAAGTCGTTACAGAAGTATTTATCCCTCATCGTGCAAATATTTATACCTATAGAGACATATGAAATTATTACTATCAATTATTATAAGTATTTATACTGATATATGAAAGTATTAATATCAAGTATTATAAGTATTTATACTGACATATGAAAGTATTAATATCATGTATTATAAGTATTTATACTGACATATGAAAGTATTAATATCAAGTATTATAAGTATTATATGCAAAAAAATATTTTCAAGTATAGGTATAAATACTTGCACGATGAGGGATAAATACTTCTGTAACGACTTTTTCGAAAGTATGTCATCATGGATCTCATTTGAAAGAGAAAATTACGTAAAAAACGTTCGTGGTTTTAAATTTGCAAAATTTCTCATAGATTGTGAGAAATGTGGACGAGATTGAAATGAGATAAAAAAAACTCACCTCTAAAAACGTGCATGGTCCCCCATGTGATTTGAGATTCCCCCCACCCTTCATGAAAAAAACGTGCATGGTCCCCTAAATACTTTCGTGCTTAGGGATAAATATTTTAGTTCTTAAAGATAAATACTTCTGTACGTAAGTATTAATACTTTATGAAAAAAAAAATGACAACTGGAGTTTTTTGACATTTTGTGCGGGGTTAATTGCGGGGTGGGAGGTGCGGGGTTAATTATCAGCTTCCTTTTAATATAGGTGTACATAAAATATGTTTTTGGAACAATGAAAAGGAAAGGGTTCTACTTTTCTTCCTATATTTTTCCTAAAAAAATATATAGGGACTTTGAAACCTTCATACCAATAAAGCAAATAGGGACTTGATCGTTATTTTTACTCAAAAAAAGGTTTCCTTCCTATCTTCAATAATAGGAGCTTGAATCCTACTTTTCTTCTTCAAAAAATAAAATAAAATCTTCCTATAAAAACCATCAATGTATGTTCTCCAAATCTCACTAAACCTTATTACTGCTCTAACAGTCTCCTCAGAGGAAGGAAACAACCCACCAAAATATTGAGCAATATTGCTTTTGGTTTATTTTAAATTTTCAAGCATCATGTTTTTTAGTAAGCTCTTCTCATTATGGTCAATAACTGTTGGTCTAATGCTATGTTGTTTGTTCTCCATCTCTTGTGAGGCCAAGATTCACCACCGTACCTTTGTTGTAAGTATTTTTTTCTACTATCACAATTCACAATGTCTGGTATAATTGTTATTTTTTTTTTAATTTACTGAGTTATATAGTTGGAATAAATAAATAAATAAAATCTTTAAAAGAAATATAGGACATGAAAAATATAACTTACTTCAAATGAGGGTTAGATTTTTTATTAGACATTGGATTGGAATTTATTTAAGGTCGACCAATGTAAGCAGTATGGATTCGCTTCAGATCCAGATTGATAAAAGAATTCGGATAATCTCGTGGATCGAATCCGAATAATTTGCTACCTGAATCCCTGATTGATAATTATATAATTATAAAAATCTGTGTATGGAACCAATTCAAGGATTAATTAAGTAATTTCTAATCTTTACTCTTGTTCTAATCTGCTTGAGACCCGATTGATATATATATATATATTTACTTTTTCGGTTTTCCCTTAAACAGATTCAAGAAGCTACCTACACCCGGCTCTGCAATCATACAAAGAGCATGCTAACTGTCAATGGATCATATCCGGGACCAACTATCACCGCTCGCAATGGCGACACAGTCTATGTCAAGGTCATCAACAGAGGGAACAAGAACATCACCATCCACTGGTACTATACAGAAGGAATCTTTTATTTGCACTATTAATTAAGGATTTATTACAAGCCATGCAAGACTAACATGTATTCATCGAATTTCCATAGGCATGGTGTAATACAGCCGAGGGACCCATGGTCAGATGGACCAGAATACATTACTCAATGCCCTATCCAACCAGGAGCCAACTACACACAACGGATCCAACTTACGGTAGAGGAAGGCACGCTATGGTGGCACGCACATAGCGAATTTGATCGTGCTACTGTTCACGGTGCTATTGTTATTTACCCGAAGTTTGGTACCACCTTTCCCTTCCAAAAACCCCATAAAGAATTCACGCTGATTCTAGGAGAGTGGTGGAACAGAAACACAACAGATGTGTACCGAACTGCACTTGACAATGGCGGTCAATTCGATCTATCTGATGCCAACACCATCAATGGACAGCCTGGTGACTTCCAGCCATGCTCATCAAATGGTAATTTATTTTTCCCGGAAAAGGAAGTTGTTTATTTATAATGCAAGTTGTTAATGCTTCATAAGATGGAGATTCTCTTTGAAAATGTTTGTTACTTTATCAATTTAAACACCATTAGCAACCAAATTTATTATATTTTTCAAATATAACATGATCTAACTACATATAGCTTTCATTTTTATTTTTGTTGCAGAAACTTTTAAGGTACAAGTCGAACAAGGCAGAATGTACCTACTCCGTGTAATAAATTCAGCCATGGAAAATAGTTTCCTTTTTAAGGTTTCCAACCACAATGTTACGGTAGTTGGAACCGACGCCAGCTATACGAAGCCTTATGTAAATGAATTTATCATGATCGCCCCGGGCCAAACAATGGACCTCCTCTTAGAGGCCAATCAATTGCAAAACTCATCTTCCCCCTTCCGTTATTACATAATCACGAATCTATACTTTGATGGAAGTCCTAACGCCACTAGAGATAACAAAACAGCCGTGGCTATTCTAGAATACAAAACTAACCATTCCGCGCGATCAATAACACCAGTTTTCAGCTCCTTACCAAAATCCAACGACACTAATGCATCAGCTTCGTTCACTAAAGGTCTTCGCTCACTGGCCAACTCAGATGACCCAGCTCTCTTAACCCAAGCTGTCGATGTCAAAATGTATATCACATTATCTACAAATGAACAATTGTGCCCTAACAGCTCATGTGCTGGTCCAAATGGTACTAGGTTTGCTGCCAGTATGAACAATGCTAGTTTCCTAGCCCCAGAAACCAAAATTGATGTGCTAGATGCATACTACAATTCTATTGCCGGTGTGTACACCACTGACTTTCCTGACCAACCACCACTCTTCTTCGATTTTGCTGATGCACAAAACCAAGGATTGAACCTCAAATTGGTTGATAAATCGACAAAAGTGAGAGTGCTCGAGTATAACTCAACCGTGGAGATTGTGTTTCAGGGAACTAACTTAGTAGACGGACAGGTTACCCATCCAATACACTTGCACGGCCACAGCTTCTATTTCATTGGAAGCGGAACCGGCAACTTTGACAACACAACTGATCCTCTCAGTTACAACTTGGTTGATCCGCCATTTGTGAACACTTTGGGTGTGCCGAAGAATGGTTGGGCAACTATCCGCTTTAGGGCACTTAATCCGGGTGAGTTTATTCTTTTTTCCTTTTATTTAAATATCAAAATTTATTGAATATTTTCTATTGATTTAATTTTGACAATCAATGGTGTTACACAACTACAATGAGAATGGTTTGTTTAGCAATATTTGATTAGATATATGATCCGGACTAATTAAGTAGATCAGAAAAATTAATGAAATAGTAGATTAGCTACTGTTACAAATTTAGACAACTAACCCTCAACATATATTTTTGTTTTTCAATTAAATTAGGTGTTTGGTTCATGCACTGTCACTATGAACAACACACAATATGGGGAATGGATACTGTGTTTATAACAAAGAATGGTAATAGTACAGAGGCAACAATACTGCCTCCTCCTGCTGACAAGCCTCCTTGTTGATTTTACTCAAGCATTGTATTATTATTTTATTGTCAAAGATGAGTTTGCACTGCGTAGAGAGAATATTGTGGTTGGTTGGATCTAATTTGTTACAATTGTAAATGGATATTGAGTTATATTTGTTACATTTATAAATGGATATTGAATTGTAAGCTGCAACCAATAATGAATAAGATGGATGGTTATTTTAATATTGAGTTATATTTGTTGAATTATGGATATATGTTGAATGTTGAATATTGTCTTATGTATATTGTTTATACTACAAGCTTGTGGTAACTTAATTTATTTGATTTACTAAAATATTGTACACGATCTATTGGTGAATTATTTCTAGGCCCAAAAAAGAACTCAACAAAATGGGCCGAGATAATAATTCACCTCATAGAAGAGATATTTGACCACAAGTCCTTCAGAGTTTTTAGCATACGACACAATTCTCTGTTTTTATTTATTTATTTATTTTTAAAACCTTTGCAGAAGCTACAGAGTTGTGAGAGGGAATCAAACTCTTGGTCTTTGGATAGAACAACCCTAGAACAACTATGCTACATGGTACATACTTTTTCGATACCACACAATTCTCAATTGACCAAATTTAGAAAATAAGATATGTTTGTTTACCCAAAAACTCAAGAAAATAAATTATTATTTGTCTTCATATATTTATAATGTAGAATATTAAATATTATCCAAGACATGGTACATACTTTTTTAAATTTTTAATAAAAATAAAATTAGAACTTCATAAATTTAAAATGAGTTTTAATAAAAAATAAAAAGATGATATTGGACACTTAATTCAAACATAGACTGAAAATTAGCACGTGACTTTTTAAATTTAGAGAAGGAATATAATATTATTAATTTTATTAAAAAAAAATACTTAGTCATTTGTAAAAAAATATATATAAAATTTATGACGGTCGTCTGTCACAAAAAGTATAACAAATTTAGTTCGTCGCCAAAAAGTACAACAAATATACATAAAATTTACTTTGTTTTGAACTACAACGAAGTAGATACTTTTTGCGAGAGAAAAAATGCATTTATGACGGCCGTTCGTAGCAAAAAGGAAAAGCTAAACAATGAAAGTAGTCCGTCGCAAAAAGTCATTTTTTTATCCTCGCGAAAAGTGTCTCATTCTTATAGTGATATAATATATTTGGAGAGAAGTTCACTTATTAGATTGACTGAGTGAGGATTATTATTTTTTTTTCTGAACTGGCTTCCTTGAAGTATTAATTGGGTCATGCAAGGTATATGAATTGTGAAACTTGGTTCTTATAATTTTTGACTTGAGCAATTGGGCTAAACACCCTGAAGGACAAGCAATTGGGCCGAAATAGGCTAAATATAAACAATGGGCCTGCATTAGACCGAAACCAGTTAGTGTTTTGGGCCGGTTTCTCGGTTCAATACACAAATGAATAAAATGAGCAGACAATAATTTAATTCTTTATCCCAATTCCTTTGTAGTTCGTCTGGTAGATGAATAACAGAAGTTGATAACTGAATAAAAAAAGGATCTGGATAATGTGCCTCATCCCAATTCCTTTTTTTCTTTTCCGAAATGGCAATCCAACTCGTGAGCTCCTCACTTCGATTTTTCAGATCAAATTATCAAGCTAAACAGATGTCGGATTTCTTTTCACTTTCCTTTTTCTCTATCTACAAATGCGTAATTTTGACCAGTGTTTTAAAATGCAATTTTGTTCATGTGTGCGGAAGGTCACTGCATACCGCATATGCGGCATGCGGTCGTATATGCGGATTTGTATGTAGAAAATACATATGCGGTTTTACTATGTGTTGTTAAAGAAATATAGATAAAATAAAATTAATTTATATCTAAAGACTTGTTTAGTCTAGTGGTTTGTGATCTTTACCATATTATAAAAGTTATAGATTCTAATCTTCTCTATCGCAAAATATTTTTTAAGCTTTTTTCAAGTTCACATGAAACGTATATGTATCCGTATATTCAAAACAGTATGAACTTGATTGCATGAAATTCTGTATGCAGAAGACCACTACATAAGCATATGCGACCGCATTTGCCGTCCATGTGTCTGCATTTTAAAGCACTAATTTTGACTTTGTTTTAAATATTTTGAATGTTTCTCAGAAATAATTTTAGAAAATAGATAGAGTATTTTAAAATTTGAATGTATTAATTAGAAGGATCTTTTATTTGATGAACTTTATTTAAATTTAGATGTACTATAAAACTACGAAATATTTTTTAGTCTATATTTTTGTGCTTAAAATAAATAAATATGATTTTTGGTGTGTTGGATAGGCTTGGTTTATGAGACATTAACAGTTTGGTCTATAGGTTCAAACTTGGTGAGCCATGTCCACCTATCTCAACATACTAGTGAAAAACAGCTCAGAGAGGCTGATTTGTGGGTGCAGGGTATAGGGATTTGCTTGTGGCCTCCATTTTGAACCCATTTTGATGAGGGTAAATGCTATGGGTACCCCATACCATATGGCACCAATAAAAACTTTCCATTTCATTAATTTCATAACCATTTTGAGTTAGGAGATGTATAATGTATCAAATTTCATGATTATTTGAGTAGAATTTAACCATGAACTTATTTTATGAATTTCATCTCCTATTTTGTGGTTTTGTACCAAATTAACATATGGTTGACATATTAATTGACCAATTTTGTTAATTAAATAGCATCTTTGTCCAAATAATTAATTTTCAACTTTTTAGGATACAACAAAGTGTAACAGAACTATCAAGAGTAGTTGAAGAATAAATAATCATTGCAAATTAATTTATATATATATATAGACACACACACACACACAATAATGACTAGATTAGGTAATGGGTTCGGAATACCGTTATCTGTTTTGATAAAAAATTAACTTTATCCATATCCATACCCGATAAGTCTATGAAATTTTTTTTATCTGTACTTGTCATATCGAATACGATACAGATTGCATAAACGAATAAAATGGTGCAACTGACATCTCTAATTCTTGAGCCAAAAGAGCTCATTACTCTCTCTCTTCTTCTACCTTTAAGGAGACCCAAATATACAACTTGACGATTCAATTTCACAAGAACAATGACATCGAGATATTAGTAACATCGATCTTTTTCTTCGGAATTTCAAGCTCACCAAGTGTACCGCCCGATGAGCTTGAGGCAAGATGATAGAAGTTATGCAGATATTTGTGGCGGTAAATTCTAAAAGTTGATTAGCAATATGAAGGTGTTAGTTAGAAAATAATTAGTTGAGATATCTAAGATTAAGCATAATCAAATCTATAAATAATTAGTCTCGTGCTTTTGTAATCAAATACACATAATCAATACAAGATTATTCTCTCTATCATAAAATCTATTATTGTCATTCACTGATATTTTTGGTGATGTTGATATCAATATGTAACACATTAATTATGATAGCCCCCAAAAAAGGAAACGGGAAAAAATGTAACACATACAAAAAGGTGTGAGAGCCCCTTTATCAGTAAATAGGAAAACCGCATTATTTCAATGGTGAGGTATTATTATAGGTCTTGGGACCAATAATACAAACATTAATTACTCACAGGTCACAAGTAATGGTCTTAGGTGCAGTGGGACCCACATTTACAAATACCCCTCAACTAAATTTATTGACAAAATAACTCTATGGTACCCACATTTACCCCTTCTATCTTTCTCTCCAATTTTTTTAATAATGAATAATTTTGGTAAAATTTGAAATCTAAGAAAACAGTAATGGATTATAACATCCGATGGACGTTATAAACAATAACGTCCAAATAATTAAATTAATTAATCACTAATTAACGAAAACAGAAAAAAAAAACCAGCCATCACCAACAGTAACGTCCAGATTATATATTATTCGGTTCTTATTCTAAGTCTGGAGACTGGAGCGCCATGCTAAATTAGGAGGTAATGTTTGGATGTTATTGTTGGTAACGTCCTTATTTGATTTTTGTTTCATCAATTATGATTAATTGAGTTAGATTATTTGGACGTTATGGTTGTAATGTCTGATGGACGTTATAAGTCATAACGGTTTTATTAGATTTCAAACTTCGCCAGATTCATTCTCTGTTATCAATATTTTTTATTTTATTTTCCTACTAATAAAAAAAACGGTTCTTTCCCTCCCTCCTCTTTACTCTCACTGTTTGAATAAAAAAAAAAAATTTACCCCCGCTATTAGCTATTAATTCATCTATTCAAGTTTGTTCGTTTCATTTTTTTTTTCCAATACTTTGTTCATATTATCAGATGTGCGAACTGTATTTGGTGATTGCCTAAAAGAACCATATATGTTCCTGAAATTGGCTATATATGGTCGCGAGTTATGATAAAGGAGAAATGTGTTCATTTCATAGGAGGAGCTAGAGATGAATATAGATAATGAATTTCAATTTGAAAATGTTTAGTCCGATTCATTATATTAATGAGATGAATTCATTGATGAGAAGAAAAAATCATCCATATTTTCATCAAATTTACAAGAGCTTTCATCTTAATTTAGTTGATTATGCACCCCGATTACAAGTATTTTTACTGAATGTAAAGAATTAACAAAACAGGTTTTAAAGCTTTTAATATTTTGGGATGCATGGATAGGTGGAAGAATTTACAAAGACAGTTATGCAAGAACTAGAGGAGGATCAGATTTATAGTGGATACAAGAAGGTTCTGACAGATGTTGTCGAGGCCTTAGCTGTGGCCATTTACAAAGACAGTTATGCAAGAACTAGAGGAGGATCAGATTTATGGTGGATACAAGAAGGTTCTGACAGATGTTGTCGAGGCCTTAGCTGTGGCCATTTACAAGGATAGTAATTTCAACCTAGATATTTAAGGCCCTTATCTCTTCCCTTCTGGCCTCTGATAGTTTGTTCCTGTTGAACACTGGAATGGATGAAGACAAGATGTACCAGATATTGATATTATCGCAGCTACTGTGGTGCTCATCCTAGATGTTGGATGTTGCTTTTGAATGCTAACCGTACCTCTCTTAGAAATTATTTTATCATCAAATTCTCTCACTCTCTCTCTCTCTCTCTGTCTCTCTCTCACTATCTATCTCTCTCGTTCCTTTTTTTCTGCTGATCCGTGGAGGTGGCAAATTATGACATGTTGGGGTTGGCAACTTGGCATGTATCATGTCAGGTTTGGTAGAAGATTTAATTATTTTCTTGTTTAGGGTGATTAATTTAAGTTGAAACTCAACTCTTTGAACAAGTGAGTCTCTATATATTTCAGGTCAAATTTAACAACCACAGTTACGTTACCCATACAGGTTGGTTGGTTATCATGTCAGGTTTGGTAGCAGATTTAATTTTTTTCTTGTTTAGGGTGATTAATTTAAGTTGAAATTCAATTCTTCGAACAAGTGAGTCTCTATATATTTCAGGTCAAATTTAACAACCACAGTTACCCAAATTGGTTGGTTGGTTCGTCTTTTGTTTAGCTGTAGCTATAGTACAATTTACCTTTAGCTGAAATAGAAATCAATTTTAATTCAGGATGAAACATTTAAAAGCGGAGAATTAGCGGATGTCAGGGGATATAAAGGAAATAAAGGAATTAAACGGGAAAAATATGTAACACACAAAAAGGTGTGGGGCATCCATGAAAAAAATAAGAAAGAAAAATATCAATTGAAGACAAGCAACTTAATTATCAGTAAATAGGAAAACTACATTATTTCAATGGTGAGGCACTACTATAGGTCATGTGACACTAGTACAAAAAAAGCGACTATACGCGGTCGGAAAAGCTAATGACATACGGTTCCACGACCATGTCAGCAAGTGTCATGCATGAATAGGAGGATACATTGTACACCGTTACTGAATTGTGTCTAGGTTCCAAAAAAAATGAGCTGAAAATGGTGAGTTCTACCCTGTTAAAGTAATTGTATATTCTAATAAGTGTTATATACATTATTTCTACAAGGCATCAATGTTTTATTTTGGCAACCATACACCTTTTGTTATTAATTAGAACCGTATACATTTTGATTTTTTAAACGATTTATAATTGGTAAGCCCTCATATTTGCTAGCCATTAATATACAATATTACACATAGATTCAATAAATATTCAACATCACAGCATACATAAATCATGCATATTCATTTAACATTCAACAAACATAAACAATTAATATATTCAAAAAAATATATCATGATTTAAAGTCAAGTTTTTGACAGTGTATGGATGTTCATGTGACAGTGCACTTGCATTGTTGTTTAAACTCTTTCGCAAATCACAACTTATTTCCAAGATAATTTATGTAAGAGATTAAACAACAATGCACTGTCACATACCTTTCATTAGCTACCTGAAACTTGATTTTGAAACATAATTTAATTTTTAGAACAAGTTTTAACTTTGAAAATCAGTTTGTGACCCTAATTTCAATGGAACTTATTCCATATATATAAAACATATTATTGCAATTTGCAACTTGCGAAATAAAACATAACTAAAGAACTTGAAGAACATGTACACAAACTTTGAGCTCAGAATTTGAGCTTGTCGGCATGGCTATGATCAGTCATTGTTTTCATTATTCCCTATTATAATTTGCAAAGTAAAATTTAGATCATACAACGAACATACATAGCCAACAAAAACATTAAGAAATTTACATAAATTCAGATAATTTTTAGTGTGGCAATACTCATTTCCAAGCCTAACCCAGATTTGGTTGTTTAAAACAGAAATTAAAAGATTATCCCATTAGATACTGAAGGAGGAGAGACTACTCCCTCTCAAAGAGCATGCAATCGGAGAATCAATGCCCCATCTTGACAGAAATCCCTCGTTTTGAGTCTTCCATGCTTCGTCTTGGCCTCCTACTTCGAGACAAGTAATGGATCAGATTGTGGAATGAAAGTGGTTTTGGTTTCTATAGCGAGCTTTCAAATAAAGAAGCGCCAAAACTCTAAGAGAGAGGATTGAAGGGAGAAGAGAAGAGAGAGTCCTTAATTTGACTAAACAAGAGGGCGGTGGGAATTAAAAGTCAGGGCAATGATCGAAGAGGCTCGAATTAAAAGAACCGTAATTACTATTTTAACACAGTTATATAGAAAAGACTCTGATCGAAGAGGTGAGAATTACAAGAACCATAATTCCTGAACAAATCGTGTATAACTTACAAAGGTTTACAAGATAGTCAATGTATTTTATACACAAGAGTTATACACAGTTATTATTTAAAAACCGTATACGATTTGTTCTTAATTGTTTTTATAATGTGCTTGCTAGATAGCATCAATGTATTTTAATTCTACCATTAAAGAAACATAAAAGAAGCTAATTTATACAAATTTGAAATAATTTATATATACATACAGATTTTGGATAGGATAAAAAAAACGTAGATTCATTTTTGTGTTGAACTGTGTATGAACTATGAACTCTACTTCTATTTTCAATTATGTGAATGAAAAATGACACTTTATAGTTACGACTAATTTATATCCCATCACAATGTGATGATGTCCAGTCTTATAGATCACCATAGTTCCATCCTACTTCTTTAAAAGGTTATTCACAAGTTTTGTCAACAAAGGAATATCTCATTCGAAGTCTAGATCTTACATCCATGAAAAGGTTCCTTTGCATAAAAAAGTTGTGATTATACATTCACAATCTGATGATTGAAAACAAATCCATGGAGGAGAGGTTCATTTGCTAACAAAAGCTGTGATTAAACCTCCACAATCTGATGATTGAAAACAAGATGAATGGTGTGTGTGAAGAGGCGAAGACTAGATGAAGAGAAAATGAAGAGACAAAGTAAGGGAGGCTCGACTTAAGTGGTGTAAGTGTGTGAAGAGGCGGTTGAGACAAGATATTAATTACTAACAAGGGTTTTGGTTGCGAGATGCGAATGAATAACACAGCTTGAACTAAAAAAATAGTGTTTGAAATCTGAGCAAAATAATACACGGTTTTTAAGAAATTACTGTATAAAATAGCACAACCGTAGACGGTTCGGTATTAATTTAATTGTGCACAAATAAATGTGACTTCTGAAAATGGTTCAAAACTTGCAGACCGGTTGTGTATGTTGGAACTTTTTTTTTGCCCGAATGCCTCCTCTCATTATACACTATTAATGTGCAATTTTTTCACATGCATATATAATATGTCATATATGGTTGTGTTTTCCGTAATAGATTCACGAATTAAACAAGCATTAATTACTCACAAGTCACAAGTAATGATCTTACGAGCATTTTTCAAATAAATTTTGTAAGTATGATGCATGCGCAGACAAAATTAAGGTGGCTTTATTGACACACTTTACACTGTTATATCAGTAGTATCCATATTTGCAAGGAAAAGGGTGTATAAAATTCCAAGTTCGAAGTCATACATGTACAGCTGATGCATTTTATTTATTACAATATATACACAAATTTCTTCAAATAGATAAGTATATATAAAATATAGTTATAAAATTAACAGGTAGCTAATAGCCAGTGCCACCACACTTGATAGTAATGTTTTTGGAATAATGGAAAGAAAAGGGTTCTAATGGTTTAATTATAAATACAGCTCAGTCTCCTCGGAGGAAGGAAACAACTTTACAAAATATTGAGCAATATTGTTTTTGATTTATTTTTAGTTTTCAAGCACCATGTTTATTAGTAAGCTTTTCTCGTTATGGCCAATAGCCGTCGGTCTAATGCTATGCTGTTTATTCTCCATCCCCTGTGGAGCCAAGATTCATCATCGTACTTTTGTTGTAAGTGATTTCTCTGCAATCACAATTCACAATTAATATTGATATAATTGTTATTATTTTTTAATTCAAGAGATAGAGTTTGAATATTCAAGAAATAAAATAAAATCTTCACAAGAAATATAGGGCTTGAAAAATATAACTTGCTATAATTGAGAGTTAGATTTAACAATAGGTATCGGATTGAAAATTATTCGATGTCCAATGTAATTTGCTATCTGAATCCACTTGCCTCATACTCAAAAAGGCATTTTTTTTTCTTTTCCGAAAGGGTAATCCAACTCATTACCTCATTGGGTTAGGTAATTAGAAGAGGATGATCAATATGGTGACTCAAATAACTTTAGATATTTTTCGTGATAGTAGATAAAACAAACAAACATTGCAATCAATTAATAATATAAAGTAAATACATAAAGTAAGAGAGAATAGCACGCGGAATATTAATGGAGTTCGGCTTAAAATGGCTATGTCTTTGAGACAATGCAACTTTGTCGGCGCGCCTTTTCTATTACTCAATGAAAAAATGATACAACTAGTGACATGCAAGCCCAACACACATGGGAAGTCACAGACAACTCCTGTACAAGGTTGAGCCTAGAAGCTCCAGTTGAAGAGTCCTACGCAGGGGATTATAACATAACTATGAATATATGTAAGCGTAAATGCTCGAGCCGGTGAGCACTTAATACCCTACAAGCAGAAAGTCACGCAGCTATTCCAAGGGAGCACTAAAGTAGATCTCCACAATATAGAACAATGAACCAACACTTAGCTAAATCTAGAAGTAGATTAGTCAAGTGGATTTGAGATTATCTGAAGAGTATCAAAGTTTTAGCTCTCTGAAAGATTGAAGCTCCCAAGAGCACATAATAAGTGATTTTGAAACTTAGAGACGGGTAGCTCAAATATGAAGTTAGAGTATTAACTATATTTATAGAGGCAGTTTCAAATCTAGGTATTTGAACAGATCCGTTCAGTACAGTGATCTTTTGTTCAAACATATAGTTCAAATATAATTGAAATTAGGTTTTCACCTTTTTGAATTATACACTAATCATTCACTACATTTATGTCCGTATAAAATGGATATTATATTTCTTCATATTTTTGTGTAACTTGAATAGCAAACAATACGGCTAGCATTCGTTTAGAACGGAGTTAATCCGGGGAGTTCCAGGATGGTATGGAACATTCCGTTATGAACGATTGCTAACCAGAATAATTATTTGGTACAAAAATGTTCCTCTACCTGTCTGGTACCATTCAATACATTCTATACTGAATGGTTTACTTACTTAACATATAGTTCTAGAAATCAACAATCTCAAATTTAATTTACTTCTCTATTTGATATTATAATTTATAATCTTAATCTTCATAAAGTCTTGTTGAATTTATTGGTTCTTCAAACTCAATCTTGTAAATATAATGTTAATATTGAACCTGCAAACTTACCCATTATACAACGAAATCATTAAATATAATAATTGTATATTTTACAAATGAATCAAACAACATAATTAAAAGATTGCATGAAACAAATACTCATCACAATGAATCTTGTTTGAAAATAGATATTGTATATAGGCTTAATCTTAGACTTTAGACTTTAATGTGCATTGTGTGACTAATTTCAAAACCGGACAGGAGCTCATGATTGGCGGACTAGACAGCAATTCGGAGCGAATTACTTGTGGAAAATTCTTTCCGAATTCTATCTTACAAATTTGGGTTTATTAACTTTTATTTATTTAAGCATGATAGGTCCGGACAGTAATTTTTCTTTCTCATATTTAAATTTTGTATATTAAAATTTGTATTTTAAATTTCATATGACTTACAATTATTTATTTTATATTTGTATTCAAATATGTATTCATCAATTATTCATTCCATATCCGTATTCAACAAAGACGGATTTGGTTTTAAATTTTGTTGACATTTATCCATATTTTTATTTGTATATTTGCTCATTGAAAGGCGGATATGTATTTGATATTAGCATTATCAACTCTGAAGGCACTATACTTGAATAAATGGAACGAGTGATGTTATGGTATTGGCAAAGTGCAGATCGGTCCGTACTATTAATCTATATCTTCATTTGTAAAGTTTAAACAGTCGATCCGAATTGCTTAATATAATCTCCATATGAAATTGTACTTGGAGATTAAATTTTACAGTGTTTAGAGATTTGATATACTAGATTTAAAAACTTCATATGTTAGGTTTAAAGATTTTTACACATAAGTTTAAAAACTTGCACATGCCAATTACACCAACTGTAAATGAACTAGCGTTCTAGAAGGTAGCCCTTATCAAAGGTACGTAGTAAGAATTGGAAGATTTGACCAGTGATTGAATTTGCCAGACAGTTGTCAGGTTCCTATAAAAGCTTAACTGTTTTGTTCTCAGAAAAGTTGTGAAAAATTACAAATCATGTTCTTATTAAATATTATGGTAACAAAGTTATTTTATCCACATAGTTCAGTGGTACAAATGTACAGTACTCTTATTTTGATTTGATAAATGTACAATACAATTCATGCATACAAAATAAATTAGAAACCCGATTGATGATTATATAATTATAAAAGCTTGTTTATGGAACAAATTCAAAGATTAATCAAGTAATTTCTAAGCTAAGCTCTCTTGTTCTATATCGCACTGCCGCCATAATATAGTCTTTTTTTTTTTCTTTGGAAATCTTCGCGCAGAGGATCTCAAGTTGTGAGGTGAAATTGAACTCTCAATTTTTAGTAAACTAACAATTCTAAAACTTTTTTCTCTAGCCAACTGTGGTACCTCTCCTTAATTACTCATATATCGTCTTTCTTATTTTCCTCAAACTCACTTATCTCTCTAATTTATACTACATTTCAATTCGAATTCACAATAGCTACATCTATGATCATCACAAGATCAATACGAGTCAGACGAGTTTTCGGCAAAAATTTGCTCGGGCGATAAAATTACTAGAAGACCGGCTCGTCTTCATCCAATTCAGGCTTTGGTTTACATAACACAATTAAACAATAAAATGAATGCCAGCTCTTCCCTATGCATGCTTTTCTAGCAAGTATCCATCACAGATCCAACTAGTGATCGGAACCAGTTCAAAATAAAATATACTTACAGCTAGAGAAACCAAACTATGAAGTATGAACTTGTAACTTGATATATGTATATATATATATATTTTATTTTTTTTATATTTCCCTTAAACAGATTCAAGAAGCTACCTACACCCGGCTCTGCAATCATACAAAGAGCATGCTAACTGTCAATGGATCATATCCGGGACCCACTATATCCGCCCGCAGAGGCGACACAGTCTTTGTCAAGATCATCAACAGAGGGAACAAGAACATCACCATCCACTGGTATATATACATAGTACATACATAAAGAATATGTTATTTGCACTATTAAGGAATTATTTCAATACATGCAAGACTAACAAGTATTCATCTAATTTCTATAGGCATGGCATAAACCAGCCTAGGGACCCGTGGTCAGATGGACCGGAATACATTACTCAGTGCCCTATCCAACCAAGAGCCAACTACACACAACGGATCCAATTTACGGAAGAAGAAGGCACGCTATGGTGGCATGCACATAGCGAATATGATCGTGCTACTGTTCACGGTGCTATTGTTATTTACCCGAAGCTCGGAACCACCTTCCCCTTCCACAAACCCCATAAAGAATTCACTTTGATTCTAGGAGAATGGTGGAACAGAAACATAACAGAAATGTACCAAAGTGCAGCTGAATATCGCGGTCAAATCGAACTTTCTGATGCCAACACCATCAATGGACAGCCTGGTGACTTCATGCCATGCTCAGCAAATGGTAATTTATTGTTCCTGGTATAGGAATTTGTTTATTTATAAAATTTCATAAGATGGAGATTCTCTTTGACAATGTGCTTTACTTTATCAATTTAAACAAAATTAGCATCAAAATTTATTATTTTTTTAAAATAAAATGTTGTCTAACTATGTATATTTTTTCATTTTTATTTTTGTTGCAGAAACTTTTAAGGCACAAGTCGAACAAGGCAAAATGTACCTCCTCCGTGTAATAAATGCAGCCATGGAAAATGCATTCCTTTTTGGGGTTTCCGGCCACAATGTAACGGTGGTTGGAATTGACGCCAGCTATACGAAGCCTTACATGAATAAATATATAATGATCAACCCGGGCCAAACAATGGACCTCCTCTTACAGGCCAATCAATTCAAAAACTTTTCTTCCCCATTCCGTTATTACATGATCGCGGATCTATACTTTGATGGAAGTTCTGCAGCCCCTAGAGATAGGAATGAAAGTGTAGCTATTTTAGAATACAAAACTAATCATTTCTCTCCATCAATAAGACCGGTTTACACATCCTTACCAAACTACAATGACACTAATGCATCCGCTGCGTTCATTAGTGGTCTTCGCTCGCTAGCTGGCTCAGATGACCCAGCTGTCTTAACCCAAACTGTCGATGTCAAAATGTATATCACAATATCTGCGAATGAACAACGGTGCCCTACAAGTAGATGTAATGGTCAAAACGGTACTACACTTGCTGCTAGTATGAACAATGCTAGTTTCCAAAACCCAAAAATTGCTGTGCTAGATGCATATTATAATTCTATTGCCGGTGTGTACACCACTGACTTCCCTGACCAACCACCGCTCTTCTTCAATTTTACTGATGCACAATATCAAGAAAATGCAAAATTTGTTGATAAATCGACAAAAGTGAAAGTTCTTGAGTATAACACAACCGTGGAGATTGTGTTTCAGGGCACTAACTTAGTAGATGGACAGGTTACCCATCCAATACACCTGCACGGCCACAGATTCTATGTCATTGGAAGAGGAACCGGCAACTTCGACAACACAACAGATCCTCTGAGTTACAACTTGGTCGATCCACCATATCAGAACACTTTGGGTGTGCCGAAGAACGGTTGGGCAACTATTCGCTTTAGGGCAGCTAATCCGGGTGAGTTTATTATTTTTCCTTTTTTTTCTTTTAAATATCAATTTATTGAATCTTTTTTATAGATTTAATTTTGACAATTAAAGGTGTTACACAACTACAATGAGAACGATCTTTTTAGCAATATTTGATTAGATAGTTGATCAGCAAAATTAATCAAATATTAGATTAGTTATTGTTAAAAATTGTTGTTTTAAGTGTTTTTCAGATACTAATCATAAAATACTTTGGTTTTGCTATTAAATTAGGAGTTTGGTTCATGCACTGTCACTATGAAACACACTTAATCTGGGGAATGGATACTGTGTTTATAACAAAGAATGGTAATAGTACAGAGGCAAAAATGCTGCCTCCCCCTGATGACAAACCTCCTTGCTGATTTTTCTCAAGCATTGTATTTTATATTTCAAAGGTGAGTTTGCACTGATTAATTTATTGGATATTAATAAAAAAAAATTGAAATATATTTTCCTCGTTAAGATTATCGTTGGATTTTAATTTGTTATACATTTGTAAAGGGATAAACAGATGAATAAAGATAAGAGTGTATGAAAACGACAGTAAAGTATAAGCTGGATTGGAGAACAGGGAGATGCAAGATTTGAAGGTGTTAAGAGTTGTCGCAAAAACCTAAATCAGAAATTGAGTTTATTGTCACTTGGGCTTCTTTTACTTGTACTCCCAATTACTTGTGGTAACTTATGTTTAGTTGATTTACTTGAATGGTATAGAAGATCCATTGTGAATTAATTGTTGTGTACCATCAAATATATATCCATTGATGAATTGTTCTAGGCCCAAAATGAAACTCAAGTAAATGGGCAAAAGTTTGACTTCATACATTAGATGTGATTTATATTACTTTCTCTATGTCCTCATAAAAAATTATCACATTGCAACTTTGTTTATATGTGAAGTTAAAAAATCAATGTCTAGAATAGCTTTGCAATGATTTCGGATTCTGAGCGTACCACAAAATTCTCAATTGAGAATTCAGAAAAGATACATGTTTGTTCGTACACAACAAGTGAGGTATTGAATTAATTATTGTCACAAACTAACAAATTAAAAGGCTAAACATTTTTTTTCTGTATGCTATATATTCTTTTATATATTAATAAAGTCTCAAATAAAAAATTTATAAATTTAAAATGAGTTTTAATATAAAATCTAATATATCATGCCTCAAATTTGAATATACATACCTAACTTTTGTGTAATGAGTTTTTAAAATTTAGAAGATTAAATATGATATTATAAATTTTAGAAAGAAAAATTTATAATTTCAATAATTTTAAAAATATACATAAAATTTTTCGAAGTTCCCTAATTCAAATCCTTTACGAACAACGCTACTAAAATTCTCACTTTTTGCAAGGGTCCGAAAAGCCATTTCCAAGAGAGTAGGCCTGCTAATCGGACAGATTTGTCCATGGACAAACGGGCCGAACAATAGTTGGACAGCATTTGAACAGTATATTATTTGGGCAAAATTTAGGTATGCTAATCGGATGAAATTAAACAGGCCCGAAGTTCAGTTCGGATCAATTGAACCGGGCCGAACATAAAGGGCCTTTGGACAACCCATTTAACAGTTCGAACTCAAGACTCATTCGGTTCCTGTTCGAACACGAACAATCGAACTAAGTCATTTGAGTATTCGACCTAATAGCACCTGCTTCATCTCTTCCCCTCTCTCACGCCTCACGCCGACGCCGCATAGTCTCACGGTGAACCCGCGATCTCTTCCCTTGCCGTTGTGCCGCCTCTCTCCATTTTTGGTAAGTGCCCCTCTTCCTCTCTCGTTCTCTCAGATGGGTGTTAATTAATAAGTTTTGATGAGAATTGAATTCAGTTGGTGCAATCTGTGGTTCGAAGGGTTTGTAAGTTATTAAGTTTGCCAATTTGTTTGGGTAGTTTTATGGTATCTGCAATTACGTGCCTCAGTTCCTCAATTCCCCAAAATGATTCTGGTAAATTTTGAACTTATGAGGATTTCCTAATGTCTAATGTCTGGAGATTTACAAGCTTACCAATTGAATTCGGGAGCTTCTGTAATCCACCACAATGAACTCCCAAGTACCTTAAGTGGATCAGATTACCGATTTTTTTCGGCAACTTTTTTATTATTAATCCGTGCAAGTCAACTTTTTATAGCACCAACTGAATTCAATTCTCTTAATTGAAGTAAGAATCCTTGATTCAACTATAGCACCAACTAAATTCAATTATCTAATTGGCAAGTGTCTTTGCTTTGTTATTATAAAGGTTATGATGTTGTTGGTGAAGGACGACCCGTAAGATTACACTACAACTCTGTTTCCTGTTGCGGCATTGGAATTCACTACTATAATAATCTTTTATTGCATTACAACGAAAATAGCTTGTTGCATGGCCTTTGGCATGCAACAAGCCCCGAAATGGCTTTTTGCATAGCCTTAGGCATGCAAGTGCAACCATGGAAATGCCCTCCATACAAATAGTCAGTATTTTCAAGGGCAGCCATGCAAAAAGTCTGTTACATGAGCCTTGGCATGCAATAACTAGCCATGCAACTACTTCGAGAGTTGACCCAGTTTAGAGTATTTGCAAGAGAAGAGAGTGCGGGTCCCATCATACTATTTGCAAGGAAAGTGGATGTGGGTCCCACCATAGTATTTGTAATGCAAGGGAACGTGGGACCCACTAGACTATTTGCAAGGATATGATTTGCACTTTTTGCATGCACATAAATTATCAATATTTGCGTGGAAAATCCGATGTCTAAAATGAGCTACCTGGAGGCAATAAAGCATAATCTAATTTTACAATCCTCTCTCTCTGTACCAATCTGGTACCAATCCAGTGCTGTTTACCAATTCCCAGATTACCACTCAACAAGATTTACATAAAACACATAGAAGAGTATATACATAGAAAACAACTAACAATATAAGACGAGTAATTAACTTCGATATATAACCAAAATATTATAATCATCATACATTCTTCCAACATTATAAAGGCAGTAAAACAACACCTTTCAAACAATTACCAAGATAAGAAGATAAGAAGAGTACTTACCTGATTAAATTCCAATTCCAACTATGAGGGTACTTCTTGAGATGGTTGAAAGGTGTTGTTTTACTGCCTTTATAATGTTGGAAAAATGTATGATGATTATAATATTTTGGTTATATATCGAAGTTAATTACTCTTCTTATATTGTTAGTTGTTTTCTATGTATATACTATTCTATGTGTTTTATGTAAATCTTGTTGAGTGGTAATCTGAGAATTGGTAAACAGCACTGGATTGGTACCAGATTGGTACAGAGAGAGAGGATTGTAAAATTAGATTATGCTTTATTGCCTCTAGGTAGCTCATTTTAGACATCAGATTTTCCACGCAAATATTGATAATTTATGTGCATGCAAAAAGTGCAAATCATATCCTTGCAAATAGTCTAGTGGGTCCCACGTTCCCTTGCCTTACAAATACTATGGTGGGTCCCGCACTCTCTTCTCTTGCAAATACTCTAAACTGGGTCAACTCTCGAAGTAGTTGCATGGCTAGTTATTGCATGCCAAGGCTCATGTAACAGACTTTTTGCATGGCTGCCCTTGCAAATACTGACTATTTGTATGGAGGGCATTTGCATGGTTGCACTTGCATGCCTAAGGCCATGCAACAAGCTATTTTCGTTGTAATGCAATAAAAGATTATTCTAGTAGTGAATTCCAATGCCGCAACAGGAAACAGAGTTGTAGTGTAATCTTACGGGTCGTCCTTCACCAACAACATCATAACCTTTATAATAACAAAGCAAAGACACTTGCCAATTAGATAATTGAATTTAGTTGGTGCTATAGTTGAATCAAGGATTCTTACTTCAATTAAGAGAATTGAATTCAGTTGGTGCTATAAAAAGTTGACTTGCACGGATTAATAATAAAAAGTTGCCGAAAAAAATCGGTAATCTGATCCACTTAAGATACTTGGGAGTTCATTGTGGTGGATTACAAAAGCTCCCGAATTCAATTGGTAAGCTTGTAAATCTCCAGACATCCTCATAAGTTCAAAATTTACCAGAATCATTTTGGGGAATTGAGGAACTGAGGCACGTAATTGCAGATACCATAAAACTACCCAAACAAATTGGCAAACTTAATAACTTACAAACCCTTCGAACCACAGATTGCACCAACTGAATTCAATTGTCATCAAAACTTATTAATTAACCCATCTGAGAGAACGAGAGAGGAAGAGGGGCACTTACCAAAAATGGAGAGAGGCGGCACAACGGCAAGGGAAGAGATCGCGGGTTCACCGTGAGACTATGCGGCGTCAGCGTGAGGCGTGAGAGAGGGGAAGAGACGAAGCAGGTGCTATTAGGTCGAATACTCAAATGACTTAGTTCGATTGTTCGTGTTCGAACAGGAACCAAATGAGTCTTGAGTTCGAATTGTTAAATGGGTTGTCCAAAGGCCCTTTATGTTCGGTCCGGTTCAATTGATCCGAACTGAACTTCGGGCCTGTTTAATTTCATCCGATTAGCATACCTAAATTTTGCCCAAATAATATACTGTTCAAATGCTGTCCAACTATTGTTCGGCCCGTTTGTCCATGGACAAATCTGTCCGATTAGCAGGCCTACTTCATACTCTTGGAAATGGCTTTTCGGACCCTTGCAAAAAGTGAGAATTTTAGTAGCGTTGTTCGTAAAGGATTTGAATTAGGGAACTTCGAAAAATTTTATGTATATTTTTAAAATTATTGAAATTATAAATTTTTCTTTCTAAAATTTATAATATCATATTTAATCTTCTAAATTTTAAAAACTCATTACACAAAAGTTAGGTATGTATATTCAAATTTGAGGCATGATATAAGGTTCAAATGACCACCATGAACTTTGTTGGGGATGCGGCCGAATGGTTTAGTTGTTATCGGGTAGAACATCCAGATCCACCATGGCCAGTTGTGGTTGATGCAATATTTGAGCGTTTTAAGTTGAGAACTCACTTAAACCCAGTAGTCCAGTTCAAAAGGGTGCAATAAACAGACACTGTTAAGGAATATGTGAGGGAGTATCAAAGGGCAAAGGCTAGGCTAATGATACAGACTGGTATAAAAAATGATTACTTTTTTGTATGGAGTTTCATACGTGGATTGAAGGATGAGATCCAGAATTCCATTAACCTCTCTAAGCCTCAAAATTTGGATAAAGCTTTTAATCTAGCCTTGGAGATTGAGGTAGCAGTGAGTCCAGTTGAGAAGAGAGTAGGTCATTTAAAACCACAACCTCCATATCAGTCTAATTTGAAACCCTTTACCACCACCAATGTCAGACCTTCCAAATACCTTGAAACAGGAGTCAGAAGATTCCATGTGAGCTTGTACCTACTTATAAAGTGAACCTAAATCCCAAACCCTCCAAAAATCAACACTCTAAACCTTCCAACAACCTATCCATTGAACAAAAAAGGGCATTAGGGTTATGCTACAAGTGTAGTGAGAAGTGGAGTCAAGGCCATAGGTGTGTCAAGGGGTTACATACTATAGAAGGAGAGGAAGAGTAAGAGTATGAAATCAGCCAAGATGAACTAGAAATTGCAGAAGAGATGGATGAAGGAGAGATAACAGATGAGCATTTGGTCACACTGAGTTGCATTGGTAATACTGGTTACACTAAGGCATTGAGGTACAAGGGCAAAATTTGTAATATTCCAGTGTGTGTGCCGGTAGATACTGGAGCTACTCACTCCATAAATCCATATTTGGTTCAAGAAATTGCAGCTGCCTACTCTTTCTATTCCATCCAAAACCTTTCGAAGTGCTGGAGGTAAAAGATGGGTGATAGATAAAATTTGTCTAAAACTGAATTTCAGCTTGCAAGGCTACCAATTGGAGGCAAACCTTAGAGTTTTGAGTGTACCAGGATATGTCATTGTTTTGGGTTGTGATTGGGTGGCTGAGATGGATGATGTAATCATCAATTTGAAGAAGGGATGCATGACAGTGGAGTTGGAGGGTAAACCAGTACCATTTTTTGTAGAAAAGGTGAAAGCTACAATCAAAGTGCATGAAGATATAGTTGATGTAGCAACAAAAAAGAAGAACGAAAGTCAGATTTTTGTAGCCCATTTATTCAAATTAGAAGAGGAGACAAAAGAAAAGAAGGTGGAAGTCAATCCTACCATTCAAGCAGTTCTTAACCAGTATGCTGATGTGTTTGAAGAGCCTCTCAACTTACCTCCTGAAAGGGCCATGGACCATAAAATTACCCTTAAACCATATTCAAAACCTATCAATCTTAGGCCCTACAGGGTTTCCCATTTTCAGAAGCTAGAAATTGAAAAAATTACACAAGAACTCCTTGAGAAAACACTAATCCAGCCTAATACCAGCTGCTACTCCTCACCAGTTTTGTTGGTAAAGAAGAAGGATGAAACTCCTTGATTATCGGAGATTGAATGATGAAACCCTCGAGAACAAATACCCAATACCTTTAATTTATGATTTATTGGATGAGTTTGATGGAGCACATTATTTTTCTAAACTTGACTTGAGATCAGGTTATCACCAAATCAGGATGCATGAAGATGATGTATACAAAACTTCATTTCAGACTCATGAGGGCTTGTTTGAATTCCAAGTCATGCCTTTTGGGTTGACTAATGCCCCAGCCACATTCCAAGCACTGATGAACACCATTTTTAAACCTTTTTTGAGAAAATTTGTGTTGGTTTTCTTTGATGACATATTGGTCTACAGTAAAGATTTGGAATCTCATACAAAGCATCTTGAACTAGTGCTCTAAATTTTATTACAGAACCAATTGTTTGTCAAAAAGTCCAAATGTGATTTTGGTGTACATAGAGTAGAATATTTGGGACATATAATTTCTAGGGATGGGGTAGCCACAGATCCCAAGAAGGTTGAAGCAATGACCAATTGGAAAAGTCCAAAAAATGTGGAGTTAAGAGGCTTTTTGGGTTTGACTGGATATTATAGAAAATTTGTAAGAGGGTATGGCATAATCTCTAAACCACTAACAAATTTGTTGAAGAAAAATGCTTTTAGGTGGAGTGAAGAGGCACAACTAGCATTTGAACAGCTGAAACAAGCCATGGTGACAGCACCAGTCCTTAAATTACCAGATTTTCAGCAACCATTCACTACTACAGAATAAGTGATTGTACACGGACATAAACAGGAGAGCTACACGAATTTCCTACCGTGTGGAATGCGAGGGTGTAGAAATCTCTGAATATTTATACACAGATATTTATCCGTGTGCGATTATCGAGAGCTACATGGATTATTACATAAACAACAGTGTACAAACGCTTGCCAACGTCGCTCTCAAAATAACCGAGCTACACGAATTATTACATAAACAGCCGTGTACAATTACTCTTTCTACACGAACACTTAGCTAAATATTTGTGTACAATTACTCTTTCTACATGGATATTTAGCTAAATGTCCATGTTGCTCTCTTATTTTTTTTATGTTTAAATACCTTTCTACACGGACTTTAGTTAAATGTCCGTGTAGAATTGTTTTTTTTTTCAATTTTTTTAATGTTTAAATACCTTTCTATACGGACTTTAGTTAAATGTCAGTATAGAATTGTCATTTTTTTTCCATTTTTGCTAGCCTCCAATTTTGCTAGCCATTTAAAATTAGAATTCCAAAACAGAGAAACATTAAACAGAGGCCTTTTAAACTCAGAATTCCAAAACTATACAACAGTATAAATAATTTATGTACACTAAATTATACAAAATTATACAAATCCATATTGAGCATTACAAAATTTAAATTGAAACCACCTTGCCGACATACATCTGACATCGTCGATCTGCTCCTTGGTGTAACACTTTTGATTTGGTCCATGCTACAATTATAATTTGGTATTAGTTAGTAACAATAAAAGGTAGAAGATTACAATTCATGCAACATATATATATATACAAAGCCTTTTGTACATGCAATCTCATGTGATAAAACATAACATATACTCCTCAGGATCCAATACAATGTTTGTATAAAAGTTATATCCTTACCACTTAGCAACCACATGATCAAGCTTTGGCCCAAAATTCGATAAGTTGGGCTCAAATTGTCAAAACGCTTGGTTATGATCTAGTTTGGCCCGAAATTTCATACAAACTAAGGCGTATTAGATCCAATCCAACATATCAAAAAATAGTATGCATGTGATCCATGACATGATGTCTCTTGGTTAAAGATCTCCAATATATTGCATCTCCAAATGACATTCATCAACATATATGTGCATACATAATAGAGAATAAAAATTCTCAGTTAAAATTTTCGTTCAAAATTATAAGAAAATATTTATACATAAAATTAATTGAATCTGTATAGCTTTTATACGAACCACTGAAAATCAATATCGTAAAAAAAAATTATTTCATATTATATGAATTAATGATTGCTCTGATATCAAATGATAGTCTTAATAATTCATGACGTGTTTTGTAATTAAAAAATACAAGCAATCCAGAATCCGTAAATCCAAAATAAAATAGCACAGTAATTTAAATCTTACAGTTCTAAAGTGGAAACATCTTTAGGCGGAAGCGTTAGTACTGATCTTCAATGGTTTTTCTCAGATCTGATGATGGAGACCTTAGACGTTTTCTTTACTTCTCACTTTCAAAGATCTCAAATCCGGCCTCCTTATGCGCAGAAATCAGACCAACATTCAATACAGAGAGAGAGAGTATTAATTGATCAAAACGGCGCTGGAAGGAGAAGGTCTTTTATATAACCAAAACCCTAAAATAACATTTCTACACGGCTCTTTATTAAACGTCTATGTAGCTCTCTCAAGGCTTTCTACACTGTTATTTAAAAAAACATCCGTGTACAATTCCTACCTTTCTACACGGTTCTTTAATAAATATCCATATAGCTCTCTCAAGGCTTTCTACACTGATTCTTTAATAAATATCCGTGTAGAGATCCAATAGATATTTCGGGCTTTCAAATAATTACAATTTCTACACGATTTTTATATAAAATTGCCAAATTCGTGTACAATGTGCAGTGTACAATGACCATTTTTGTAGTAGTGATTTGTGGTAGAGATAGATGCAAGCCAAGAAGGAATAGGTGTTGTGTTGATGCAAAACAAGAGACCTATAGCCTACCTGAGCAAGAAGTTGGGGGTGAAGAATCAAGCTCTCTCAACCTATGAGAAGGGAATTGTTGGCATTGTACACTGCAGTGACAAAGTGGAGGCATTATCTGCTTAGTAATGAATTCACTATTAAAACTGATCAAGTAAGCTTGAAGTATTTGCTAGAGCAGAAAGTTAATACACCCATACAACATAGAGGTCTAAGCAAGTTGTTAGGGTTAAATTATAAAATTGAGTACAAAAAGGGTGTAGAGAACAAGGTGGCAGATGCATTGTCAAGAAAGGAGGAGCATGATGGGAAGAATGCAGAATTAGGAGGGGCTGAAGTAAACATGGTTAGTGAGTTGGTTTCACAGTGGATAGAAGATATCAAAAACAGTTATGAAGGAGATAAATGGATTGAAGGGTTGAAGGAAAAGTTGAAGAGACAACTCTCATCACTTGTCTGAACATTTTGGAGTATTGAGGTATAAGAGAAGGGTATGTGTAGGCACTAAAGGGGACTGGAGGCATCAAGTTTTAAAGGAGCTACATGACTCAGCATTAGGAGGACACTCAGGTATTACTGCCACCTACTAAAGGGCAAAGAGAAATTTTTATTGGCCTGGTATGAAAGAGAGTGTGCATTCATTTGTACAACAGTGTAATAATTGTCAACTCAACAAAGATGGATATACAGCTTCCCCAGGTTTACTACAACCCCTACCCTTACCAGAAGAAGCATTGACCAGTGTCGGTATTGATTTTATTACAGGATTCTCCAAGTCAAAAGGGTACGAGGTAGTACTGGTAGTAGTGGATCGTTTGACCAAATATGCACATTTCATTGGTCTTTCTCATCCCTTTAATGAATTCTTGAGGGATAGGCAGGCAGCACTAACACAATTGAAAGCCAATTTGAAGAAGGCTCATAATCGCATGAAGAATAACGATGATAAGAAGCGGATTGAGAGGAAATTCAGTCAAGGTGATTGGGTATACCTCAAATTACAACCATATTGACAGATTATAGTAGGAGAAGGGAGAAACCAAAAGTTGAGTTCAAAGTATTATGGACCATTTGAAGTGCTGAAATGTGTGGGCCCTGTAGCATACCAGTTGAATTTGCCGACTGGATCTCTTATTCATCCAGTTTTCCATGTCTCTTAGTTGAAAGGTAAGTTGGGAGACGCTCAGATTCCTTCTCCGACTTTACCAATAGGCGGACTTGTACTCAATTCAGAGCAAATACCTCAATTGGTATTAGGCAGGAGAATGGTAAAACAGAGGAATGCTGCTCAAACTCAATTGCTCATTCAGTGGAGAAACCAATCGCAGGAAGATGCCACTTGGGAGGATTATGAAGAGATTGCACAAAAATTTCCAGATTTCATTCGTAAGGACACGAATTTTTTGAAGGAGGGAGAATTGCGACGGGAAATTGGTAATTTGGGAGTTACCATTGAAGTTCGCAATTTAAATGAAGAAGAAGAGAGCAAGGGCAGAATAGGCAAGAAGAACGATCAGAACTTCATTAAAAGGATTGTCGCTGACAAAGGGGCCCATAAGTTAAAAGGAGAAGTGAGCACCAAACAAACAGAAAAAGAGATGCAAAGATGCTGTAACTGGAGAGGAGAAATAGACGAACTGTTCGTTGACAGTAGTAGGGTTCGTTAAGGAGTTTGTTAGGCCTCGTCAGTGCTTCACGCTGACATGGCACTCCGGGAATAAATTGAGTATTTCATTTACCAATTTCTTTACTTTCTTTTATGTTTAGCATCGCCTATATAAGGCTTAAGCTCCTGTGGAGTTGTATCGGGAAATTTCTTAGTAAAATTGGGGAATTGCTTTGAGCATTCGATTTTGATTATTCTGTCAGATTTCTCTCTTTTATCCAAATTATCTAAAATTAGTTGTTCTATTTGATTTGTTTCGATTTGTGATTGCAATTGAGAACTAGGGGCGTTGCACCTTACCCCCTCTTCAAATCTAGGTTTATCGGATCCTCTACATTTCGCCCCTGTCGCACGTCGCACCACTTCTCTTAACTCCGGTTTGGCCCATCCCAACGCCTGTCGCCTTAGCATTGGTTTATTCTGATTTTGAATTTTTGATGAAAATTGGTTTCATTTTTGTAGTTATTTTAAGCGTGATTTTCTAGAAGAAATAACTTTTAATAGTCTTTTCTAGAATCATTTGAGGTTTTCGCTGGTTTTTTTTTTCTTATGATTTTTGAATGTTTAATAAAAATATTTTTGATTTCTTTTTAACTTTAGCAACACTAATTTGATCTCTTATTACATATTGTGTAGGTAGCAGAAGTCAAGCTTTCTGGTACGCTTTATTATTTGAAAATAGGACTAGATTGTAAGTACATAATAATTAGTGAAAACGAGCCAACTTTAATTTCAGTACATAATAATTAAACGAAGATTTGGACCCTCTGGGTTCTGCATTTAGAGACGAGGGAGCATGGAATATTAGGTTGCATATATCATTCAATTATGATTCATAGCAGGTACTAGGATCTTAGTTTCATTAAATTGCCAGTAATCTCTCTCATCTCTTTTTTCTTTTTTGGTGAAAATGTAGGTTAACATATTTCATTTATATTTTTTGAGGGGATATGTTAGTTTATAATTGAATAGTTTTATGGACCCAAAAGATAGTTATAATATGCTTGTAACCAAGGTGCTAAATAGCGCCGCTATAGCGTTTTCGGAGCATAAAAGTTTTTGTTAACAAAAGTTTCATCAACAAGCTATTATGAAATGTACTATAGTTTTGATGGATAATCACAAGGAGAAAGAGGAGACAGGTGAGCTGAGCCATGCATGCCATTTACTTCAAGAGTGATCTCCACCTCCAGCAGCATGTCTTTCATGAGCACATTGGCAAGATGAATTAAAATGTCGGAACAATGAAGAATGTTGTCGTGTACTTTGTATTCTTAGAGCTTTATTCTTAGAAAGGATGCATGTTGTATGCTTCAATTGGAGTGTTTTATTAGGGTTGCAAATGCCCTGTTATCTTTCCATTTAGGGACACAAGTAGAGTGCTCCAAACACCTTCATTTGAGTGTTGTATTAGGGTTGTAAATGCCCTTCTATCTTGCCATATGGAGACATTACTAGAGTGCTTCGAACACCTTCAATTAGATTTAGTATTAGGGTTGTAAATGCCCTATTATCTTGCCATACAAACACACTACTAGAGTGCAACAAACACCTTAAATTAGATTTAGTAGTGTTTTATTAGGGTTGTAAACGCCCTATTATCTTGCCTTCTGGAGACACTGCAAGATTGTTCCAAACACATTCAATCGGAGTGTTTTATTAGGGTTGTAAATGCCCTATTATCTTGCCATATAAGGATACTACTAGAGTAAACTCCTTCAATTGGAATGTAGTATTAGGGTTATAAATGCCCTATTATCCTGCATATAAACACACTACTAGACTGCTCCAAACACCTTAAATTGGAGTGTTATATTAGGGTTTCAAATGTCCTATTATCTTTACCAAAGACACCCTACTAGAGTGCTCCAAACACATTCAATTGGAGTGTTTTATTAGAGTTGTAAATGCTCCATTTTCTTGCCATCTAGAGGCACTACTAGAGTACTTCATACACCTTCAATTCGAGTGTTTTATTACAGTTGTAAATGCCCTATTATCTTGGCATATAGAGACACTATGAGGGTGCTCCAAAACACCATCAATTGGAGTATTTTATTAGGGTTGCAAATGCCCTGTAATCTTGCCATTTAGGGACACAACTAGAGTGCACCAAACACCTTCATTTGAGTGTTGTATTAGGGTTGTAAATGCCCTTCTATCTTCCCATATCGAGACACTACTAGAGTGCTCCAAACACCTTCAATTGGAGTGTTGTATTAGAGTTGTAAATGCCTTAATATCTTGCCATAGAGAGACTACTAGAGTGCTTCAAACACCTTTAATTAGAGTGTTGTATTAGGGTTGTAAATGCCCTATTATCATGCCATATAGAGACACTACTAGAGTGCTCCAAACAGTTTCAATTGTAGTGTTTTAGTAGGGTTGTAAATGCCCTATTATCTTTCTTTCTAGAGACACTACAAGTGTGCTCCAAACACCTTCAATTGGAGTGTTGTATTAGGGTTGTAAAAGCCCTGTTATCATGCCATATAGAGACACTACTAGAGTGCTCCAAACAGTTTCAATTGGAGTGTTTTGTTAGGGTTGTAGATGCCCTATTATCTTTCTTTCTAGAGACACTACAAGAGTGCTCCAAACACCTTTAATTGGTGTGTTATATTGGGGTTTCAAATGTCCTATAATCTTTCCAAAAAGACACACTACTAGAGTGCACCAAACAAATTCAATTGGAGTGTTGTATTAGGGTTGTAAAATAACTATTATAATGCCATATAGAGACAATACTAGAGTGCTCCAAACAATTTCAATTGGAGTGTTTTATTAGGGTTGTAAATTCCCTATTATCTTTCTTTCTAGAGACACTACAAGTGTGCTCCAAACACCTTCAATTGGAGTGTTGTATTAGGGTTGTAAAAACCCTATTATCATGTCATATGGAGACACTACTAGAGTGCTCCAAACAGTTTCAATTAGAGTGTCTCATTAGGGTTGTAAATGCCCTATTATCTTTCTTTCTTGAGACACTACAAGAGTGCTCCAAACACCTTTAATTGGAGTCTAATATTAGGGTTTCAAATGTCCTATAATCCAAAAAGACATACTACTAGAGTGCTCCAAACACATTCAATTGGAGTGTTGTATTAGGATTGTAAAAGCCCTATTATCATGTCATATAGAGACACTACTAGAGTACTCCAAACAGTTTTAATTTGAGTGTTTTATTTGGGTTGTAAATGCCTTATTATCTTTCTTTCTTGAGACACTACAAGAGTGCTCTAAACACCTTTAATTGGAGTGTAAAATTAGGGTTTCAAATGTCCTATAATCTTTCCAAAAAGACACACTACTAGAGTGCTCCAAACACATTCAATTGAAGGTGTTTGGAGCACACTTGTAGTGTCTCTAGAAAGAAAGATAATAGGGCATTTACAACCCTAATAAAACACTCCAATTGAAACTGTTTGGAGCACTCTAGTAGTGTCTCTATATGGCATGATAATAGGGCTTTTACAACCCTAATACAACACTCCAATTGAAGGTGTTTGGAGCACACTTGTAGTGTCTCTAGAAAGAAAGATAATAGGGCATTTACAACCCTAATAAAACACTCCAATTGAAACTGTTTGGAGCACTCTAGTAGTGTCTCTATATGGCATGATAATAGGGATTTTCCAACCCTAATACAACACTCCAATTGAATTTGTTTGGAGCACTCTAGTAGTGTGTCTTTTTGGAAAGATTATAGGACATTTGATACCCCAATATAACACTCCAATTAAAGGTGTTTGGAGGACTCTTGTAGTGTCTCTAGAAAGAAAGATAAAAGGGCATCTACAACCCTAATAAAACACTCCAATTGAAACTGTTTGGAGCACTCTAGTAGTGTCTCTATATGGCATGATAAAAGGGCTTTTACAACCCTAATACAACACACCAACTGAATGTGTTTGGAGCACTCTAGTAGTGTGTCTTTTTGGAAAGATTATAGGACATTTGATACCCTAATATTACACTCCAATTAAAGGTCTTTGGAGCACTCTTGTAGTGTCTCTAGAAAGAAAGATAATAGGGCATTTACAACTCTAATAAAACACTCCAATTGAAAGTGTTTGAAGCACTCTAGTAGTGTCTCTCTATGGCATGATAATAGGGCATTTACAACCCTAATACAACACTCTAATTGAAGGTGTTTGGAGCACCCTAGTAGTGTCTCTCTATGGCAAGATATTAGGGCATTTACAACCCTAATACAACACTCCAATTAAAGTTGTTTGGAGCACTCTAGGAGTGTCTTCATATTGCAGGATAGAAGGGCATTTCAACCCTAATACAACACTCAAATGAAGGTGTTTGGAGCACTCTAGTTGTGTCCCTAAATGGCAAGATAACAGGGTATTTGCAACCCTAATAAGACACTGCAATTGAAGGTGTTTTGGAGCACCCTCGTAGTGTCCCTATATGACAAGATAATAGGGCATTTACAAACGTAATAAAACACTCAAATTGAAGGTGTTTGGAGCACTCTAGCAGTGCCTCCAGATGGCAAGAAAATAGGGCATTTACAACTCTAATAAAACACTCCAATTGAATGTGTTTCGAGCACTCTAGTAGTGTGTCTTTTTGGAAAGATTATAGCACATTTGAAACCCCAATATAACACTCCAATTAAAGGTGTTTGGAGCACTCTTGTAGTGTCCCTAGATGGCAAGATAATAGGGCATTAACTACCCTAATAAAACACTCCTATTGAAAGTGTTTGGAGCACTCTAGTAGTGTCTCTATATGGCATGATAATAGGGATTTTCCAACCCTAATACAACACTCCAATTGAATTTGTTTGGAGCACTCTAGTAGTGTGTCTTTTTGGAAAGATTATAGGACATTTGAAACCCCAATATAACACTCCAATTAAAGGTGTTTGGAGGACTCTTGTAGTGTCTCTAGAAAGAAAGATAAAAGGGCATCTACAACCCTAATAAAACACTCCAATTGAAACTGTTTGGAGCACTCTAGTAGTGTCTCTATATGGCATGATAATAGGGCTTTTACAACCCTAATACAACACACCAACTGAATGTGTTTGGAGCACTCTAGTAGTGTGTATTTTTGGAAAGATTATAGGACATTTGATACCCTAATATTACACTCCAATTAAAGGTCTTTGGAGCACTCTTGTAGTGTCTCTAGAAAGAAAGATAATAGGGCATTTACAACTCTAATAAAACACTCCAATTGAAAGTGTTTGAAGCACTCTAGTAGTGTCTCTCTATGGCATGATAATAGGGCATTTACAACCCTAATACAACACTCTAATTGAAGGTGTTTGGAGCACCCTAGTAGTGTCTCTCTATGGCAAGATATTAAGGCATTTACAACCCTAATACAACACTCCAATTAAAGTTGTTTGGAGCACTCTAGGAGTGTCTTCATATTGCAGGATAGAAGGGCATTTCAACCCTAATACAACACTCAAATGAAGGTGTTTGGAGCACTCTAGTTGTGTCCCTAAATGGCAAGATAACAGGGTATTTGCAACCCTAATAAGACACTGCAATTGAAGGTGTTTTGGAGCACCCTCGTAGTGTCCCTATATGACAAGATAATAGGGCATTTACAAACGTAATAAAACACTCAAATTGAAGGTGTTTGGAGCACTCTAGCAGTGCCTCCAGATGGCAAGAAAATAGGGCATTTACAACTCTAATAAAACACTCCAATTGAATGTGTTTCGAGCACTCTAGTAGTGTGTCTTTTTGGAAAGATTATAGCACATTTGAAACCCCAATATAACACTCCAATTAAAGGTGTTTGGAGCACTCTTGTAGTGTCCCTAGATGGCAAGATAATAGGGCATTAACTACCCTAATAAAACACTCCTATTGAAAGTGTTTGGAGCACTCTAGTAGTGTCTTTATATGGCATGATAATAGGGATTTTATAACCCCAATACAACACTCCCATTGAATGTGTTTGGAAAGCAAGATAATAGGGCATTTACAACTCTAATAAAAAACCTCAAATGAAGGCGTTTGGAGCACTCTAGTAGTGTCTCTCTATGGCAAGATAACAGGGTATTTACAACCCTAATACAACACTCTAATTCAACGTGTTTGAAGCACCCTAGTAGTGTGTCTCTATGGCAAGATATTAGGGCATTAACTACCCTAATAAAACACTCCTATTGAAAGTGTTTGGAGCACTCTAGTAGTGTCTCTATATGGCATGATAAAAGGGATTTTACAACCCTAATACAACACTTCAATTGAATGTGTTTGGAGCACTCTAGTAGTGTGTCTCTTTGGAAAGATTATAGGACATTTGAAACCCCAATATAACATTCCAATTAAAGGTGTTTGGAGGACTCTTCTAGTGTCTCTAGAAAGAAAGATAATAGGGCATCTACAACCCTAATAAAACACTCCAATTGAAACAGTTTGGAGCACTCTAGTAGTGTCTCTATATGGCATGATAATAGGGCTTTTACAACCCTAATACAACAGTCCAACTGAATGTGTTTGGAGCACTCTAGTAGTGTGTCTTTTTGGAAAGATTATAGAACATTTGATACCCTAATATTACACTCCAATTAAAGGTCTTTGGAGCACTCTTGTAGTGTCTCTAGCAAAAAAGATAATAGGGCATTTACAACTCTAATAAAACACTCCAATTGAAATTGTTTGAAGCACTCTAGTAGTGTCTCTCTATGGCATGGTAATAGGGCATTTACAACCCTAATACAACACTCTAATTGAAGGTGTTTGAAGCACCCTAGTAGTGTCTCTCTATGGCAAGATATTAGGGCATTTACAACCCTAATACAGCACTCCAATTAAAGTTGTTTGGAGCACTCTTGTAGTGTCCCCAGATGGCAAGATAATAGGACATTTACTACCCTAATAAAACACTCCTATTGAAAGTGTTTGGAGCACTCTACTAGTGTCTCTATATGGCATGATAATAGGGATTTTACAACCCTAATACAACACTCCAATTGAATGTGTTTGGAGCATTGTAGTAGTGTCTCTAGAAGGCAAGATAATAGGGCATTTACAACTCTAATAAAACTCCTCAAATGAAGGCGTTTGGAGCACTCTAGTAGTGTCTCTCTATGGCAAGATAACAGGGCATTTATAACCCTAATACAACACTCTAATTGAAGGTGTTTCAAGCACCCTAGTAGTGTCTCTCTATGGCAAGATATTAGGGCATTTACTACCCTAATAAAACACTGCTATTGAAAGTGTTTGGAGCACTCTAGTAGTGTCTCTATATGGCATGATAATAGGGATTTTACAACCCTAATACAGCACTCCAATTGAATGTATTTGGAGCACTCTAGTAGTGTGTCTTTTTGGAAAGATTATAGGACATTTGAAACCCCAATATAACATTCCAATTAAAGGTGTTTGGAGCATTCTTGTAGTGTCTCTATAAGGCAAGATAATAGGGCATTTACAACTCTAATAAAACACTCCAATTAAAGGTGTTTGAAGCACTCTAGTAGTGTCTCTCTATGGCATGATAATAGGGCATTTACAACCCTAATACAACACTCTAATTGAAGGTGTTTGAAGCAGCCTAGTAGTGTCTCTCTATGGCAAGATATTAGGGCATTTACAACCCTAATACAACACTCCAATTAAAGTTGTTTGGAGCACTGTAACTAGTCTTCATATGGCAAGATAGAAGGGCATTTACAACCCTAATACAACACTCTAATTGAAGGTATTTGAAGCACCCTAGTAGTGTCTATGGCAAGATATTAGGACATTTACAACCCTAATACAACACTCCAATTAAAGTTGTTTCCAGCACTGTAACTAGTCTTCATATGGCAAGATAGAAGGGCATTTACAACCCTAATACAACACTCAAATGAAGGCGTTTGGAGCACTTTAGTTGTGTCCCTAAATGGCAAGATAACAGGGCATTTGCACCCTAATAAAACACTCCAATTGAATGTGTTTTGGATCACCTTTATAGTGTCTCTATATGCCAAGATAATATGGTATTTACAACCATAATAAAACACTAGAATTAAAGGTGTATGCAGAACTCTAGTAGTGCCTCCAGATGACAATAAAATAGGGCATTTACAACTGTAATAAAACACTCCAATTGAATGTGTTTGGAGCACTCTAGTAATGTGTCTTTTTGGAAAGATTATAGCACATTTGAAACCCCAATATAACACTCCAATTTAATGTGTTTGGAGCACTCTTGTAGTGTCCCTAGATGGCAAGATAATAGGGCATTTACTACCCTAATAAAACACTCATATTGAAAGTGTTTGGAGCTCTCTAGTAGTGTCTCTATATGGCGTCATAATAGGGCTTTTACAACCCTAATCCAACACTCCAATTGAATGTGTTTGGAGCACACTTGTAGTGTCTCTAGAAAGAAAGATAATAGGGCATTTACAACCCTACTAAAACACTACAATTGAAACTGTTTGGAGCACTCTAGTAGCGTCTCTATATGGCATGATAATAGGGATTTTACAACCCTAATACAACACTCCAATTGAAGGTGTTTGGAGCACACTTGTAGTGTCTCTAGAAAGAAAGATAATAGGGAATTTGCAACCCTAATAAAACACTCCAATTGAAATTGTTTGGAGCACTCTAGTATTGTCTCTATATGGCATTATAATAGTTATTTTACAACCCTAATACAACACTCCAATTGAATTTGTTTGGTGCACTCTTGTAGTGTGTCTTTTTGGAAAGATTATAGGACATTTGAAACCCTAATATTACACTCCAATTAAAGGTGTTTGGAGCACTCTTGTAGTGTCCCTAGATGGCAAGATAATAGGGCATTAACTACCCTAATAAAACACTCCTATTGAAAGTGTTTGGAGCACTCTAGTAGTGTCTCTATATGGCATGATAATAGGGATTTTATAACCCCAATACAACACTCCCATTGAATGTGTTTGGAAAGCAAGATAATAGGGCATTTACAACTCTAATAAAACACCTCAAATGAAGGCGTTTGGAGCACTCTAGTAGTGTCTCTCTATGGCAAGATAACAGGGCATTTACAACCCTAATACAACACTCTAATTCAACGTGTTTGAAGCACCCTAGTAGTGTGTCTCTATGGCAAGATATTAGGGCATTAACTACCCTAATAAAACACTCCTATTGAAAGTGTTTGGAGCACTCTAGTAGTGTCTCTATATGGCATGATAAAAGGGATTTTACAACCCTAATACAACACTTCAATTGAATGTGTTTGGAGCACTCTAGTAGTGTGTCTCTTTGGAAAGATTATAGGACATTTGAAACCCCAATATAACATTCCAATTAAAGGTGTTTGGAGGACTCTTCTAGTGTCTCTAGAAAGAAAGATAATAGGGCATCTACAACCCTAATAAAACACTCCAATTGAAACAGTTTGGAGCACTCTAGTAGTGTCTCTATATGGCATGATAATAGGGCTTTTACAACCCTAATACAACACTCCAACTGAATGTGTTTGGAGCACTCTAGTAGTGTGTCTTTTTGGAAAGATTATAGAACATTTGATACCCTAATATTACACTCCAATTAAAGGTCTTTGGAGCACTCTTGTAGTGTCTCTAGCAAAAAAGATAATAGGGCATTTACAACTCTAATAAAACACTCCAATTGAAATTGTTTGAAGCACTCTAGTAGTGTCTCTCTATGGCATGGTAATAGGGCATTTACAACCCTAATACAACACTCTAATTGAAGGTGTTTGAAGCACCCTAGTAGTGTCTCTCTATGGCAAGATATTAGGGCATTTACAACCCTAATACAGCACTCCAATTAAAGTTGTTTGGAGCACTCTTGTAGTGTCCCCAGATGGCAAGATAATAGGACATTTACTACCCTAATAAAACACTCCTATTGAAAGTGTTTGGAGCACTCTACTAGTGTCTCTATATGGCATGATAATAGGGATTTTACAACCCTAATACAACACTCCAATTGAATGTGTTTGGAGCATTGTAGTAGTGTCTCTAGAAGGCAAGATAATAGGGCATTTACAACTCTAATAAAACTCCTCAAATGAAGGCGTTTGGAGCACTCTAGTAGTGTCTCTCTATGGCAAGATAACAGGGCATTTATAACCCTAATACAACACTCTAATTGAAGGTGTTTCAAGCACCCTAGTAGTGTCTCTCTATGGCAAGATATTAGGGCATTTACTACCCTAATAAAACACTGCTATTGAAAGTGTTTGGAGCACTCTAGTAGTGTCTCTATATGGCATGATAATAGGGATTTTACAACCCTAATACAGCACTCCAATTGAATGTATTTGGAGCACTCTAGTAGTGTGTCTTTTTGGAAAGATTATAGGACATTTGAAACCCCAATATAACATTCCAATTAAAGGTGTTTGGAGCATTCTTGTAGTGTCTCTATAAGGCAAGATAATAGGGCATTTACAACTCTAATAAAACACTCCAATTAAAGGTGTTTGAAGCACTCTAGTAGTGTCTCTCTATGGCATGATAATAGGGCATTTACAACCCTAATACAACACTCTAATTGAAGGTGTTTGAAGCAGCCTAGTAGTGTCTCTCTATGGCAAGATATTAGGGCATTTACAACCCTAATACAACACTCCAATTAAAGTTGTTTGGAGCACTGTAACTAGTCTTCATATGGCAAGATAGAAGGGCATTTACAACCCTAATACAACACTCTAATTGAAGGTATTTGAAGCACCCTAGTAGTGTCTATGGCAAGATATTAGGACATTTACAACCCTAATACAACACTCCAATTAAAGTTGTTTCCAGCACTGTAACTAGTCTTCATATGGCAAGATAGAAGGGCATTTACAACCCTAATACAACACTCAAATGAAGGCGTTTGGAGCACTTTAGTTGTGTCCCTAAATGGCAAGATAACAGGGCATTTGCACCCTAATAAAACACTCCAATTGAATGTGTTTTGGATCACCTTTATAGTGTCTCTATATGCCAAGATAATATGGTATTTACAACCATAATAAAACACTAGAATTAAAGGTGTATGCAGAACTCTAGTAGTGCCTCCAGATGACAATAAAATAGGGCATTTACAACTGTAATAAAACACTCCAATTGAATGTGTTTGGAGCACTCTAGTAATGTGTCTTTTTGGAAAGATTATAGCACATTTGAAACCCCAATATAACACTCCAATTTAATGTGTTTGGAGCACTCTTGTAGTGTCCCTAGATGGCAAGATAATAGGGCATTTACTACCCTAATAAAACACTCATATTGAAAGTGTTTGGAGCTCTCTAGTAGTGTCTCTATATGGCGTGATAATAGGGCTTTTACAACCCTAATCCAACACTCCAATTGAATGTGTTTGGAGCACACTTGTAGTGTCTCTAGAAAGAAAGATAATAGGGCATTTACAACCCTACTAAAACACTACAATTGAAACTGTTTGGAGCACTCTAGTAGCGTCTCTATATGGCATGATAATAGGGATTTTACAACCCTAATACAACACTCCAATTGAAGGTGTTTGGAGCACACTTGTAGTGTCTCTAGAAAGAAAGATAATAGGGAATTTGCAACCCTAATAAAACACTCCAATTGAAATTGTTTGGAGCACTCTAGTATTGTCTCTATATGGCATTATAATAGTTATTTTACAACCCTAATACAACACTCCAATTGAATTTGTTTGGTGCACTCTTGTAGTGTGTCTTTTTGGAAAGATTATAGGACATTTGAAACCCTAATATTACACTCCAATTAAAGGTGTTTGGAGCACTCTTGTAGTGTCTCTAGAAAGAAAGATAATAGGGCATTTACAACCCTAATAAATGACTCCAATTGAAGGTGTTATGCAGCACCCTCATAGTGTCTCAATATGGCTAGATAATAAGGCATTTACAATACTAATACAACGCCCAAATTGAAGGTGTAAGGAGCACTCTAGTAATATCTTCTATATTGCAAGATAATAGGTCATTTACAACCCTAATAAAACACTCCAATTGATGGTGTTTGGAGAACTCTAGTAGTGTCTCTATATGGCAAGATACAAGGGCATTTACAACCCTAATACAACACTCAAATGAAGGTGTTTGGTGAACTCTAGTTGTGTACCTAAATGGCATGATAACAGGGCATTTGCAACCCTATTAAAACACTCCAATTGAAGGTGTTTTGGGGCACTCTCATAGTGTCTCTATATGCCAAGACAATATGTCATTTACAACCACAATAAAACACTCGAATTGAAAGTGTATGTGGCACTCTAGTAGTGCCTCCAGATGACAAGTAATAGGGCATTTACTACTCTAATAAAACACTCTAATTGAATGTGTTTGGACCACTCTTGTAGTGTCTCTAGAAGGCAAGATAATAGGGCATTTACAGCCCTAATAAAACACTCCAATTGAAGGCGTTTGGAGCACTCTAGTAATGTTTCTATATGGCATGATAATTGGGCATTTACAACCCTAATAAAACGCTCCAATTGAAGGTGTTTGAAGGACTCTTTTATTGTCTCTATACGGCAAGATTACAGGGCATTTAAAACCCTAATAAAACACTCCAATTGAAGGTGTTTTGGAGCACCCTCATAGTGTCTCTATATGGCAAGATAATAAGGCATTTACATCCCTAATACAACACTTGAATTGAAGGTGTATGGAGCACTCTAGTCACATCTTCAGATTGCAAGAAAATAGGGTATTTACAACCCTAATAAAACACCCCAATTGATGGTGTTGGGAGCACTCTAGTAGTGTCTCTATATGGCACGATAATAGGGCATTTACAATCCTAATACAACACTCCAATTGAAGGTGTTTGCAGTACTCTCGTAGTGTCTCTATATGGCAAGATAATCGGGCATTTACAACCATAATAAAACACTCGCATTGAAGGTGTATGGAGCACACTAGTAGTGCTTTCAGATGGGAACAAAATAGGGTATTTACAACTCTAATAAAACACTCCCAATGAATGTGTTTGGAGCACTCCAGTAATGTGACTTTTTGGAAAGATAATAGGACATTTGAAACCCTAATATAACACTCCAATTAAAGGTGTTTGGTGCACTCTTGTAGTGTCTCTAGAAGGCAAGATAATAGAGTATTTACAGCCCTAATAAAACACTCCAATTGAAGGTGTTTTGGAGCACCCTCATCGTGTATGGAGCACTCTAGTCGTATCTTCAGATTGCAAGATAATAGGGTATTTACAACCCTAATAAAACACCCCAATTCATGGTGTTGGGAACACACTAGTAGTGTCTCTATACGGTATCATAATAGGGCATTGACAACCATAATAAAACACTCGAATTGAAGGTGTATGGAGCACAGTAGTAGTGCCTCCAGGTGGCAAGAAAATAGGGCATTTACAACTCTAATAAAAACTCCAATTGAATGTGTTTGGAGCACTCTAGTAGTGTGTCTTTTTAGAAAGATAATAGGACATTTGAAACCCTAATATAACACTCCAATTAAAGGTGTTTGGAGCACTCTTGTAGTGTCTCTATAAGGCAAGATAATAGGGCATTTACAACCCTAATAAAACACTCCAATTAATGGTGTTTGGAGCACTGTAGTAGTGTCTCTATATGGCAAGATAATAGGGCTTTTACAACCCTAACACAACACTCCAATTGAAGGTGTTTGGAGCACTCTTGTAGTGTCTCCAGGAGGCAAGATAATAGGGAATTTCCAACCATAATAAAACACTCCAATTGAAAGTGTTTGAATCACTCTAGTAGTGTCTCTATATGGCATGATAATAGGGCATTCAGAACCCTAATACAACACTCTAATTGAAGGTGTTTTGAAGCACTCTAGTAGTGTCTCTCTATGGCAAGATTATAGGACATTTAAAACCCAAATCAAAACACTCCAATTGAATTTGTTTGGAGCACTCTAGTAGTGTCTCCTGAAGCCAAGATATTAGGGCATTTACAATCCTAATAAAACACTCCAATTTAAGGTGTTTTGGAGCACCCTCATAGTGGATCTATATCCCAAGATAATATGGCATTTACAACAATAATAAAACACTCGAATTGAAGGTGTATGTGGCACTCTAGTAATGCCTCAAGATGGCAAGAAAATAGGGCATTTACAACTCCAATAAAACACTCCAATTGAATGTGTTTGGAGCACTTTAGTAGTGTGTCTTTTTGTAAAGACAAGAGGACATTTGAAACCCTAATATAACACTCCAATTTATGGTGTTTGGAGCACTCTTGTAGTGTCTCCAGAAGGCAAGATAACAGGTCATTTGCAACCTTAATAAAACACTCCAATTGAAGGTGTTTTGGAGCACCCTCATAATGTCTCTATATGCCAAGATAATAGGGCATTTACAACCCTACTAAAACACTACAATTAAAACTGTTTGGAGCACTCTAGTAGCGTCTCTATATGGCATGATAATAGGGATTTTACAACCCTAATACAACACTCCAATTGAATTTGTTTGGAGCACTCTAGTAGTGTGTCTTTTTGGAAAGATTATAGGACATTTGAAACCCCAATATAACACTCCAATTAAAGGTGTTTGGAGGACTCTTGTAGTGTCTCTAGAAGGCAAGATAATAGGGCATTTACAACCCTAATAACACTCCAATTGAAAGTGTTTGGAGCACTCTAGTAGTGTCTCTATATGGCATGATAATAGGGCATTTACAACCCTAATACAACACTCTAATTAAAGGTGTTTGAAGCACTCTAGTAGTCTCTCTATGGCAAGATATTAAGGCATTTACAACTCTAATACAACACTCCAATTGAAGGTGTTTGGAGCACTCTAGTAGTGTCTCGATATGGGAAGATAGAAGGGCATTTACAACCCTAATACAACACTCAAATGAAGGTGTTTGGTGCGCTCTAGTTGTGTCCCTAAATGGCAAGATTACAGGGCATTTGCAACCCTAATAAAATACTCCAATTGATGGTGTTTTGGAGCACCCTCATAGTGTCTCTATATGCCAAGATAATAGGGCATTTACAACTGTAATAAAACACTCGAATTGAAGGTGTATGAAGTACTCTAGTAGTGCCTCTAGATGGCAAGAAAATGGAGCATTTACAACTCTAATAAAACACTCCAATTGAATGTGTTTGGAGCACTCTAGTAGGGTGTCTTTGGTAAAGATAATAGGACATTTGAAACCCTAATATAACACTCCAATTTAAGGTGTTTGGAGCAGTCTAGTAGTGTGTTTATATGCAGGATAATAGGGCATTTATAACCCTAATACTACATTCCAATTGAAGGAGTTTACTCTAGTAGTATCCTTATATGGCAAGATAATAGGGCATTTACAACCCTAATAAAACACTCCGATTGAATGTGTTTGGAACAATCTTGCAGTGTCTCCAGAAGGCAAGATAATAGGGCGTTTACAACCCTAATAAAACACTACTAAATCTAATTTAAGGTGTTTGTTGCACTCTAGTAGTGTGTTTGTATGGCAAGATAATAGGGCATTTACAACCCTAATACTAAATCTAATTGAAGGTGTTCGAAGCACTCTAGTAATGTCTCCATATGGCAAGATAGAAGGGCATTTACAACCCTAATACAACACTCAAATGAAGGTGTTTGGAGCACTCTACTTGTGTCCCTAAATGGAAAGATAACAGGGCATTTGCAACCCTAATAAAACACTCCAATTGAAGCATACAACATGCATCCTTTCTAAGAATAAAGCTCTAAGAATACAAAGTACACGACAACATTCTTCATTGTTCCGACATTTTAATTCATCTTGCCAATGTGCTCATGAAAGACATGCTGCTGGAGGTGGAGATCACTCTTGAAGTAAATGGCATGCATGGCTCAGCTCACCTGTCTCCTCTTTCTCCTTGTGATTATCTATCAAAACTATAGTACATTTCATAATAGCTTGTTGATGAAACTTTTGTTAACAAAAACTTTTATGCTCCGAAAACGCTATAGCGGCGCTATTTAGCACCTTGGTTACAAGCATATTATAACTATCTTTTGGGTCCATAAAACTATTCAATTATAAACTAACATATCCCCTCAAAAAATATAAATGAAATATGTTAACCTACATTTTCACCAAAAAAGAAAAAAGAGATGAGAGAGATTACTGGCAATTTAATGAAACTAAGATCCTAGTACCTGCTATGAATCATAATTGAATGATATATGCAACCTAATATTCCATGCTCCCTCGTCTCTAAATGCAGAACCCAGAGGGTCCAAATCTTCGTTTAATTATTATGTACTGAAATTAAAGTTGGCTCGTTTTCACTAATTATTATGTACTTACAATCTAGTCCTATTTTCAAATAATAAAGCGTACCAGAAAGCTTGACTTCTGCTACCTACACAATATGTAATAAGAGATCAAATTAGTGTTGCTAAAGTTAAAAAGAAATCAAAAATATTTTTATTAAACATTCAAAAATCATAAGAAAAAAAAAACCAGCGAAAACCTCAAATGATTCTAGAAAAGACTATTAAAAGTTATTTCTTCTAGAAAATCACGCTTAAAATAACTACAAAAATGAAACCAATTTTCATCAAAAATTCAAAATCAGAATAAACCAATGCTAAGGCGACAGGCGTTGGGATGGGCCAAACCGGAGTTAAGAGAAGTGGTGCGACGTGCGACAGGGGCGAAATGTAGAGGATCCGATAAACCTAGATTTGAAGAGGGGGTAAGGTGCAACGCCCCTAGTTCTCAATTGCAATCACAAATCGAAACAAATCAAATAGAACAACTAATTTTAGATAATTTGGATAAAAGAGAGAAATCTGACAGAATAACCAAAATCGAATGCTCAAAGCAATTCCCCAATTTTACTAAGAAATTTCCCGATACAACTCCACAGGAGCTTAAGCCTTATATAGGCGATGCTAAACATAAAAGAAAGTAAAGAAATTGGTAAATGAAATACTCAATTTATTCCCGGAGTGCCATGTCAGCGTGAAGCACTGACGAGGCCTAACAAACTCCTTAACGAACCCTACTACTGTCAACGAACAATTCGTCTATTTCTCCTCTCCAGTTACAGCATCTTTGCATCTCTTTTTCTGTTTGTTTGGTGCTCACTTCTCCTTTTAACTTATGGGCCCCTTTGTCAGCGACAATCCTTTTAATGAAGTTCTGATCGTTCTTCTTGCCTATTCTGCCCTTGCTCTCTTCTTCTTCATTTAAATTGCGAACTTCAATGGTAACTCCCAAATTACCAATTTCCCGTCGCAATTCTCCCTCCTTCAAAAAATTCGTGTCCTTACGAATGAAATCTGGAAATTTTTGTGCAATCTCTTCATAATCCTCCCAAGTGGCATCTTCCTGCGATTGGTTTCTCCACTGAATGAGCAATTGAGTTTGAGCAGCATTCCTCTGTTTTACCATTCTCCTGCCTAATACCAATTGAGGTATTTGCTCTGAATTGAGTACAAGTCCGCCTATTGGTAAAGTCGGAGAAGGAATCTGAGCGTCTCCCAACTTACCTTTCAACTAAGAGACATGGAAAACTGGATGAATAAGAGATCCAGTCGGCAAATTCAACTGGTATGCTACAGGGCCCACACATTTCAGCACTTCAAATGGTCCATAATACTTTGAACTCAACTTTTGGTTTCTCCCTTCTCCTACTATAATCTGTCAATATGGTTGTAATTTGAGGTATACCCAATCACCTTGACTGAATTTCCTCTCAATCCGCTTCTTATCATCGTTATTCTTCATGCGATTATGAGCCTTCTTCAAATTGGCTTTCAATTGTGTTAGTGCTGCCTGCCTATCCCTCAAGAATTCATTAAAGGGATGAGAAAGACCAATGAAATGTGCATATTTGGTCAAACGATCCACTACTACCAGTACTACCTCGTACCCTTTTGACTTGGAGAATCCTGTAATAAAATCAATACCGACACTGGTCAATGCTTCTTCTGGTAAGGGTAGGGGTTGTAGTAAACCTGGGGAAGCTGTATATCCATCTTTGTTGAGTTGACAATTATTACACTGTTGTACAAATGAATGCACACTCTCTTTCATACCAGGCCAATAAAAATTTCTCTTTGCCCTTTAGTAGGTGGCAGTAATACCTGAGTGTCCTCCTAATGCTGAGTCATGTAGCTCCTTTAAAACTTGATGCCTCCAGTCCCCTTTAGTGCCTACACATACCCTTCTCTTATACCTCAATACTCCAAAATGTTCAGACAAGTGATGAGAGTTGTCTCTTCAACTTTTCCTTCAACCCTTCAATCCATTTATCTCCTTCATAACTGTTTTTGATATCTTCTATCCACTGTGAAACCAACTCACTAACCATGTTTACTTCAGCCCCTCCTAATTCTGCATTCTTCCCATCATGCTCCTCCTTTCTTGACAATGCATCTGCCACCTTGTTCTCTACACCCTTTTTGTACTCAATTTTATAATTTAACCCTAACAACTTGCTTAGACCTCTATGTTGTATGGGTGTATTAACTTTCTGCTCTAGCAAATACTTCAAGCTTACTTGATCAGTTTTAATAGTGAATTCATTACTAAGCAGATAATGCCTCCACTTTGTCACTGCAGTGTACAATGCCAACAATTCCCTTCTCATAGGTTGAGAGAGCTTGATTCTTCACCCCCAACTTCTTGCTCAGGTAGGCTATAGGTCTCTTGTTTTGCATCAACACAACACCTATTCCTTCTTGGCTTGCATCTATCTCTACCACAAATCACTACTACAAAAATGGTCATTGTACACTGCACATTGTACACGAATTTGGCAATTTTATATAAAAATCGTGTAGAAATTGTAATTATTTGAAAGCCCGAAATATCTATTGGATCTCTACACGGATATTTATTAAAGAATCAGTGTAGAAAGCCTTGAGAGAGCTATATGGATATTTATTAAAGAACCGTGTAGAAAGGTAGGAATTGTACACGGATGTTTTTTTAAATAACAGTGTAGAAAGCCTTGAGAGAGCTACATAGACGTTTAATAAAGAGCCGTGTAGAAATGTTATTTTAGGGTTTTGGTTATATAAAAGACCTTCTCCTTCCAGCGCCGTTTTGATCAATTAATACTCTCTCTCTCTGTATTGAATGTTGGTCTGATTTCTGCGCATAAGGAGGCCGGATTTGAGATCTTTGAAAGTGAGAAGTAAAGAAAACGTCTAAGGTCTCCATCATCAGATCTGAGAAAAACCATTGAAGATCAGTACTAACGCTTCCGCCTAAAGATGTTTCCACTTTAGAACTGTAAGATTTAAATTACTGTGCTATTTTATTTTGGATTTACGGATTCTGGATTGCTTGTATTTTTTAATTACAAAACACGTCATGAATTATTAAGACTATCATTTGATATCAGAGCAATCATTAATTCATATAATATGAAATAATTTTTTTTTACGATATTGATTTTCAGTGGTTCGTATAAAAGCTATACAGATTCAATTAATTTTATGTATAAATATTTTCTTATAATTTTGAACGAAAATTTTAACTGAGAATTTTTATTCTCTATTATGTATGCACATATATGTTGATGAATGTCATTTGGAGATGCAATATATTGGAGATCTTTAACCAAGAGACATCATGTCATGGATCACATGCATACTATTTTTTGATATGTTGGATTGGATCTAATACGCCTTAGTTTGTATGAAATTTCGGGCCAAACTAGATCATAACCAAGCGTTTTGACAATTTGAGCCCAACTTATCGAATTTTGGGCCAAAGCTTGATCATGTGGTTGCTAAGTGGTAAGGATATAACTTTTATACAAACATTGTATTGGATCCTGAGGAGTATATGTTATGTTTTATCACATGAGATTGCATGTACAAAAGGCTTTGTATATATATATATGTTGCATGAATTGTAATCTTCTACCTTTTATTGTTACTAACTAATACCAAATTATAATTGTAGCATGGACCAAATCAAAAGTGTTACACCAAGGAGCAGATCGACGATGTCAGATGTATGTCGGCAAGGTGGTTTCAATTTAAATTTTGTAATGCTCAATATGGATTTGTATAATTTTGTATAATTTAGTGTACATAAATTATTTATACTGTTGTATAGTTTTAGAATTCTGAGTTTAAAAGGCCTCTGTTTAATGTTTCTCTGTTTTGGAATTCTAATTTTAAATGGCTAGCAAAATTGGAGGCTAGCAAAAATGGAAAAAAAATGACAATTCTATACTGACATTTAACTAAAGTCCGTATAGAAAGGTATTTAAACATTAAAAAAATTGAAAAAAAAAACAATTCTACACGGACATTTAACTAAAGTCCGTGTAGAAAGGTATTTAAACATAAAAAAAATAAGAGAGCAACATGGACATTTAGCTAAATATCCATGTAGAAAGAGTAATTGTACACAAATATTTAGCTAAGTGTTCGTGTAGAAAGAGTAATTGTACACGGCTGTTTATGTAATAATTCGTGTAGCTCGGTTATTTTGAGAGCGACGTTGGCAAGCGTTTGTACACTGTTGTTTATGTAATAATCCATGTAGCTCTCGATAATCGCACACGGATAAATATCTGTGTATAAATATTCAGAGATTTCTACACCCTCGCATTCCACACGGTAGGAAATTCGTGTAGCTCTCCTGTTTATGTCCGTGTACAATCACTTATTCTGTAGTAGTGAATGGTTGCTGAAAATCTGGTAATTTAAGGACTGGTGCTGTCACCATGGCTTGTTTCAGCTGTTCAAATGCTAGTTGTGCCTCTTCACTCCACCTAAAAGCATTTTTCTTCAACAAATTTGTTAGTGGTTTAGAGATTATGCCATACCCTCTTACAAATTTTCTATAATATCCAGTCAAACCCAAAAAGCCTCTTAACTCCACATTTTTTGGACTTTTCCAATTGGTCATTGCTTCAACCTTCTTGGGATCTGTGGCTACCCCATCCCTAGAAATTATATGTCCCAAATATTCTACTCTATGTACACCAAAATCACATTTGGACTTTTTGACAAACAATTGGTTCTGTAATAAAATTTAGAGCACTAGTTCAAGATGCTTTGTATGAGATTCCAAATCTTTACTGTAGACCAATATGTCATCAAAGAAAACCAACACAAATTTTCTCAAAAAAGGTTTAAAAATGGTGTTCATCAGTGCTTGGAATGTGGCTGGGGCATTAGTCAACCCAAAAGGCATGACTTGGAATTCAAACAAGCCCTCATGAGTCTGAAATGAAGTTTTGTATACATCATCTTCATGCATCCTGATTTGGTGATAACCTGATCTCAAGTCAAGTTTAGAAAAATAATGTGCTCCATCAAACTCATCCAATAAATCATAAATTAAAGGTATTGGGTATTTGTTCTCGAGGGTTTCATCATTCAATCTCCGATAATCAATGCACATTCGCCAAGTTTCATCCTTCTTCTTTACCAACAAAACTGGTGAGGAGTAGCAGCTGGTATTAGGCTGGATTAGTGTTTTCTCAAGGAGTTCTTGTGTAATTTTTTCAATTTCTAGCTTCTGAAAATGGGAAACCCTGTAGGGCCTAAGATTGATAGGTTTTGAATATGGTTTAAGGGTAATTTTATGGTCCATGGCCCTTTCAGGAGGTAAGTTGAGAGGCTCTTCAAACACATCAGCATACTGGTTAAGAACTGCTTGAATGGTAGGATTGACTTCCACCTTCTTTTCTTTTGTCTCCTCTTCTAATTTGAATAAATGGGCTACAAAAATCTGACTTTCGTTCTTCTTTTTTGTTGCTACATCAACTATATCTTCATGCACTTTGATTGTAGCTTTCACCTTTTCTACAAAAAATGGTACTGGTTTACCCTCCAACTCCACTGTCATGCATCCCTTCTTCAAATTGATGATTACATCATCCATCTCAGCCACCCAATCACAACCCAAAACAATGACATATCCTGGTACACTCAAAACTCTAAGGTTTGCCTCCAATTGGTAGCCTTGCAAGCTGAAATTCAGTTTTAGACAAATTTTATCTATCACCCATCTTTTACCTCCAGCACTTCGAAAGGTTTTGGATGGAATAGAAAGAGTAGGCAGCTGCAATTTCTTGAACCAAATATGGATTTATGGAGTGAGTAGCTCCAGTATCTACCGGCACACACACTGGAATATTACAAATTTTGCCCTTGTACCTCAATGCCTTAGTGTAACCAGTATTACCAATGCAACTCAGTGTGACCAAATGCTCATCTGTTATCTCTCCTTCATCCATCTCTTCTGCAATTTCTAGTTCATCTTGGCTGATTTCATACTCTTACTCTTCCTCTCCTTCTATAGTATGTAACCCCTTGACACACCTATGGCCTTGACTCCACTTCTCACTACACTTGTAGCATAACCCTAATACCCTTTTTTGTTCAATGGATAGGTTGTTGGAAGGTTTAGAGTGTTGATTGTTGGAGGGTTTGGGATTTAGGTTCACTTTATAAGTAGGTACAAGCTCACATGGAATCTTCTGACTCCTGTTTCAAGGTATTTGGAAGGTCTGACATTGGTGGTGGTAAAGGGTTTCAAATTAGACTGATATGGAGGTTGTGGTTTTAAATGACCTACTCTCTTCTCAACTGGACTCACTGCTACCTCAATCTCCAAGGCTAGATTAAAAGCTTCATCCAAATTTTGAGGCTTAGAGAGGTTAATGGAATTCTGGATCTCATCCTTCAATCCACATATGAAACTCCATACAAAAAAGTAATCATTTTTTATACCAGTCTGTATCATTAGCCTAGCCTTTGCCCTTTGATACTCCCTCACATATTCCTTAACAGTGTCTGTTTATTGCACTCTTTTGAACTGGACTACTGGGTTTAAGTGAGTTCTCAACTTAAAACGCTCAAATATTGCATCAACCACAACTGGCCATGGTGGATCTGGATGTTCTACCCGATAACAACTAAACCATTCGGCCATAAACATCCACCTTACTACCATAAAAAATCGGTAAATCCACTTTGGCCATAAACATCCTTTGATTGGTATGTTGATCATTGTACCACTCCTGCCTGATAGTACCATTCAGCTCATCACGGTCGTTCTCGAATAGAGGTTCCCGCTTGTCATACCCACGATCAATCGTGGTAGACATGTGACCACTGTTACTGGTCTCAGTTCCCTTGCCTTTAATCAGCTTGTTCATCTTTTCCATCATGGTCATCATTTGCTGAAATTGCTCTTCTTGAACTCGATTAGAGATATGAAAATGCTCGTCACGCGCTTGGAAGCCATCGTGCACCTCCTTTGCCAATTGATTGAGCTTGTCATTAATAGTTGCCAGATCAAACTGCACCACCACCTCCTCAATCGGGTGTAGTACCCATTTCGGTGGCATCGCGCAACGAATACTCCCAGCTGCAATCGAAGGGCTCTGATACCAACTGCAATGCCCCTAGTTCTCAATTACAATCACAAATCGAAACAAATCAAATAGAACAACCAATTTCAGATAATTTGGATAAAAGAGAGAAATCTGACAGAATAACCAAAATCAAATGCTCAAAGCAATTCGCCAATTTTACTAAGAAATTTCCCGATACAACTCCACAGGAGCTTAACCCTTATATAGGTGATGCTAAACGTAAAAGAAAGTAAAGAAATTGATAACTGAATACTCAATTTATTCCCGGAGCGCCATGTCAGCGTGAAGCACTGACGAGGCCTAACAAACTCCTTAACGAACCCTGCTACTGTCAGCGAACTGTTCGTCTATTTTTCCTCTCCAGTTACAGCATTTTTGCGTCTCTTTTTCTGTTTGTTTGGTCCCTCCTTGTCATGAGACACAATCCTCTTTGGTGCTCACTTCTCCTTTTAACTTCTACGCCCCTTTGTCAGCGACAATCCTTTTAATCAAGTTATGACTGTTCTTCTTCCCCATTTTTCCCTTGCTCTCTTCTTCTTCATTTAAACTGCGAACTTCAACGGCAACTCCCAAATTACCGATTTCTCATCGCATAAGGTGATCAGATTCCGAACCTGGAGCGCACAGGGGTGAAACGCGGGGAGGCGAGGAGCGAAAAACCCTATTGGGGGAGGGGGAAAGTCGGGAGCCTAATAGAGGGGGATGAAATTTTTTTTTCCCAATCGCTCAGCACCCGACGAAGAAATTATTCCAATTTTCGTCCATGCTCAACGCACTTAATCAACTTACAGTAGCACGAATCTTATATTGATCGGACGGTTGAAGAAACCTGTTCACCAAAAAGCCACGGTGAGCACATCACACCTTAGCCTTACTCTATATTAATATCTTTATAGTATTCTAAATGTGATGAAATTTCACAGAGTCTTTTTTCTTTTTCTTTTTTGACAAAAGTGAGGCTTTTTACAATGATACAAAAATAATTAATATATATAAAAGTTTTGTAGAAAATGATACAAAAATCTGAATTAGAAAGTGGGCTTTTTACAAACACCAAAACAATTCAAAAATTGTAAAATTCAAAAGATTGTTTTTATTAAATCAAGGTTATAAATAATGATTATTGTATCATAATGCTATTGTGTCACTATAGCTTTTTCGGACCGAAATAATTAATGCTGCTATAATTGTAATTGATTATTTATTTTCACTCAATAAATCTACATATTAAATAATTGTAGAATACAAAAAATACTTTCCTTTTTTTGTAAAAATAATCATGTTTGATATGTAATTAATATTGAGATTTATTATTATTTTATTAGATTCAACTATGAAAAAAATCACAAATAATAATGATATTAAGTGAAATGTTTAACATATTTTTCTGGCTATGTAAGAACAGTTTTATTTTACTACAGCTGTTGTATTTCAAATACAAACAAATGGAATCGTTCAACTTCAAATAAAGTAAAAGAAAATCATTTGAATTAAACATTTTTAAAGTGAAATTTCTGACATAATTCTAAATGTTGCCCCGGAAACTTCCTAGAAACTTCTTCGTGAGTTACCAAGAATGAAATATCTCAGACCTACCCCGACCACCAATTAATGTCAAAAATAATAATAGATTCCCAACTCCATATGCACCAACAAGTGGCAAGCATGAATATTGTATATTAAACATAACAGAAGATAATTTAATAGACACAAGTTAATTTAATATTGTACATTAAACATAACGCAATATTACTCATCCAAAGTTAATTATAGTGAGATGGTGAATAATTAACTTAACTGATCATTTCAAACCAGCGTGATTATGATTACTTTGTTTTACAAAAATCAAGAGAGCAGAAGAAAATTGCAATATCCTCATAATTACTGGTACATAATAAGTTTGTTCTTATTTTATTTTTTAAGAATTATTGCTCCAAGAATTGCTCCAGTATTGTTTTTAGTGGACAACAAATTAGAAACAATTTAATTGAACCATCCGATGAAATATTTTCTAATTATTTATTTCTAATTACATGTGACAAAAATATCTTCTAATTATTTATTTCTCCAAAATTTTTTTTTCAATATGTAGATCATTCCACTTTTTGGAAACCACCACATTATTTTCTAATTATTTAGTTCTAAAATTTAGAATTGTTGCATAAAAATTCGAAAATACAGACCTAATATAAATAAGAGATGTAAGAGATTAACTTTTTTTTTCCAATAATTATAAAAGGGAAAAATTGCAGCTTCAAATTAAGAAAAAAGAAATAATATAAGATAAAGAGATGGGTAAAAGAGGACCCACAAATTTTGTTGAAAAATTTAACTAGTGGAGAGATAATATTAAATTTGATCTTCATCTAGTATGTATTCAGTACTTTGAATTAACTGTTTGAATTTTAAAAATAAAAATATGAGTGCAAAGTAAAAATAATCCTTACTACATATATAGTATATTATTCCATTTTATTTTATTTTATTATATCTATCAAATAATATAATTTTGGTGATGCTAAACTCTAAAATTTATTGGATTCGTTTTAAATGACAAATTCAAACCCTTAAAATTGATCTACTTGGTCTAGTGGAAACACTAGTACAAAAAACCCCTTCACCGACCCTTAATCACCGACTATTTTAAGCAAAGCATCAGTGTTGCTCACACTACACTGACTCTTTTATTAAATAACAGTCAGCGTTGTTGTTCAACACTGACGCTTTATAAACAGTCAGTGTTGGTTATTAACACTGACTGTTTTAAAAAAAAGAGTCAGTGTTGAACACCAACACTGACTGTTTTTCAAGCGTCAGTGTTGATTACCAACTCTGACGCTTTAAAAACAGTCAGTGTTGGTACTCAACACTGACTCTTTTGGAAAACAGTCAGTGTTGAGTACCAACACTGACTCTTTTTCAAAAGAGTCAGTGTTGGTACTCAACACTGACTCTTTGTAAAGCGTCAGTGTTGAGTAGCAATACTGACTCTTTAAAAACAGTCAGTGTTGGTACTCAACACTGACTGTTTATCAAGACAGTCAGTGTTGAGTACCAACACTGACTGTTTCTAAAGCGTCAGTGTTGGGTAGCAATATCAGCAGATGATGAAATTTATGATTTTTGTACAGCAAATAATATGAATAAATTCCAAAAAAAATATTTCCTACTTTTATACATAACTTGTGACCAAATAATGTTTGTAATTATCAATTTCATATAATTTCATCAATATTTGTTCAAACAAATTGAGCTAATAACTGTGGACCGTTCATTTTCTTATGAATAATCAACGGGTGATCTGCAATCAAATAATTCCTAATTTATTTTAAAATGATCATGTTAGTACCAGGAACCATAAAAACAAAAAATAATTGGAGTTCCAACAATTGTAAGCTTCGATCCAATGTGTAATGTTTATAGCCTTACGATCTCGTTATATTCCGTCGCTTGGATGGATGTGTAAATGAACATCAAATTAGATAGCATTACATGCATGTTGCATATATGAATTTCGCATAAATTAAGGTGGGTTGTTCTAAATTCAATTTAATTCTAACTTCAAATTTTGCATAAAATTCACTAGTACAAAAAACCCCTTCACCGACCCTTAATCACCGACTATTTTAAGCAAAGCATCAGTGTTGCTCACACTACACTGACCCTTTTATTAAATAACAGTCAGCGTTGTTGTTCAACACTGACGCTTTATAAACAGTCAGTGTTGGTTATCAACACTGACTGTTTGTCAAAAAAGAGTCAGTGTTGATAACCAACACTGACTGTTTTTCAAGCGTCAGTGTTGAACAACAACGCTGACGCTTTAAAAACAGTCAGTGTTGGTACTCAACACTGACTCCTTTGAAAAACAGTCAGTGTTGGTGCTCAACACTGACTCTTTGTAAAGCGTCAGTGTTGAGTAGCAATACTGACTCTTTAAAAACAGTCAGTGTTGGTACTCAACACTGACTGTTTATCAAGACAGTCAGTGTTGAGTACCAACACTGACTGTTTCTAAAGCGTCAGTGTTGGGTAGCAATATCAGTAGATGATGAAATTTATGATTTTTGTACAGCAAATAATATGAATAAATTCCAAAAAAAATATTTCCTACTTTTATACATAACTTGTGACCAAATAATGTTTGTAATTATCAATTTCATATAATTTCATCAATATTTGAACAAACAAATTGAGCTAATAACTGTGGACCGTTCATTTTCTTATGAATAATCAACGGGTGATCTGCAATAAAATAATTCCTAATTTATTTTAAAATGACCATGTTAGTACCAAGAACCTTAAAAGCAAAAAATAATTGGACTTCCAACAATTGTAAGCTTCGATCCAATGTGTAATGTTTATAGCCTTACGATCTCGTTAATTCCGTCGCTTGGATGGATGTGTAAATGAACATCAAATTAGATAGCATTACATGCATGTTGCATATATGAATTTCGCATAAATTAAGGTGGGTTGTTCTAAATTCAATTTAATTCTAACTTCAAATTTTGCATAAAATTATTCTAATGTTGTGTATATATTTATTGCAGAAAAATTTGGATTCACCTCAAAGGGAAGCCAACAGTTGAAATTATGTTAAACACAAGCAAAACAGAGAGCATGCTAAAAGAATTACCATTCAAATTTGATTCACCCCAAATGTCGTCCGTGGGTCGATTGGAACCGTTTAAATTACTAGTACAATTGTTTAATTATTTAATTGTTTAAATTGTTCAAATTGATTAAGTAGTATGATCTTTCGTATAACATACTAAAAGAATTATATTAACATGAAATTTTGACTTTAATTATTAAGCTTTTTTATCGTATACAATATGGTTTTTATTTTACATAATAAATTTGTATTTATAAATCTGTCTAAATTTGTAAGATATTTAACAATTATGTATATTTTTCATATTTTTGTTTGTTTCATTTTCCATTCTAATTTATATTTTTTCCTTAATTATATTTTTTTCAAATATAATAATTAAAAATATACTATTTTGGCTTGAACATTTCATTGAACACATGTAATACATTAAATTACCTGAGAGGATATGGACTCCCACCCACAATCTCAAAAATGGACACCTCCTTTGAAATCAAGACCATTCATCTCCTATCAAACGGATATAAATTTACAAATCTAAATTTAGGTAATAATTGTACAGAAAATAGTATGAAAAGAATTAAAAATAAATATTTTATACTCTTTTTACATCTTATATGTCAAATAATGCTTATAAATGTCAATTTTATATAATTTTATCGTTATTCATATCTTGAAATTGAGCCAATAATTTCATATCGTTCATCTTATAGTTGGATTGAAGCTTAGACATGATCGAACTTCGAAAAATTTATTTTGGTTATGTTTAATATTTTTTATCTCATAAACTTTTGCAAAGAATATATCTCTTAAATAAAATTCAATCTATATAATATAATCCTATATATACAAAATTATTTTGCAAACTTTTTTATTTTTATTCCTTGCAAATTTTTTAACTTTCTACCAAAAAAAATCACCGACGGTTTTAAAAAAAACAGTCAGTGTTGGTGTTCAACACTGACTGTTTTTTGAAAAACCGCCAGTGTTGATAATCAATACTGACTGTTTTTCAAAAAACAGTCAGTGTTGACACTAACACTGACTATTTTCGAAAACAGTCAGTGTTGTTCTAAACACTGACTGTTTTTTGAAAAACAGTCAGTGTTGCTCTTAACACTGACCCTTTTTTTTAAAACCGTCGGTGTTGCTCTCAACAGTGACCCTTTTTTTTAAAACCGTCGGTGATTTTTTTTGCAGATGCCGCTGAAATTTTCGTTCCCGGTTATATGTTTCGATTTTAGCGGCGAAGAACTTCATTTCCCCTTCTAAATTTCATTTCCCTCTTCTTTGCGATAAACGCTCTCCGTCTCTCTCTCTCTCTTCAGACCTTCTAGCCGCCAGACCTCACCCTTTTCGCCCAGCCCTAAACCCTCTCTTGCTCTCCGCCTCAGCTTCCCTCCGCCTCAGCTTCCCTCCGCTTCAGCTTCCCTGTGCTCTCCGCCTAAGCTTCAGCTTCAGCTCTCTGCCCCGAGCACAAACCCTACCCCGCCTCAGCCTACCCCGAGCACATGAGTACTAAGCACGCAGTTGTGCTCTTCAACAGATATTCAGCTTCTCAAGGTAATTAATTTCATTAATTTGGTGCGATTTCCCATTTTGTTAGTTGATGGCCGTGACGCGAGGTACTTCTTTGGTACTGGCCACTTTCCATCTCCCTCACTAATGCCTTGCTATTTCGGGTAATTTCTTCAAACCCGACTCTAAATTATCAATCTTGTGTCTTGACTGAGTGCTTTGAATTGTTATGATTGGCCTCGAGGGTTGTTGATTTTCCCGGAGGCAACTGGTTGGGTTGTTTTTCCATGAGACATACACTACTGTGCTTGATTCTTCCCTTCTCTGTTGATGATTGGTGTTGTGCTAATTATCCGAATTGTGTGAATCGAGTAAAATCAGACGCTTAAGTAAACCTAAATAGCAGTATGAATTGCAAAGTGATGCCAAAATCCAGATGTTTCTGTTCTGACCTGTAGATCTATAACGTACCAATTGCTGGATTCGAGATTATTATATACAATTATTATATTCAAACTACAAATTAACATATAATTCTGGTTCATCTGTAAATTACAGATTGGTGCGGCCGCAGCTTATTTCAGAACAAGCTTATTCTTTGCTAAAAGATATTTTATTCTCTTGGTTTCATCAGTCCTCGTCATAACTTGGCTCAATTTGAGGTGCCTTATTTATGATTTCGATACTGGTGCTGATAAAAACAAAAAATAATCTGTGGTTAACATTGTTGGCAGGTACTTCATAATTCTCAAAGTATACATAGCTTAGAAATGTCAAGACTCCTGAATATTTTATTTGCAAATAGCTAGGCTGAAAAGGATAATACAATTCATAAGATGTTAAATGCTATTGGCAGATATGTTAATTTGCTAGTTTGGTTGGCTAAACAACCTATTTTCAGTTATTTCACCTCTCTTCCCTTTATCAAGTTTAGGAGTGTTTAACTGATGGTACATGGAGAAGCTTGCTTTTGAATTATAAGTTGAGATGTGTTTATCTCTAAACAACCTATTTGCATGTGTAATAATTAATAGGTTCTGGTACAGTTTGCTAGAGGCTGGGATTTGTTTGTTGGCTGTTGATGAAGCACATTGCATATCCGAGTGGGGCCATGATTTCAGGTTTGTAATTGCACTTTGTAACCTCTATTTTTGAAAGTTTTCATCTCTGACAGACATGGATGCATGAAAGCTTTGTTCGGTCAGGGCATAAAAGAATTGGAATGAAATGCAAGCATTATTAGGGAAAACACAATTGTTCCAGGATTCAGATGAAGCTATTTATGGATATAAGTAGTTTTGGGTTGGTTTTCTTTCCATTGATCAATGTGAGGTTGATTATGTTGAATAGGCCTCGTCAATTGAATGTCATCTCTTCTCGGGTGGTACTATCCTTTATATTAGTTATAGGTTGCAAGAAAGAGAAGCATTTTTTATTTAAGTCAAGTAAATAGATTTTTGATGGCAATTAACTTGGATAAAATTTGGTGTCTTTTGTGTGTTTTGTGGATATATGGCATGTAATTTGGATAACATGTAATTTGATAATTTTTAATGACAATTAACTTGTTTGGTGTCTTTTGTTTGTGATTGTGGCATATTAATTTTTTAATGTCAATAAATGTTGAATGGTAATATATGGCTAGCAAAACAGAATCATGCCAACACAGAAAAACGGTCGGTGTTGATGCACAACACTGACTCTTTTTCAAAAGAGTCGGTGTTGGTGCTCAACACTGACTGTTTTTCAAAAGAGTCGGTGTTGGTGCTCAACACTGACTGTTTTTCAAAAGAGTCGGTGTTGGTGCTCAACACTGACGCTTTAAAACAGTCAGTGTTGAACCCAACACTGACTGTTTTTAGAGAGTCAGTAAAAGGTAATCTTCACTGGCGCTAGTTTTACAGACGCCGCCATAACAGTCGGTGTAGGGGTATTTTAACAGTCAGTGAAGGGGTTTTTTGTACTAGTGAAAAGACAATATTCTTCGTGTGGCAGGTCGCATGTTCGAAACCAATATAGGTGGCTTGACATTCAGCCTTTACTCAGAACCGATCTACTTCACGAGTAATGTGTTTACATGCGAAAAATTTAAAATTTCGAATTCATTTAATACAAAGTCAAGTAGTAAAAAGATATGAATATTTAAAAGTTATTTTAATGCATTCATTTTCATCATTTGATGACCACTTGACTTTATATTAAATTATTTTAAAATTTTGTACGTATACGTATTACTCATAAAGTAGATCAGTTTTAAAAAAATTTAATTCGTTGTTTGAAACTAATACAATAGATTTTAGAGTTAAGTTCACTCATAAATATCTGGTTTATAACATAACAACCCTAATTAATTTTAGCTAGCTTGACCTAATTAATAAACAATATGCAATTTGAGTTTTCCTGAAATTTTTATTTCAAAATTATTTGAAATAGTAAAATACCAGTTAATTGTGACCGACTTCTAATTAAAAGAAAAGTTCATGGCGAGCACCCACAACAAGAATGAGACACCTTTCGCGAGGATAAAAAAGTTACTTTTTGCGACGGACTACTCTCATTCTTCAGCTTTTTCTTTTTGCGACGGTACTTTTCGCGAGGGAGTACCGTCATAAATTTGTTTTTTCTCTCGCAAAAAGTATCTACATTGTTGTAGTGACCTATATATACACACCTCTAGAAGTATTTGAAACTTTAAGGACATCTTGAAAATTTGAAGAGGTCAATTATTTTTATTTATTTATATGAAATGTGAGTTTGAAACTGTAAATATTAAATTTCAGAACATTCCAATTTCCATGTGCAACTTGACTAATTAAATGTTTTGGTCAAAGGATAACAAGGCGAACACATTCCAACGTGTAATTTTCTAAAATGACCAACGCCAACAATATATATTTTATCTTGTCTTATTATGCACAACATTACAAGCATTAAAGTTGCATACATGCATTATCAGATATTAACCTCTAAACAAAACAAGAATGAAATAACTATGACAAGTCGCAGTCAATAAACTATCAGTCAATGGGAACCCTATGTTGCATGGATATAGATACGGGTATTATATCGGATACGATACAGATATGATAATATGGTAATTTTTAAAATTAAAGATATAATACGTTTATTATATTATATTATTAATTTAATAATTGTATATATAATATAAATTAAATATCTAATTTTTTTATATACAGTAAATATATAAGTTAATAGATTCTAACATGAAATGTCAACTAGTGTGGTGGTTAAGGTCTCTGTTGTTGATACCAAAGAATATTGGTTCGATTGTCCCGTGGAATGCTAGCAAATTTGTTTTGATGCGGTGCACAACGAGTATGGTGGATCATGCACGTTATTGTTGTATGGTGGACTATGCACGGTGCATCGTATTCAAACATGCTGTAGCGGTATATATCCAGACGAGCAATATGTATTAGAGACCGTATTAAGGGGTTAAGAATACACCACGTAGACCGTATTTAGACGAGTCAATCCATATCGGACACGTATCGAGTGGATATTGATATTGGATACGTATCTGATACGGATACGAAACCTATACATGAGTATATATAGGATCGAGTAACATAAATAGAACCTAATTACTTGTAATTTCGTATATTCTTTAGGCATATATGAAAATTACTCAACGCTCAACATTGGAATTTTTATTTTTATTGTATAACAATTTTTAATTTTCTTATTATGATCAGATTAACACACAATTTCTAGTTTTCCTTGTTTAAATATACAAACATTTTGAATTTATTAATTCTTAATTCAGCCCAAAATGAGAACTGTTTTAATTTCTATGAATTCTAAAATAATGTAATCTCAATTCAGCCCAAACTGGGCCAGGCCGCGCCGGTTTGTTTAAAATCCATCACCTGGCCGGTAGTTCTCAAAATGACATCATGTTTTGAAAATCCATGAAATGTAAACATGTCAAACAAATTTATTGGACTCATGAGTTGGATTTAAAAAAAAAATTGTTTGGCACGCTGGCTGTAATTTTCAGAGCGTTGCTTTCTACATGCGTGTTACGAAATATTCTCTGATATGGTTCTTGGCTTCTTGCTATTAT